>OX418216.1:138367071-138923763 GCA_948455865.1 Conomelus anceps | reverse complement strand
CTTCGAACAAGAGATTCATTTTAATAAGGACCTAACGTATCCTAAATAATATAAAGTAATATTGATGGAACAGACTTCTAATTGAATTGACCATTGTAGCACCAAGGGCGGATTAAAGGGGGGGGCGGAGGGGGCGACCGCCCCCTCCGAGGGCTTGCACATTTTAAAAAATAAACACATGCGACACGCACACGGTAAAATTTTAATTGTCCCGCCACATCTTTGACAGACGGAATATAACATGTCATCCCACTTGTCTTATTTTCTATATTACCTGTACTTTATCTTTAACTTTTGTTATCTATATAATTATAATTCAATGAAGAATTAACAAATGACAGAGAATGAAGGAAATCTTATATCAAGTGAAATACTTTTGAATAAGATTAATCTCTTATAGAATAGGTAGGGGCATATACATCTCTGTTTGTATTTGACCTAGTACGTATTTATTGAAGAACTGGTATTATGAAGCATGAGAGAATGTTGAGAGTAATTTAAATATAATATATAGGTCTAAAAATCATCACGATCATGAATAAATTGCTTAGACTAAATTGTTCATTTCTTTGTAAATTTTGATAAAAAGTTAAGCTAGCAAAGCAATTTTTGTTCAAGATATATACAACAATTTCTATTCATTTCAGATGAATATACAGAAATAAACTACCATACTCTAGTTAGGGGAAATTTGATTGTTCTTAAACAGAAAGAAATATATTTCTTCTCCATTTTAAGTGCTAGAATGGTGTAAAATGCGGTTAAAGGCTACTAAATTTCCAAAATTGTTATTCCATATCAAACCCCCCCCCCCCCGGACCGCCAGTATTTTTTCAGTATGTCGCCCCTCCCCATAAAAATGCATTAATCCGCCACTGTGTAGCACTCATTTCAACCGAATATAAACCGCTTTTGCATTCAGATAGCAATTGTTTCAACAAATCAATGGACGGTATTTAACATGAATGGTAGGCAGAACAGACAGAATAAGGACTGATACGTTGCACATTGAATATTGGCAATGAACATCATGAAAATTCATTATTTACCAGTCTGTTTGACAAATAAGAAGCACCGTTAGAATGAACCAACTCAAAATAACAATGGCGGATCAAAATTACAAATACATTCCGAAATGTATCTGATATTTGCATTAATATTTGTAATGCAGCCCATTGAAATGCCACTAGCATTATTAATGTTACTGGTCGGTAAAAGCTGAACTCGATAACATCTCACAGTTCCAGAATATTGATCATTGAAAAGCATTCAGTGATTATTCGAACAATATTTGTGAATTAAAATTTGTGTATTTATCGCTAATCGATTCCGTTAATTCCAATTTGTTCATTTGAAGAACGAGTTATTGGTTTCAATTATTGAAATTAATCTGACTTGAATTTGATCAAATCCTTATCTAAATTATTAGGGAAAAGTACTTCACCGGCTAGATTGAATATTCTATGAAACTGTTACAAATAAACCGATAAAATGAGGACCGGACGATGATGAGGATCCTTCGTTCCTATAGTTCTACGCACAATTAAACTTTCATTATTTCATAAATATGATTTATATTATTTCTCATTAACGAATAATATGCATATCAGCAGTTCTTGAAAACTGTTTTTCTGTTCTTTTATCTCAATTCACAGATCTCATATAGTGTTTCTCAATTTTTTACAAATTTGACCTCATCTTACAGTTGAAAAACAGATTTTAACACAATAAAAAATAAAAACAGTCACGTTGGCACTGTAAAAATAAGATGAATTGGGTGAATCGTAGTTTTTAGCGCTAAGGGTTTTCTAGCGTTGATTAGATAAGATAAGATTCATTGTCATAGAACATTTACACGTTTTTGACAGCGTCACATTCTACAATAATCATTTACAAGTCATTACTAAGACTTTTACAAACACTATAGTATTTGTCTACCGATATAATTTCCAGTTAGTAGTGAAATATTCACTAACACAATGCTTTACTTATCAATATGCCCTTAAGTCTAGTTTTTAATGATCTGATTGTCATTGCTCTAATTTATTGTAATTGGCAGATGATTATGTAATTGACTGATTAGTACGCGTAATGCTTTTGTGAGGAGCTGTGTGAGGACCTATGTACTCCTATTTCTGGTGTTGTGATCACGGTAGTCAATATTAACATCGAATATGTCTAAATTACTGCGGAGACTTACGATTGAGCAATAGGCATACAGAGCTGAAAAAGTCAGAGGTTTCATACTTCTAAATAGGGGGCTGCAGCTTTCTCGAGAAGTAACACCACCTATCATTCTCAATATATTTTTCTGCATTAAGAGGATTTCTAAAGTTTTAGGATTGTTACCCCAGAGTAACAATCCATAGCACAGCAGACTTTGAATGTGTTCATGGTACACCTTCATGAAACCATCGGCTCCTACACAATTAATTCATCATCTGTTCCTCTTCCTACTCAATTTACTGGAAAAATAATTTGCGCAACCTCTCTGATATTTATTTATTTTGTTTGTTCGTCATACAAAACCGTCACTAGGAAGCAGCGCTCCAGCAGCATGTGTCAAAGTTTTATACTGGTTAGCACTAAGAAACAGACATCACACAAAAATCATCGCTCTAGGAAGTTGGTTAGTTTGTAAGGACTTAAATCAATTAGAGATTCACGAAGTCCTCTTTCAAGTGTATTAATACAATCAACTTCTTTTATTTGGTTGGGGAGCGCATTGAATATTTTCAACCCCATATAATATGGTCCACTTTCCAGTAGACTAAGTCTATGTATTGAGTATACATAACCCCTAAACCTAGTATTATCAGGATGATTTAACTGATTTTCCTCATATATTCTCCTATAACAGACGTTCCAAATTGAATGACTGCAATTGATCAAAATGGAATAAAAACTGAATGTTAGTTGAGCATTTCTTGGAGAATCTTATCAAATTCAATGATGAGCGTAGAAAAAGTGAGGGGAAACAAAGAAAAACAGAAACATAAAATGTATGTTTGTGAAAGAGACGCAAAGTTTGGAAGTGTGTGATGCATGACTGTTCAGGCTTTGTTTTGTAGTTGATGAGAAGCACGGGCGGAAAATGGAATGAACTAGCGAGTCAGAGCTCATAATTCACTCCAACCCCCCAACCACAACAAACAACCACCCCAACCACCTCAAGCCCACCCCCATCTTCGGAACCCACGTGAATGTACTCTGTTCCTCCCCTACCCCTCTTCACCCACCAACAAGTGAAAAACTTGACTTTTACCCGACCCGGCCACTGTTCACAGGGGTCTGAGGTGACCCCTGTCACATTCATTGGCTAATTGAAACTGACAACCAGAAATAAGCCGACATGCAAATAATATTCCTCTGTCTTTCTCACTGACTTTCTCTCTTTCTCTCACCCCTCTCACTCTCATTCCCTCTCTCTTCACATGTATTGTACAAGCATGAAGAAAGAGTGAGTAGAAGCAGAGCCGACGAATGTAAATTATGTACGGTACAGCAACAACAATTTGCTTCCAAAATTGGATAAAAAGCTATTTCCATCTGCTATCGTACTCTCTCATACTCTCTCACACACTCTCTCACTCACTCTTTCACACACACTCATCTCTTAACCGGTCCCTCTCACTCTCACTCTTGTGCTAAGTCTTTCGCACACTCTTTCTCTCTTAGGCTTCATTTTTCCACTCTAATTCTTCTAAATTCTCACATTCATTCGCTCACATTCTCACTCTCTCTCTGTCACTCTCATCCTGATATTTCTCCCTATTGCTCTTCTTTCCTCTCCCCTGCAATCTTTTATTCTTTCTTACTTGTTCTGTCTGTATATCTCTTTCCAGTTCTCTATCGCTCTCCATATTCCACATATTCCTTCTTCTCAAACTTCTCCATACTTTTCCTTCTTTTCTTCTTCTTCTTTCATATTTTTTGGCTTCTCATTCTCCTCCTCTTCTCATTCCTCTTCTCCTTGTCCTCCTTTTTCTTCTTCTTCACATTCATCTTCTTCTCTTCTATTTTTTCTTCATCTTCTTCTTCCTTTTTTCTTCTTTTTCCCTTCCCATCTTCCTCCTCCTCTTCTCATTTTTCTTCTTCTTCTTCTTCTTCTCCACATTCATCTTCTACTTTTTTCTTCATCTTCTTCCCCTTTTTTCTCCTTTTTTCCTTCTTATCTTCCTCCTCCCCTTCTTCTTCGTCATCTTCTTTTTCCTCTTTTTCTTCTTTTGCTCCTGCTTCATCTTCTTTCTCTTCTACTTCCTCTCCTTTTTACATTCTTCTACTCATTCTTCTTCTTCTACTTTTCCTCCATATCGTTCTTCTTCATTCTTCTTTTTCTTCTTCTTCTTCTTCTTCTTCTTCTTCTACTACTTCTTCTTCTTCTTCTTCTTCTTCTTCTACTTCTTCTTCTTCTTCTCCCTCTTCTTTTTCTTCTCCCTCTTCTTCTTCCTCTTCTTCTTCTTCATTTTCTTCTCCTTCTTCATCTACTTCTGCTTTTCCTTTATCTTCTTTTTCTTGTACTTCCTTTTTTCTCTCATTCTGCTCCTTCATAATGTTGTTCTTCATCCAGGACAGAATCAATTAGTGTGAAGTTTTTAAAATAATAATGGGCGTCTCCACGAGTGTTTCAAAGTTATGAATTGTTTCCAAGTAATAAGATCTGCTCAAAAATCGATCAATACTTCGAAATCGAAGGTTGAACACGAGTTTGGGAACTAATTCGACGGATCGAAGTTCTCAACCGAAAACAATGAGATTCATTCACAATTGATCAACCTTGAGACTTTTTGGTAGTGGTATAGAATGTTGACTAGAAACCGGCGAGTGTAAATTATCAAATTCATCTCGATTATTCCAACAAAAACAAACGTTGTTCGACAAGATGTTGTGGGTGGGAAATAAGGGAAGGCTGACAACAGATAATGACATTGCTCCTCCCCAACACCTTCCCCCCTCCTCCAATCATACAACCCCTTCCCATAGGTAGCTTCTAATCTGGGTTCCGACATCATCAACACTTTCTAGTCCATGTTTCCACTTATCAACAAGGCTTTAATAACTTCTAGCCCGTCTCCCTGAGATCGGAATTGATCTTACAAGACCAAGCAGGCCATTCTACTCTTCAAACCAAACCATCGGTCCTTGAGACTTCAATCTTGACAAGTAATTTAAATCGGCCTTGGTAATTGAACACTGCGAACCTTCGAAGGGGAAGTTTGGCATTGGTGAAATCTTGAACACGTGTCGTGATTTTATCATGCTAAATTTGGAATGACAATAGCTGTTTTTCATCCTTCCTGTAGGTAAAAGTAACTCTTGGCCGGTTAGTTACTGAACCGAGAATTGTCTGTGCACTTGCTAAAAAAATTAAATGTCAAACAAAAATGTTATCATTGAAAGAATTCAATATATTGCCATTTGTTGTTTGAACCCAGAGTGCGTCTCTATTTGAACTGACTGTTGAATCAATTCTCTTGGAAAACTCTTTACATTCAGTTAAAGAGTTTTTTGAGTTGTCACCCAGTATAATTCACAGTTATTTTCAAGTTGATGATACTGGCTATTGTATCCTATCATTGAATATTTTAGTATAATATGAAGTATTTAGAACTCAGTGTTTTAGACTCAATATCTTAACATACTTTTGGACAAATTATAATGTGCATTACTGTATTTGATGGACGATAAAATATTTCTATTTCTAAAACTCATGATTGAATACATAATAATAAATATGAGAAATAACAGCTGCACAGCTATGTTACTTTCTGGAATATGAAAAAATGCTATTAAATGTAGGCTTTTTTCTGAGATGAAAATATGATTGAGAAATTAATGACTTTTTTTCTGTTTAGTGTTACGAAAAGTAGTATTGTATGTAACTCGCCTGGAAATTTTTGCCGGTTCCGGTCACGCCTCGCGCGGGAAACCATCATGCTCGTCTGGAACCGGTACCATAGACTAAGGAAATCAGGGAAATCTTGATTTCCTTAGTCTATCACGGTACTTCCAGGGCTACTAAATAAAGAAGGCCTACTATTTCCGGGAGTTGAAGCCCACAGAGACGAGTGCTTGGGTAATATTGAGTTGAATGATGATAATGATTGATGAGTTTGAGTTTGAGCTACAGTTTTAGGTCGGTTTCGAACCACCGGTGAGTGATTTTTGTCGAGTGCATTTTTGCTGGCCAAACCAAAGAGGTCACCTTTCAAGCAGAGGCCAAGCGCTCGTAGAGAGCAAAAGAGAAGCAAGCTTAGAACCGCTTCTATTGCAAAAAATTAAGCTTGAGTCAAACTCTACAAAGGGAAAGAAATTGTCCATATGGACAAATTATGCCGTAACTCACACGCACAGAATTATACATTATTGATGATTGTAGTACTATGTATCATCAATTTTTTTTATCATTTTTCTCGATGCTTACATAACAATACAATTTCTATTTCCTATACTACAATGAATGTCCGATTTGAATGCCATTTAGCTCGGTCGCCCCTATTATTCCTGTACCTATTTTGTTAATCACTGTGGCGTAACTAAGGAGGGATCAGAGCATCAACCTGATGCTCTCAAAAACCCAGGAAAAGGAAATTTTAGAGTTTTAACAATCCCTGAAAGACAGAAATTTTTGACAACAATCAAAATACACGTCTTGAATTGCTAAGAAAGTGGTTTCAGAGGGATTATTTAAAAAAAAAATTCTGGTAGTACTCCTGGCCTCCCTTTTGATGATCAAGCTACATAAATTATTGGATTGTTGTTGAAAAACACGGTCCTTCGCCTTTTAAAATACATTTTAAAGTATGGTACTATAATGTACCCCAATCAGATGAGGTGGAAGATCAAAATTAGAGTGAATAGTTTCAGTAGGTCAGATCAAAGATTGCCCACTTGAACAATAATTTTTTAGAATGAGAGTTTGGATCTTCTACTAACAATGATAAAAATATAGATGAAAATATGACAAACAATTTGGGATTAGAATAATGTTGGAATGAATTGTTCTAAAGTGTGGTTTAAAAAGGATTATTTTTTTTTTTAAATTAGAGAGTACTCCATTTAGAATGGAGCCCCCACTTGAAAAAATGAACTATGCATTATAGAGTCAAATTATTGTTAGAGAATCCCTCCTTCTCCTTGTATATTGTACTATAAAGAGCCTGAAGCCTGCTTCCCAAAAATAACATCATTGGGTCATTCCCCCAGACTGACCCTCTAGTTGTACCACTGATTAACAATATTTTTGTTTACATTTTGGTTGGCTACAGTCGCTCTTATTATGTGAGTTTTAGTTTACTACTTCCCACAAGAGCCTCTTCATAAATACGTAGATAATAGATGCTATTATGTATGGGTGAAATCTACTGTTTATCTACTCTTGTTGCGTGGTTGTGAGGTTGCGAGGTTGAAGCGTGACAAGAATGTGAGAGACGAGGGTGAGGGATGGTTGTGAGGGGGGGGAGGGAGTTCTGTGATTGTGGTTTGGTGGAGGAAGCCCTTTTTAACAGAATCAGGTGCGGATAACAAGGTGAACACATAAAATTTACGACCGCTCACCAAGGCTCCAATAGATGCCAATTGATCCAACCATTCCAACATGTTTATTGACTACTACAAACTCTCTCAACTTTATCCTCTCTCATTTCACTTCTTACTCTCTTTTTTATTCTATCTTTTCTTCTTCCTTTTCTCTCTAATCTTCTTTTTCTTCCTTTTGTTATTAATATTATTCTACTTTTTGCTTTTTACTATCTTCTATTTGTTCTTTTCCTTCATGCTTGCTCCTTTCTACTCCTTCTTTTTCTTGCTCTCTCCTTTTTTATTCTTCTTCTTCATCTTCCACTCTTCTTCATCATCTTCTCCTTCGTCTCCATCTTGCGTTCTTCTTCACCTCTTCTTCTTCTTCTTCTTCTTCTTCTTCTTCTTCTTCTTCTCCTCCTTCTCCTTCTTTCTTTTTCCTTTCTTATCCTAGTTCTTTTTCTTCGTAATTCCTCCTCCCTTCTCCTTCTTTTTCTTGCTCTCTCCTTTTTTATTCTTCTTCTTCATTTTTTTCCTTCGACTTCATCTTGCGTTCTTCTTCTTTTTTTTTCTTCTTCTTCTTCTTCTTCTTCTTACTTTTCCCTTCCTTATTCTTCTTATTTTTCTTCTTCTTCTTTTTCCTTTCAATTTCATCTTCTCCTTCATTTTGCGTTCATCTTCATCCTCATCCTTCCTTTTTTCTCCATGCTCTCTCATATCTTCTGCTTCTTCTTCTTCCTTACTTTATTCTTCTGTCCCTCTTTCATCTCCATTTTGCGCTCTTCTTCATCGTCCTGTTCTTCTTCCCCTTTTTGCTTCCTCCTGTCTTCTTCTTGTCCTTCTTTATACTTCCTCCCTCCTTCCTTCACCTTCTTCTTCTTCTTGCTCTCTTTTTTTATTTTTCTTCTTTCTTCCTTCTTCATCTTCTTTTTCTCCATCGTCTCTGTCTTGCGTTCTTCTTCATCCTCTTCTTCTTTTTTCTTCCTTTTTTGTTCATTATCTTCTTCTCTGATCTCCCATCTTCTTCTTCTTCTTTTTAACTGCTCCTTCATCTACTTCTTCTCTTCTTCTACCCTATCTTTCTCACACACACTTAATTATTTGTCTTGCTCTCCTTCCTCTTGTTTTTTCTTCCCCTCCAATCTTCTACTTCCTCTTCCTCATTTTTATCTTCTTATTTCTACGTCTTTCTTCTTCTCCTTCCGCTCCTCTTTCTCCGTACTCCAGCGTTTTCAGTATAATTCCATTCATTTCGATGAATTATTCTTTTCTAAAGACATTATTTCTTTCACTGCAGCTTGTCAAAAAATCAGCGTAAAGCCGGCTGAGTGATGGCAAAAATTTGTTAAGAAGTTTAACGTCTTCAACAGCCACAAATTCAAAAGTTCTTCTCTCCAGTCCTTCAGTGCAGTGTGTCCCATGGAACGCGGGTAATATCAAATTGTAGCAGGCATTTTATGTCAAGCGAACATTATCTAGACAATTGCAGGCGGTGGAAACTTTTCCTCACTTTCTTTTCACGACTTCTTACTTGAAAAAAGGAAGAAAACTTATAAATCCTCGGCTCTAGAGAGTATAATGCAATGTTATTCCATTCTCCGTTTTAGCGCCCGTTCGTCCACCTTTTGTAATATTTTAATATTCATCCCATTTAAGTACGACGTATTTTTCTAGTTTCTTTTTCACTCGCTCTAATACAATTTATCTTTAACATAGCGGGAAAAAAAGGTAGAGCGTTCAATTTATATTTTTTCACCTTTTATCCTTTTTCTTGTTTTGAAGAGGATGGGTTTGTTGATGGTTTTCAGGAGAGGGGGAGGGAAATAAGGAGGATGTGCATGGGGTGAGGAATGTCTGAGAAATTGCTTCTTCAAAAACGAAATCTTTCCATATTCTATCACCAGCTCTGTGAATTTTTTCCATCTTGCTTGAAGGCAGACGGCAACTACCTCATCCTTAACACCTTCACCTATTTCTCATTATTCTCCACCTTTTTTCTCCTTTTTCTCTTTTTCCTTCTTCTTTTTCCACCTCTCACTTCCTTCTCCATCTTCTCTTCATCGTACCTCGACTTTCCTTATTCCTTATCCTTATTCCTCATCTTTTTCTACTTTTCTTCTCCTTGTTGTTGTTGTTGTTGTTCTTCTTCTTCTTCTTCTTCTTCTTCTTATTTTCCTACTTCTTTTCTACTCCTTCTTTTTCATCCTTATATTCTCCTTCTCCTTCTCCTTCTTCTTCTTCTCATTCTCCTTCTTCTTCTCATCCTCCTCCAACTTCTTCTTTTTCTTCTTCTTTTTCTTCTTCTTATTCATTTTGATTTCTCCTCTCTTATCTTTTTCCCTCATTTTCTTGCTTTCTCCTTTCTTCCTCTCCTTCTTGCTTTCTCCTTCTTCCCTCTCCTTCTTCTTTCTCACTTCTTTCTTCGTCATTTCCTTTTTCATTTTTTCTTCTCCTTCCTCCTCTTCTTTCTTACCAACAGCTTTTCTTAAATCATCTTCTACTTATATTCTTCTTCGTCTTCTAACAGGAGAGAAAATCTTCTTCTTCATTTTGTTCTTCTTCTTCTCCTACATCTCATTCCACTTCTTCGCCTTGTTCTTCTTCTCCTACAATTCTTTTCACTTCTTCGCCTTGTTCTTCTTCTTCATCTTGATTTCTTCTGTCTTCTCCTTCTTCTTCTTTTTCTTGCTTTTTCCTTTTCTTATTCTCCATTTAGCTTTATTCTCTCTTCTCCTTCTACTTTCTTCCTTCTTCATTTTCTTCCTTTTCCCCTTCTTGATTTCTTCTTCCTCCTCTTCTTCTTCATGCTTTCAACTCTTCTCCTTTTTCTTCTTCTTCTTCTTTTTCTTCTTCTTCTCCCTCTTATTTTTTTTATTTATTTCCGTCTTTTTCTTCTTTGTCGTGATTTGTCATCATTTAGTTATAATTTCTATTTCTAATTTACTCCGTTACTCCTATGAATCGCTTTATTATCAAGTACAGTGATGTAGTTGATGCTTGTAAAGTACTCTCAGGCAGCTCTAGTCTAACTTTGTCGTTTGGATATTGAATGAAGTCCCTCTATTAGTATTGGAATGGATGTTTACTCTGACTCAATTGCCGTTAGCAAGCTGACAAGAGTAGTTGATAATTATTCAGGTTAACCGAACCTGACTCTATTTAGCTGACGCTCTATGACGTTGAATACCGAACTGAAAGTCTAAATAGAATCAGAAACGGAACAAAACACTCTCCAACCAATTATTGTGAGCAGCCTTTAGCCAGTAAAGTTATGAACCAGTCTTTGTCGTGATTTGTCATCATTTAGTTATAATTTCTATTTCTAACTTACTCCGTTACTCCTATGAATCGCTTATATGACGCTCTATGACGCTCTTATGACGCTCTATGACGCTAGTATCTAATATAAAATATGAGCGTTTTAATGTTGTTCTATAAAGAAAAAAATCAAGCACTCTATGTGACAAATTATATTAGGTGGAATTTTTATTGATGCCAGTGAAGAAGGAGGAGAAGCAGAAGAAGATAGAAGAAGAAGAAGAAAAAGAAGAAGAAGAAAGAGAAGAAGAAGAAGAAGAAGAAGAAGAAGAAGGAGAAGAAGAAGAATATAAGGATGAAAAAGAATGAGAAGAAGAAGAAGGATTAGAAGAGAGAAGAAGAGAAAAGAGAAAGAAGTCAGAGAACAAAAAGAGGAAGCATTAGAAGAACTATTATTTAAAGGAGGAGAACAAGAAGAAGTACTGGAGGAGATAGAAAGAGAAGGAAGACAAAATAGTATAAGGAGAGGAAAAGAGAGAATAGGAAGAAGTGAGAGAAGAAAAAGTGAAGCCTTAGAAGAAATATAACTTTACGAAGAAAAGAAACAAGAAGTAGAACAAGAAGAAAAAAAGAAAAGGAAGATGAAGAATAAGAATAAGAAGAAGAAGGAGTACACGAAGGAGAATAAGAATAGAAAAGTAGAAGAAGAGAAGGGAGAAGGAGAGGAAGAAGAGAAAAGAGGAAGAAGTGGGAGAAGAAAGAGAGAAAGAGCAGGAAGAAATATATATTAAAAAAGAAGAAGTGGAGAAAGCAGTAGATTTATAATAGTGAAGAAAAAAGAGAAGGGTGAGAAGGTAGAAGAAGAAGAGCATTAAGATAAAAGAAGAAGAAACGAGAGAAGGAAAAGTGGAACCCTTAGAAGGAATATAACTTAAAAATGAAGAAAAAACGTGAACAAGAAGAAAAAGAAGAAGAGGAGGAGGAAGAAGAAGGAAAAGAATAAGAAGACTATAAGACGGAGAATATAGATTTTGAAGTAGAAAAAGAAGAAGCAGAAAAATAATAAGAAGGACAATAAGAAGAATAGAGATGTAGAAGAAGAAAAAGAAGAATAAGAAGAGGAAGAAGAAGGAGGAGAAGGAGGAGAAGAAGAAGAAGAAGAAGCAGCAGAAGAACAAGAAAAGAAGAAGAAGAATGAATATGTAGATGTAGAAGAAGAAGAAGAAGAAAAAGAATATATAAATAGTAGAAGAAAAAGAAGAGGTTGAAACGAGAGAAAGGGATGAAGAAGAAGTACGGTAGAAATGATGGAGCAGAAGTAGAAAAGATGGGACAGAAAAATATAAAAAAAAGGATATATATATATATATATATATTGTCACGGTGCAAAATTCACCAGCCCACTTTGCCAATAATCATCTCAAAAATAACAAGGTATAATTTTGTAAAATTAATACTCACTCAAAATCATCTATCATATTATCTTATTTTTACTTAGTTGCACAATCATTTGCCAAATTCGTTATAAAACAGCATCCTACAATGGGCTGAAATAAGAAAAGTTGTTTACGTTACTTGAAAGGTTAGCTTGTCAATTATCTTGATAAAACCGGCTTATCAAACAGCTGTTACCGGTTAATAATGTCACTTTCCTTTTTGCTAAAATATTCGTATTGTTATTTATTTCTTGTATTTATGTTATTCGATCAACTTGGTAAATCTGCTTATGCTCGTCATGCTAATTATTAATTTCTTTAATTTAATTATTACTTCCTTCAATTTTCATTTTATTAATTTTCTTGCATATGGTACACCGTATTTGAAATCGGGTGTAGGCTCCTCATTGGAGGAAATTAAATTCTTGCGCTGCGATTGGCGGATTTACCGCATGACGTAGCCCCTTCTTCAAGTACTGTAACCAGAGCTTGAAGAAGGAGAGACCCATTTTGGCAAGCTGAGGAGGAGGTTCGTTTTTTATACCTCTCCTACTAAAAGTTTTTTAAAAATGTTTAAAGTCACCATTCTAGTCAGTTTTAATGTTACATGTGTTTGTTCCCATATCGTTTCAAGAGTACTAATATCCAGATTGTCAATAACGTACGGTTACCTCACAAAAAATTAAAAACTTCGCGATCCAGACATGCTGTCCGAGGCCCAAGATGTCCGAGGAGGAAGCGACGCCAATTCCGATTGAGTGCCAGTAAAAATTTATCTCTTCGAGTGCGCGAGAATTGGGCCCAATCAAATAAAAGAAAGTTTGGTATGTGAAAATTTTACTATTTCAGTTGAGGACATTTAATTAATTGACATATCACTTGTACATGCGATTGAAACGAGCTCTCGTAATTGTTTCGCCCTTAGGACGAAAGCCTAATTGCTCTAAAAAATAATTCTATTTCAAGTTCAATTTTATAAAAAGCTCAACTATTATTCATACACATTTTTTGTTCATCAAGTAATTTCCGATTTTATGCAAATATTTCATTCAAATTTTAAAATAAATCACATAGTAATTTCTACTAAAGTTCATATTTTAATTTCCTACTCGACTCTGGTTGTTTAATAATTTAATTCAGAAATCCAACAGCCGGCTCCGCCGAGTTGAGTTGGTCATTTGTTAACCATCGCATGCCCTTGATAGAGGACATGCATGTTGGTGCAACATTTACTCACGTTTTAGATTGTATGTGACTGGACGTATTTGTGGCTTTTTCACCTCATTGGCGTGAGTTGTTGGGAGAGTGTAATAAGGAAGTGTTACACATTTTATATACGGCTCTCGTTCGTGAGGGGAAATTAGCTTGGAGTGTAATAAGTTATCCATTTATCTCTCTTTGCTGGGTTGGATCGTGTGGACGACATTTGTGGGCACTCTACATTTTCTCCCACGATCCCATCTAGCGAAGATACATATAAAACAGTGTGGTTGTGGATTGAGATGGTGCTCCGAACATCAAGATTTTTATAAGGAATTACTCCCGACTGCAGCATCCGGCAATTTGCATCAGCATAGTAATTTCAAATATTTTTTGAAGGAGCACCCTACGAGCTATAGCTCATCTAGAGGGCACTATCTCGATATACATCCTACATAATTGGGCTCGCCCAAATAGGGGTAAAATTTGGGGTTACAATATATATATATGAGAATGAGAGAGGGTGTGAGATGGTAGTATGAGATGGTAGAATGGTACATAAAGATTTCAATTGACTCAGTCAGTGTTCATAGTTAGTAAGTAGAGGTAGCAGCCATTACTCAGAAATTGATAGATGCTTCGGTAATTGAGTGTCTACGATTGGTAGTTCCACTGACAGCTCAGTAATTGATGATGAAATGCTTCAATAATTAATAAAGTTCCATTGATATCTTTGTAATGAAATGGAACAATTTGTGTAGACTTTGTGAAGTTCAGTTATGATCTATCAATGTACATTATCTGGCCAAGTAACCGATTCAAGGGGTTGGAAGGACCCTGAGGACATAAGAGACCCTTGTCCCCCCCCCCCCCTCTTCAAAACTCAGCGCATTTGGAGGACCCGATGACGTTTCTGATTGTTTGAAGTCTCATGAACAAGATTCAAAAAATAATTTACCAGTTCCAATTTTTTAGGAATATTTGCTGATCTTTTAAATTAAATTTTAGGGGATCTGATCGGTGCACGAAAGCTTATAATTAGCTGCAACGCAAAAACTATTGAAGATGAGAAGGTTAAACTGGTTTCAGATTGTAGAGAACTTTAATATCTCAATAGAGATTATGAATCACCAGCTTAGGTCGAGCCATTAGAGATATACAGCCACTTTGAGCATTCAAAATTATCAATAATTGTCCAAAAAAAACACCTTTATTTTCAAAACTTCAAGCTTGAGATTTGTTGAAGATACAGTGTGCAACTGCAATATCGCAAATTTTAGTCGATAGTAATTTATTCAAGGTGATATTTCTTTCAATATGTGGAGCAAGTTGTATTAATCCATTTGTTATTTCCAGGTAATATCAAATAATGAAAATTTATTATTTAATAAAAGAAAAGCTTTCCACCAGTGTTACTACGATTTTAGCGCTGGAATAGTGTAGAATGTGATTTTTAAGCAAATATTTTTTCAAAATGTCGGACTATCTCTTCTCTGGGGACTATTCAATACCCATTGGGCTAGACGGACTTTACCCCCCCCCCCTCGCCACGACAAAATGTCATTAAACCACCACTGTGCGATTTAAGAATTAAAACTACTGTGGAGCCTGTCAACTCATTCTTGGCAGTACGCAGAAACACACTTTGTTTCGTCTACGCAGCATATACAGCGTTCTAAGTGGCTGTCATCTAACCATTCTTCACAAAGAGGACCCAGGAGTGCCAAGAATGAGTTGACAAGCTATACCTAATTATTTAATTCCAACTGGACTATAATTTATTTTATAAAATATAACAACTCAATTTGGATGAATAGTTAATGAAAATTGATGTTTTTTTTTCAAGATGACTGAGGAAACAACATGCAATATCTCAGACTTCTACAAGGGACGGTCAGTGTTTATAACAGGAGCCACTGGCTTCATGGGAAAGGTCCTAGTTGAGAAGCTGCTCTTCGGTTGTCCCGAGCTGGAGAGAATTTATGTCCTAGTTAGAACAAAGAAGGGTATTCCGCCTGCATCACGAGTGGAGGGAATGTTTAAATTACCGGTGTGTATTGAATAGAACTTCTCGTTTCATGTCATATACTTTTATCTCGTTAAAATATAATTTATTTTATCTTGTCTGCTATTTTTCTGTTTGTTATTTGCTGATTAGTTGACTAATATTTTTCTTTATGCATTTTCTTGTTCCTTTGCTATGATAAAAATGATATATATTTTCAATTAAAATTGACTGAAAGTCGTTGAATTTACCATAAAAAGTTTATATTAATAACGTGAATCGTTATGGAACAAGAAATCCAGGAACATAATTATTCTACCTTGTGGAAAACTGACTATAGCCAAGACCATCGCTATATTGTTTATAGGGATGGTCTTGATTTAGCGAGCGTCATCATTAGTGTAGTTTTGCTCAAACTCTCTTCTGCTACTCATTTACCTCATTGTTGTCTTTTACAGCTGTTTGAAAGACTGAGGCGTCTTCACCCAGACAGAACTGCCAAAGTGACAGCCTTTGAGGGGGATGTATCTCTTCATGAATTGGGACTGTCTGCGCTAAACAGGGCCACTCTATGCAAGCATGTGTCTGTAGTATTCCACTGCGCTGCTTCCTTGAAACTTGAAGGAAGCCTCAAGGAACTGGTCAATATCAATCTTGAAGGAACACAGCGGGTGCTGAAATTATGCTCTGAAATCGAGCAGTTGAAGGTAGGCCTTTGTGAATACTTTTGGCCGGTTGCACAGAAGAAAATTAAATTCAACCACTGTAAGATGACGTCATCTTACGGAGCTTAATAGGGAAGTCGATGTACTGGCTCTGTCAAATGACGTCATATTATGGTTGTCAATTTTTTTTCTTTCGTGCAACTGGCCTTTCTCGCTAGTTTGATGCTCGCATTCAAAGGCTTCTTAAGGCTTCCTTAGGGCCGTATTTATCAACTAGCTTTTGTCTTGCTCCATTCAAGGAACACTTGAAAAAATATGAATGAAATAGCATTCAAGTTTCCTCAGAGATGGGGAAATCAAATAGGGGGATATGCTTTGAAGAAAGGACTTCAAAAGTCTCCCTTGAAATGAGGTAACCGCAAGGACGACTCATAAAAGTGCAGGATTCAATAGATGAATGGTATTGATTTGCCAAACGTCAAGTAACATTGGTCTAAGGACAAGGACTAGGAAGGGATAGATCACCCCTCCACCCGAAGATCCAGATACAAAAGCTTTTGCAATTTTAACAAGCCCTGAGAGACAATAAATTTTGACAAAAATTATGTCTTGAATCGCTGAAATAGCTGTATTATTTTCCAAAACATTTATGGGAAGCACCCCGGACCCTCCTCTGAAATAAACAAGCCACTTAAAGTCTTAATCTACTGTGAGAAAACCCCTACTCCTTTATTTAAAAGACATTTCTGAGTGCGGCACTACACTGCACCCCAATCAGGTGAGGTGGGTGATCAAAAATAGCAGAGTGAAAGTTGTTCCAAGTAGGCCTGCTTAGTTTGACTACTTGAACAATACATTTTTAGCACGAGAGTTCAGACCTCTCACTGACAATGATGCAAGAACTAGACGAAAATTTGACACACAATTACGGTTAGAATAATGTTAGAATGGATGGGTCTAGAATCGCTCAAAATGTGGTTTAAAGGAATTATATTTTAAAACTTTCCCAGAGGAGTACCCCGAACCACCTTTTTGAGTGAACTATCCATTATAGTCTTGAATTATTATTGGAGAACCCCACCTTTTCATCGTAGGTTGTACTTTGAAGAGCCTGGAGTCTACCTCCCCCAATAACATTATTAGTCATCGGTCAATTAATTTTAATGGTACTTATATCTGCAGTTTCTGCAAAACCTTATAAATTCATTCACTATTGGAATTTAATTGTAATCTCGGAATTTTTATGTTAAAAATAAATTTATACTAGACTCTGTGGTTGTATAATATGCTTCAATTCATTGTCAGTCATTTGTGCATGGATACTTTCCGACGCTCCTGGTGAATTACATCCGATTCTACGAGTTTAGGTGGATTCCGAACTGTAATGGGAAACTCAGGATTTGTTGTTGCAGATGATGCTTCATTTGTCGACAGCATTTTGCCACGTAGACGTGATACAAATGGAGGAGCGTGTCTACACAAGTGACGTCAATCCTGAAGATGTGATCAACATGACTAAATGGATGGACGGCCAAGCTATGGAGTCAGTTACAGATAGGTGAGACAGCAATCTGACTTGTCTTATCTTCCAAGACGAAATCTACGAAAAAAAGTAATTCTGCATTATTTCAAATATTAAACAATGGAGAGCTTGAACAGAGCTACGATAACGTTAACGCTGAAGATGACCCAATTTGACCACTCTATGCCTTCTCTTGCTCTGAACGCAAGATACTGTTCAGCAAGCTAAGACTTAGGGTGTTCAGGTTAGAATTAAAGCTATCTCAGTTTCACTCAAACTCTCTAAATATCCACAATACAAGGTTATCATTAGAGTTTTGGCAAAACTCTATCACGTTATAACAAACATGCGTATGTTAACCTGAATACTCAAGACATCTGCATGCTCTACTTTATTTTACTTCAAGAGGGTACATATGCGTGGAGTGTTCAGGTTAGCATCAGCGTTATCGTTGATATCATTGTTTCATCCCAAACTCTTCAAAATCTATTTTCCGATGTTGAAGATCCATCTTGTTTCCACTAATATGTATTATAAACTTAAAAAACACTTTTAAATGGAAATTGACTCACGTTATGGCGTGACGGCCGTTTCGCTCTGTTGTCTAGAGCATCATCAGACGACCCACAGTACACTGTACGATACTTTTTGTCAAACAAAAAAGGTTTCTTATTCTTATCACGAAAAATAAAAGTATATAACGCTACAAGGCCGGAAAGGGTTTTTTTCCAGTACAATCATAAAAGTTCCCGCACGAGGCCTACTCGGCAAGGCCTACTGTTAACGGATTGGTTACCAGTTTCCTTACTCATCAGTTGCCCGACCCTACCAGTTGACCGACCAAAACAAACTCAACGATTTAACCTAACCTAACCTACCAAGGCGACAAGGCACGCTTTAATTTATTCGTAAAGTTTTTTATGGTCTGTCCACTGGTAGAGTCGGGCAACTGACGAGTAGTGCTACTGGTAACCCGCCGTGTTGACATGTAGTTTTTAGAGTCAATGATTTCAAATCTTTCCAATGTTTTTTGTTCAAGTGCAATGTGGCAGTTATCGATTGAGTTGATTCAAACTAAATAATAAGCAGAATTTATTAATTTCGAATTCCTCTAATTGCTATTAGTTTATACTGAAGACTTCCGCAATGGCGGATATTGACAGCAGTATTTAATATCTGATGGAAATCGATGAATGCTACTGTACAAAAATATCAGTCACCACCGGGAATCGAACCACGGACCTCCCAATTGCCGGTCGGGCGTCTTAACCACAATTGGGAGGTCCGTGGTTCGATTCCCTGTGGTGACTGATATTTTTGTACAGTAGCATTCATCGATTTCCATCAGCTATTAAATACTGCTGTCAATATCCGCCATTGCGGAAGTCTTCAGTATAAACTAATAGCAATTAGAGGAATTCGAAATAAATAAATTCTGTTTAAGTAAATTTGTCAGTTTGTTCAATTGTCAGTAACTTTGAACTAACTTGTAAATAATAAGCATTGTTGGAAGGAAAATGCATTATCGTGCCATCTAGCGGTGGTTCTACAAACTGAAAAATTCACATCAGAAAGAAAGCTCGACTCCAGCTGATTTTAGTCGAGCCCAGTTTGTTTACAACGACTTTCTGGACTGCAAAGAGACCAAAAACCAGATTTTTCCTGAGTAGTGTAGCGAAATAGTAAATTATAGCATTTTCATGTTTCAGGAAATAGCTTGGGCTATGAAGCTGTTACAAAGTTGAAATAAGCTGTTTGTTTACAGGTGTGCTTTAATGAACAAGCACTGCGGAATTTGATGTGCATTGCACCTAGTATTTTCGGTGCTCTTAAGATAAAAAGTCACTTTCTCATCAACAAAAAAAAAAAAAAAATGGAAAACATCTGTTTCTGCGAAGAATGACTAAAAATCTTATTCTGGTTCAAGCCGATTGGTTGGGGAGAATAAAAGAAAAGTATCCCCCTCCTTCATCATACAAAAAAATTGGAAACATCTCTAGAAAACAAAAATTTCATTTTAAGGACGATACAAAGCTTTTTGAAATAGTGCTGTTCTTCGTTCGTCTGTAGAGAAGCTCTTGAAAGGACGATTCTCAAAACTTGGTATATAGCTTGCTCATAGTTCGAGTGAGGTCGCCATTGATGTTGGAGTTTGGGGTCGAATATGAAAATAACAATGACGTGAAAAGGATTTTCACTATAATTAAGCTCTAGATTGGTTCTGGCTATTGAAAATCAAAACATTGGACAGCTGGTGCTGGTGCTGTCGAGTATCAAAACATTGGACATTACAAAGGGTGATGCTTAGCTCAATTATCCACTTCATGTTTATTGTGCAAGCTTTGACATTTTCATGTTTGATTGTGTTGAAACCTCTTCTTGAACTATTTTTTTATTTATCGAATTGAAAGAAAGACAAAATATTGATGCAAAATATATACATATACATATACGTATACGTATATTATGAGATCTGTTGGATAAGAAATAGAAGAAACAAAACTCAATCTCAATAACTGCCAATATGCATTTTTTTGTGGATCAGGAAGCCTATAAAGTTTATAGAAATCTAAGAAGTTTAATGGTGAATATACCTATCAGCACAACTGGCAATAATGATATTATAAGATCAGATTTCCACTATAAGCTCTAGATTAGTTTGGGAGAGTGAAAATCAAAACATTGGACAGCTGGTGCTGGTGCGGTTTAAGTTTGAATATCAAAACATTGGACAGTACAAAGGCTGATGCTTAGCTCAATTATTATTATCCCCTCTATTTGTACAGTTTAAGCTCTGGCATTTGCTCTATTGATTGTAATATCTTTTCTCAAATTATTTTAAATCGTCGAATTGAAAAAAAAAACAGAAAGATTGCATTGCAGCAAGAAATATTGAGATCTGTTGAGCAAAAAAGAGAAAATAGCTCTTTTTAAAAAACTGTCGAAGTGCATTTTTTGTGAATTGAGAAGCATAATATAATGATTTTTATAGAAACCAAAGCAGATGACTGGTGCATATGCCTATCAGCACAACTGATAATAATGATGATTATTTTATGTAAATTCGTCGGGTTCTTGGATACTCCGTTCTATTGGTTTATTCTTTTTACAATAATTAAGAGTTCAATCTATTGATCAACTCAGAGCTTCTATCCTGGCTATTTATTTCTCTCATTATGTGAACCTTTACGATAAATTATAAAATTTCAGATTTTTTTGCAGATTGATCAGCCCGCATCCCAACTGCTATACATATACTAAAAGGTTGTCGGAAACCCTGGTAGATAATTATAGAAAGCAGATTCCAGTGACAATAGCGAGGCCTTCAATAGGTAAATAATATTATTTCATAATAAATAATATTAGTTTATATTAAGTCATATTAGTACTATAAGTATATATGATAATATACAGTAGATTTGACAATAGGACGATCTTATTTCTTCTCTATGAAAAATAACCGAAACTAATAATATTGTTTTGGAGCTGCTTTAGAATATTTTACAATTTTTTAGAGACAATCATCCACTTTGACTGTAGGACAATGTCATTTCTCCTCTATGAAAAAAAATTAAACTAATAATTATTCTGGAGCTGTTTTGGAATATTTTTAATTTTTTTAGGGATATTATAGTCTCTTTGACAATAGGAAATGTAATTTATTCTCTGTGGAAAAAAATTGAACTAATATATATTCTGGAGCTGTTAGGAAATAGTTGAATGTTCACGGGATAAATAATTTTGGAATTTCTTTTCGCGCTTCAAATTATGCTGAAATCCTCCGCTACTGCGGACTTTGACAACTACATTAAACTAGTTGCTCTGTGAACAGTAGACCACACGCACAAGAATAAGGGCGCTTGCTCAGAGGAGCATACTTCATGTACTCAATGATAATCATTGACTCAACTAGCGAAATCTATTTCACGTCTGTTTCACAAAAAATCACTTTGTATCACATCACAAAGGCTGTTTTTCTATTTTTCCAGACAGCTGATTTTTCAAATCAGATGAGATTTTACATGTCTGATGAATGAATTATTTATAAACAAAATTAATTTAATTTGTATAATTATCATCCACCAAGTAATCATTCATTATATAAACATGTTAATGCTCAACTAGATGAATAACAGGTCTCAAGGGCTATCTTTGAATCTGATTCCAATTATATTTTTTGATGAAGAAGCTCATTTTAAAAATCATATAGGGCTATATTAATTCTCCTATAGAAAGATGCCTAAGTTCCTTTCAAACAACATTAACATTTGTTAACTCAACATTACACCAAACTACGCTAAATTCAAAACCAACAACAAATCGAAACCAGCTCAAATAGCCAAAAATAAAGCAGAAACTACCTTCATCAAGGAGAGCATCAAACTTTTATATAAACAGAAAGACTCACACAATTTAGACCTCCTCAAACTACACCTATCTATCACACAAAAATATGGACACAGTTTCTTCCTTGAGTTAGCAGAAACAACAAACACTTGGGTACAACAAAAACTTAACAAAATTAAACAAAGACATGACAAAAAAATACATAACCTAACACCTCCAAAAACGACAATTCAATCACCTCACATTTTTTACAGTAAAACTGTTAACCTAACAAACGTAGATTTCACAGAAACCGAACTCAACTTATTGAACAAAGGTCTCAAACATAACCTGAACTACAAAAACAACAAATCCACATCAAAAAACATTGTCATTGAAACAGAAACAAGCATCCAACGCACAGACCCACAAATACATGATGAACTTAGAATAGAAACCTACAACACAATAAAAACAAACAGCTCACAACCACACCCACCCATAAATTCAGAAAACCACACCATAAAAGAATTGAAACACAAAGCTCTAACTCACAATCTCACCTATATCAAAGCAGACAAAGGCAACACTACAGTTATAATAAACAATGAAGAGCTCAACAAAAAAACACTTGACTACATAAACAAAAACAACATTAAACAACTACACACCGATCCTACAAATGTTTACCAAACAAAAATCAAACAAATAATCAACAAGACAAATCATATAATTAATAATTCACAAAAAAGAAAACTGAAACAAATACACCCTTCTGCACCATCACTTCAAACACTTCCCAAAATTCACAAACCCGACATACCTATTAGACCAATTGTAAACTACCAAGAAGCACCTGCCTATAAACTAGCAAAACACATAGATCAAACACTGAGAAAACTAATTAATATCAACAACAACACATACATAAAAAACAGTAGCGATCTTATCGCAAAAATAAAAGACACACAAATTCCTCACAACTCCACTCTTGCATCTTTCGATATAACAAACCTATACACCAACATACCTGTCAATGAAACAATAGAAATAATACAGAACATCCTTATTCACAACAACACAACTACAGAACATATAAATGAAATAATAGACATCCTAAAAATCATCACTCAACAAAATTACTTTACCTTCAACAACAAATTCTACTCACAACCTGATGGACTGCCAATGGGCTCACCAATCTCAAGCATATTTGCTGAAATCTATCTCCAACACTGCGAAAACACTCATATACTCTTTAATAACAAATTTTCACAGAACATAATATACTGGCACAGATACGTAGATGATGTTCTATTGCTATACAGAGGAAACAAAAGACAATGTGAACAACTTCGATCATACATAAACAAAATACATAAGAACATTCAATACACAGCTGAATATGAGAAAAACAATTCAATAAACTTCCTAGACCTCTCAATTACAAAGAACACAAACCAACAACACAGCTTCAACATCTACAGAAAACCAACAATGACAGATACCCTAATACACAGCACCTCCAATCATCCAACACAACACAAACACTCAGCATTCAGGTCAATGCTACACAGACTCAACAACACACCGCTTTCCACCGACAATTACCACACTGAACTAAATACAATAAAATACCTAGCACAAGAATACGGCTACAAACACGACCTAATTGACAAACTCAATCATAAAATAAGAAACAAAAAACAAAACACCAACACCACTGACAAAAAAAATACATCACAATGACATACATTAATCCACAATCACACAGACTAGCAAAAATCTTCAAAAAAGCCGGCCACACCATCTCATTCAGAACAAAAAACAAAATAAAAAATGCACTTACACTCAAAACCACACTGAACACAAACAAATACGATCTCCCAGGGATCTACAAACTAAACTGCTCTGATTGTAACAAATTCTACATAGGACAAACAGGCCGCACATTCAAACAACGTTACAAGGAACACTTTCAGGCCCTGACATCCAAAGCTGAATCGAATTTTGCCGACCATATCATTCAAACTGGACACACTTTTACCGACATCAATACCAACCTACACATTCTACACATAAAATCTAAAGGACACGAACTCAACACCTTGGAACAATTTGAAATATACAAACACACCACACACAATAAACAAAACATTCTCAATGAACAACTAAATTTTAAATCTCACAAACTTTTTGATCATATTTTACAAAAACCACAACACTTCTAACCAAAAAACTGACATGATGATCTAGGAGCCTCTGATGATGGATCTCATAGATTCGAAAGTACTCGGCCAGTTTAAGTGAGTTATTATACTTATTCTTAACAAATATTTGACTGCATGTCGTTAAATTTCACATGAAAAGTTAATATTAACAACGCAGTTCGTCATGGAACAAGAAATCCAGGAACATAACTTTGAGTTGTCGATTTTGGGCACTGGCTGAATATCTATGTTTAAAATAAATATTTCACAATTCACATTTCATAGTGGCACCCATCGGTTTTCATGAACTATTCAGTGGAGTGGGCAAGCATTGAAAATGAGATTAGAGATCAATTAATATGTTGTCAACCCATAAATATTATTTCATCCATTTTACATTCTGTCGAATGATCTTCTTCTTGAAATAACAGCAAAGGAAGACAAATATAAAATAATATAAAATACCAAAATAAAAGTAACCTAATAAATTTTCTAAACTTAAAATATAGGTGTAAAATAAGATGTGAACTTACTTACCAATAACTATTTGCTAACCCTGCTCTCTAAACACACAAAAAAAACTCTAGGACATTACATTTGCTCAGTTGAGTAATATAATTCCCATATAAATCATGGTTTTAAGATATTTCAATTCATCAATATCGAAACTGACTCTGTATTTCTATTTAAATTATGATTTTCTCGCACATGGATTTTGCTTCTAAAGAAAAGCTTCATCAGCTGGCCACAATGGGTTGTGTTTTGTCGTGGAAAGAATGAGCGGACATTTTATAATTGAAAATAAAATTGCGTTGGATTTGAGTTGTGTTTGGTCATTGAGTAAGTCGGTTCTGTCTTGTGTAGGATGTTTGAATATTCCATATTGTTGTAGTGTATTTCAGTTTGAGGCTTTTTTCAAATGTGTGTAGAATTTCCAAGACCGTTTTGATGTTTTTGTGTAAATGTCCAGTGTTGATTAAGTGATCTGAGAATGTTGAGTCAGTGTTGGAATGTATTTGGTCATGGAAAACATCGCAAATTCAAATTATCATGCAGTTTTCTCATTGAGTATTTAATCAATTACGCATAGTAACTCATAGAGTTATCAATACTTCGTGGGCTAGTTGTATTTACCAATCTAATGGGAAAGGTTATTTTAAACATAGGACCGAAATTCATCGTTTACAAAATGGCGACGCTATGAAACTATTCTTATAAATTTGTAGTGCCTTCATTTTACTTGTAAATTGATCGGGATAAATGTGAAATCAAATAAAACAAGTCAGACTTTGTTAACTACAGATATGCAGTTGCTTTTACATCAGAATTGAGCCTCACCTTAACTAATTAATATAGTAGTTATGGTTACTAGTGTATAAGATGTATGCATAAAATTGTTGATCTGACATTTCTTATACTCACCGGAGTCTCCAAGACGTAATCTACAAAACATTTTTGTAAATTGTACTCAATTTTTTTCAATTTCGAAGTGAATTAATTCAGTTGATTGTACAATAAATCTGTATTCTACCTGAAACTAAGTATTCCCGGACCCAAGGTTAAATGAAACTTCATCTCTGAACTAATATTGTTTCCAGAATTTTTGTTGATAAAACATGCCCACGAAGTATTGTTAACTCTATGCAAAGTGCTTAGTATTTTTTGATCAACAAAATATTTATATTGAATAGACCTCAATAATGATTATTGTTGCAGTTACACCAGCCATAGAGGAGCCAATAGCCGGATGGGTGGATAACCTCAACGGACCAATGGGATTACTGGTTGGTGGTGGAAAAGGTGTTATCCGAACCATGCTCTGTCGAGGGGAGCTGTGCGCCCAAGTAATTCCCGTTGATAAAGCTATCAACGCCGTCATATCTTTTGTACCAGCTGCAGTTGCTATCTATGACAAGTAAGATACACAGAGTGTTTGAAGTAGTGTTACGGGTTCGAACTCTAAAATAATGCTGGCAACACTTAAAGTAACACACAAAGCCTTCACACAATTAACTCATCTCGGACACTAATTCAATTCAATTCTACTTATTGTCAACAAAAACAATCACTCCTACACAAGGTAATTTATAATCATTTAAAACAAAAATCACATTTTTCTTAATATAATAATTGCCAATAACTACTTAAAAATTATGAATATTTACATAATTTAATAATAATTATAATTGCCAGTCAAGAAATCAATAAAAGCTCGATAAATTTCAACTAACAATCACAATATCAATCACTGTTGATAAATAATCAACTGCCAATAGGCCATCCATGAAAGTTGAATTCTATGTGGTAAATTTCACTACAGACATACTGCAAAAAGTTACTGCAATAGTAACACTGCAAAATAAAAGAAATTAAAAATGCCCCAACGTCTTCGGTATGTTCCACTTATTCACGCTCTTTCTCTCTCTCACACATACACACACACACTTACTCACACTCATTCCCTCTCTTTCTTTCTTCTTCTCCCTTTCTCTTTCACTGTCATTCTCTCACAATCTTTCTTATCCAAACTCTTCAATTCCCTCTCACTTCCTAACACTCTCCCATCTCACTATTTCTCACTCATTCGCCCTCTCTATCTCTCTCTCTCTCTTTATCATCATCAAAGCTTTTTAATTTGAAATGTGTTTGACAGCAGGACGAAAGCACAAACCGAAACTGAATTAAAACTGGATTATTTAATTAGTGAGACAGGGATTATTTCATTTATTCATAGAGAAGCAAATGGAAACGACGTGAGAGGAGAGAGAAATAAATAGAGAGAGAGAAAAGAGAGAGAGAGAGAGAGTTAAAGAGGAAAATTAAGAAAAAGAGAGTGAGTTGAAGAAGAAAATAAATAGAGAGAGTTTTAGTGTGAGGATGGGGGAGAACAGCTTAGGCACGTGTATAAAACAAAAATACCTTTAATAGGTATTTATTATATTTTTACGAGTTCTATGTTTAAAATAACGATGGTAACACTTAAATTTATCACTTGCTCTTCTTTTACACATATAATCCACAATTAGCAATGATCAGATATGTTTTACACAAAATAATGAAATCGGAAACAGATAAATCGATAATGTTCATTGATAAATAGTTTTCAATATTACTGTACAAAAATCAATCACTAGAAGTTGAAAGGCGAACTAATATTGAATAATAACTGTTCAATAAACTGTCCAATAATATTCAAAAAGAAACGTCTGAAAAAACAATTAAACTTACGTAGCACAAGTCCGTAATACGATAAAAGCTATTAGTAGAGTCCACTGGTATGTATTAAATAGGAAAAAAAATTATCACTATAAGCGAAGAATACAGTAATTAATTATCACTACAGAACTGTCACACTTGTTGTCTCGACAAATTCCAAACCAGACTGAACTAATTTACAAAAGTCTCTCTCTATTTATATAATTTTCCATAATCGAGATATCTCTCGATTTTTCTATCAACTTCTACCGAATTCTAAAACAAACAGATAAGGTCCCTCGCACCTTTCACTAAGATTAAGATTCTATTAATTTCTAATAAAAAAACTAGAACATTCTACAAAGTACCAAGTAAACACCATAAAAGTGTCAAAAGAAGAGTAATTAATTGTAAACATTTACATAGCAGATAACACCGAGAACAACTGTTCCTTCTTTCTCTCCATGTTCGCTACAATATTATATCTTTGTCAATGTGATTGAATTTTTATTGATTTCGACAAAAACAGAGAGTAAAATGCTACGGGCATGCACACACACACACACACCATTTGGGTGAGTGTGTGTCTTGTTTGAGAGAGGTAGCTTTGTGATGCATTTAAAGCAAATTCGACTGATTAAATATTGATATTTATCTATATCTTATATATTTTGGCCTACCATCTTATATATTGTGAATTATATTAGTGTAGCGAATATGAAATTGGAATGAATAGAGAGGAAGAAGGCACAGTGGTTCTTGGCGGTATCTGCTATGTAAATGTTTACTTTTAAGCAATTAATTACTCCGCTTTTGACACTTTTATAGTGTTTACTTGGTAATTTGTAGAATGTTCTAGTTGTTGATTAGACATTAATGAGATCTTTTCGAATATTGCAGAAAGTGCTAGTATCTTTATTTATTTATTTAGAAGATGATAGAAAAATCCAGAGATATCTCAATTATGTGAAATCATATAAATAGAGGGACACTTTTGTAAATTAGTTCAGTCTTGTTAGAAAATTCGTCGTGGTGAACAAGTGTGACAGTTAAGTAGTTCAGTTATTGTTCTATGTTGATAAGTGGAAGTAGTGACAGTTCGCGTTAATACAGACAGTGAAATCCTGTTGGCGCTTTTACAAACCATGCAATGAACTTTCGTTGTCTGTAGTGATAATTCTCTTGACAGTTCAATAGTGATAATCTTTTTACTTTTGCCTGTATTATGGACTTGTGCTACGTGAGTTAATGGTTCTTCCTCGACGTTTCTTTTTGAATGCTATTGTACAGTTTATTGTACTGTTGTTATTTAATATTAGATCGGCCTTTTGACATTTAGAGATTGATTTTGTACAGTTTATTGTAAACTCATTATCAGTTGAACAATATCGTTTTATCTGTTTCCGATTGCTTATTTTAGTGTAAGAAATTACTGAACAGTGTGAGTTGTGAATTATTTGTGTTAATAAAGTGCGAGTGATAAATTCAAGTGTTGCCAGCGTTATTCTAGACATAGTCCGTAGCATTAGCTTATAATTCAATGAAAGGCTTTGAGATTAATGTAAGAACTGCCAAAGAGAGCAGAGTGCATGGAGAGTTTCAAGTTGCTCCAGATTCTGCCCCTTTCTTCACTTGTGTTACATTGTGTTATCCATGTAAGTGACAACATGAAATTGGTTCAACAGAGCATGGTCCATAATTACAATATGCGGACCATGATCAATTAAAATAACACGAATTTATTAATACTCCAACACTCAAAACACTTTTTCTATTTTTGTTTGGGTGGAGCTGTATAATGTCATTCCAGAAATTTTCAGAAGTCTTCCAAGCCCAATTTTCAAAAATTAACTGATTTTTTCTGAGTAATCCATCATGCAGGTTTGAGGACTTTTCCGAGCTTGCCAAGAACTTGTGAGAATTTTGACTGCTTAGTTTGAATTCACATATATGTTGATTTGATGCATGTATTTTTGTTATTCACTAGAGAGTTTGTGCGGAACTGTGTTGGGAACGACGATGGGGCGGGCGTCGGTGCTCTGTGTATCTGTTCGCTCTTGATTCGCCGTATTGTGGAGTTGGTGGATGAGTGGCGTTTTGGTGTTGGCTTTGACGTTGTCTCTTGCTTGGTTTCGCGCGGCTCTCTAGTCTTCATTAACATTATCATAAAAAATTGTACACTTATAAAAACATAATAACATAAGGATTATTAATAAGAGAAGTATAATGTATAATATAACATTATAGGATCAAGACATTGTGTGGAACTTTGACTATTATAATGCTCCTGAAGATCTCAGGACATGCTACAATAAAATTTATTCATTCATGACAAAGAGATACTTTTTATAGTACTGATACATGTCAAAACATATTTCACTTCACTCAAATACGGAAAGCAGAACGGCCATGTTCATTTTTGTAGCCTAGCATGTTGTGGCAAATGGCTATAATTGATTATCGTGTTTGCTAACGTTAACGGATTTTTAGCAACATTTACGCAACCTCTCTAATGTCTCAAGCACTAGAGCGCCCAGGCCTGTATGTGTGAATGAATGGATTTAAGCTTTTCTGGACATGGGACTAAATCACTTAAAATACGTTTTTAAGGGGATTGATTTTCAACATTTTCCCGGGGGAGGACTCCCAGACCCCCCTCTCGCGGGGGGGGGGTTTTCCAGACCCCCGGATAACCCCCCTCGAAAAGGCAGTCTGGATCCGCCACTGGATGTCAAGGCAGATTGACTGCCTCACTGCATAGTACAGAACAAGCAATATTTTTATAAGAAGAAGACGGAGAAGAGAGACAAGAAGAAGAAAACAAAAAAGAGAAGAAGGAAAGAAGAATAATTTAAAAAACAAAGGTTAGAAACAAGAAGAAAAAGAATGAGACGACAAAAAGAGGATAGAAAAAGCAGAAAGTGAAGAAGAAGAAGAAGAAGGAGGAGAAGACGTAGGAGGAGAAAAAAGAGAAAAAGAAAGGTGTAGAGAAGAAAAAAGGAGAAGGAATAGAAATAGATTGCATAGGTTAAAAAAAAAGAAGAAGAAGAGGAAAAAGAAGAAGAAAAAGGAAAAAAGAAGAGGAAGGAAAAGAAGAACAAAAAAGGAAGAGAAAGAAGAAAAAATGAAGGAGAAAAGAAGAGGAAGAAGAAGAAGGAAAATTCAGAGATGACAAAGTAGAAAAATAGAGACAGTATTGCATACAGTATGCTTATACAGTTCTTTTTGTATTTCGTTGAAGTATGATAAAAGTATTGATGTGTATAAGGAGGGGGGGGGAGAGGAGTTAGCTGTATGAAAACAATATCCTCAATGAGCATGAGAATATGAGCGAGGTATATATGGTATGAACAGCTAGTTTTCTGCAGGTGATGGTATTGGGGGGAGGGGATGTTGATGGGTAAGGGGCTGAGTGAATTTTTAATTAATTTACCGAGAAAGAAGCTTCCGCCATATCAGCCTGGAGTATAAGTTCTGGATTTGCTGAAGAGTAGGGGGGACGATAAAGGGGAGGGTTGGTGCATTGAAACAGAACCCGGACGATTGTGAAGCTATAGTTTGAATATGGGAAAAATCTCTACCCGTCATAAATGATTAATGCGCTGCTTTTTTCAACAGAGAGAGTGGGAGAGAGAGATAATAGAAAGAGAGAGCGCCAGAGAGAGTGAGAGAAAGGAAAAGAGAGTTAGAAAGAGAGAGAGAGAGAGAGAGAGAGTATATGTAAGAGGAAGAGAGAAAGAGTGATTGAGAGAGTAAGAGTGATGAAAGAGATGGATTACCCTCTCAGAGGGCTGAGTTAGGTTTTCGGGCGAAAAGTTGCAGTTTCGAGATTGGATTACTCAATCAAATGGTTTCATATGAATATCAAAATTATATTTCGTGGAATTGCATATACCTGTTATATTTATAATTTGATGAGCGCTGAGGCACAGTCAATAGCAGAGGCTAAAATAAGTGGTATCGTTTTCTATTATTGATGTTATCAGCTTAGTAATGAATGACATGAAAAAAAAACGTAATTTCATAATTAATTCTTTGCTGTATCAAAATTTTCATCCAACTAGATTCGGTAAAAATGGAGGATAAAGCTGAAAGAATCGAATGTTCATCAATTTCACAGAAACATCACAGAACGAATCAACATCAATCTGAATGGGCGTAAAATGCCTTGTGAAAATACTGCAAAATATCTGGGAATGATATTTGTTCAATCAGATAGAGATAACCTGCGTTCTTCTACGCACTCCTTGTAAGGGTGACTGATTAGATTGGGCAGCAAAAAAGACAATGTTCTCTGCCGTAAAATTACTTCCCGGTGGTTCGGAACCCACCTAAAACTGTAGGTCCAGCTCAACAACCACAATCATCCGACTCATTACCCACGCACAGGTCTCAGACCCATGTGGGCTTCATCCTTCAAAAAAAAAGCTGACATCAAATACAGACAAATGTATTGGCTGCTAGGTCACCAATCAAATCTCTCCTTCAAAAATAAGATCATTCAAATAAGATCAGTTTTTAAAACGTATTTGGATGTACGGGACTCAGCACTGAGGATGTGGCTGTAAAAGTAATATCGATGTGATACAAAAATTTCAAAATAAGCTATTATTAGGAACATGGTTGATGCACCTTGGTACATCAGAAAGAGTTACCTGCACAAGGATTCCATAAATGTATCTAGCGAGATTAGTCGATTTGCTGCCCGTCATGAAATTGTTGCCAGACTTCACCACCATATCAACCCTGGGACAACTCAGCTGCTTGGTGATCAAGAAATTACCAGAAGACTGAAGAATACAAAGCACTTTGAATTAGTGATTAGAGGTTAGAAAATGTAATGTGCGATAGAATGGACCATAATCAATGGGTGAACTGAAGTTAATTAAATAAATATTTCCTTTTTGGAGAATGAGGCCACATAGGTCTGAGACCTGTGCGTGGGCAATGAGTGGGAAGATGGTAATCGATGAGCTGGACCTACAGATTTAGGTGGGTTCCGAACCACCGAGAAGTGATCTTATAGCAGAGGACAGTGTCTTTTTTGCTTGCTCAATTTAAATTTAAGAAGTGAATGAAAAGTTAATGGTTAGTCTTCAAGACTAGTTTTAATGACAATAAAATAGAAACATTTCATACCTCACTAGATTTAAAATCACTTCGCCACTACAAAGAAAGTATCACTAGATTTAGTAAGATTACAATCAATTCATGACAGTCCGGTTTCACAAGATGTCAAATTATCTTAGAATAAACTGCAAAACTTATAAAAAATAAAATAAAACTCGATAATTCCATTCTTATTGTTCCGTATTCCCGCAAGATTCTCTTTTTCAAATCAAATCAATTTATTGAGTCATAAAAGCAATGCATGAATCGGCCAAGTCAACAACTCACTAAGTAAAAAGTTGCAAAGTACGATCCAAAAAAAAAGAGATTAATTCAATCAAATGGGCAGTGATAGCCGAGTGCCGTATCATGTATTTGTTCAATCAAAAAATAAGCTACGAATCTCCTGGGCCATGTTTCTAATTCTGACTGATCGGATTGGCCAGCAAAAAATGCTCTGTTCTCTGCTGTAAAAAAACTTCCCGGTGGTTCGTAACCCACCTAAAACTGTAGGTCCAACTCATCAATCACCATCATCCAATTCATTACCGACGCACAGCTCTCAGACCTATGTGGGCTTCATCCTCCGAAAAAATCTGAAAAAAAACACTAATGATCTGACCAATATACAGATAATAATAATATACTAATATAGTCTACAGCAGATCATACAAAGTTGAAGTGAACCGCAATAGGTAAAAACATTGATAAAGTAAATAGAATCAAATTAGGCAAATGGAGAACACTTGGGTCTAACATTAACTTAGCAAAGCATGTCATGAAACATGAAACGTCTCATTGGAGTTTCAATAATTCCTATCCCATTAGCTATTATATTCGTCCTATCATTTAGGAGCTCTTGAACACTGTACTAGGCCTTCTACATGGAATGCACACGAATCCTTCTTGAATGTCCTACATGAAATTAATAAAGATCTAGGTAATTTATTGAAAAGCTTTAGACCATTGAACACCAATTTTTATTAGAGAAATACTCAATGAATGGGTTGCCACTACCCCTGGTACTACATGTATGTACTTGTGAATTTGTTTTGAAAGTGTTGATATTGTTACGGGTTCTATGTCTAAAATAACGCTGGTAACACTTAAATTTATCACTTGCACTTTATTAACACGAATAATCTACAACTCACACTGTTCAGTTATTTCTTACAGAAAAATAAGTAATCGGAAACAGATAAAACGATATTCTTCAACTGATAATGAGTTTTCAATATTACCATACAAAAATCAATCACTAAATTAATGACAAAAGGCCGATCTAATATTAAATAATAACTGTACAATAAACTGTCCAATAATACTCAAAAAGAAACGTCTAGGAAGAACAATCAACTTATGTAGCACAAGTCCGTAATACTGTATTAGGCAAAAGGATTATCACTATAGAACTGTCAAGACAATTATCACTACAGACAGCGAAAATTCATTGCATGGTTTGTAATAGCGCCAACGGGATTTCACTGTCTGTATTAACAGGAACTGTCACTAAGAAAGAATTATCACTATGTAGGCACAATAGATAGAACTGACACTTCTTGTTTATCACAACGAATTTCAAACTAGATTGAACTCATTTACAAAAGTCTCCCTCTATTTATATAATTTTCCATAATTGAGATACATATCGATTTTTCTATCATCTTCTACCGATTTCTAAAATAAAAAATGAGAGGCTCTCCACCTTCCACAATATTCGATACTATTCCATTAATTTCTAATAAAACAACTAGAACATTCTAAAAATTACGAAGTAAACACCATAAAAGTGTCAAAAGAAGAGTAATTAATTGCTTAGAATTAAATATTCACATAGCAGATAACACAGAAAACCACTGTCCTTCTTTCTCTCTATTTTCATTCTCATATTCGCTATAATATTATTAGCAATGAAAATAATGACTTTGTAAATGGGAATTTTAAAAGTTGAACATTTTTGAATGAGTTTCTACAGGGGTGGTTAAATTCCAGTTTTGACAAAAAATATCGTACTGCGCGTTTCTGTCAGATAAATATTTTTTGGGTATTTCCAAAATACGTACTCCCACAGTGGACAAGATGAGTGTAGATTGGAGAAAAATAAACACGATATTAAAAGTTTTAATCTCGGAGCATGCGTACAAGCAACTTAGAAGTGGAGAATTAACAGCGATTTTCTCAAACTCTCTCATTTTCTAAAATCGTCAATTTGGACAGTATTTTAAGGAAAACTACAAATTTTCTCCTTACTGGCTGTTTTCCAGCTGGTAGTTTGTACAAAATATGAAGCGTTTCTCTCATGTGGTTTTCGAGAAACGGTAATGAATCAGTTAGCGGTATTTGGCTTTTAAATTTAAAGAAGATTCTATAAAATTATACAATTCCAGGTAACAGTGACAGGTGACAGGTGAAAACAAAATAGGAAAAACGAGAAAACTCGTGGAGAATGGAAAAGTTGTTTAAGCGAGGAAAATAGTATGTGACGTAGGCAAAGTGTGTCAGAGATAGGATCTGTTTGAAAGTTTCTTTTTTTATTTATTGGTTTGAAGCTTCGTCTACCTTCTAATTGATTATCAGCCTTGCAGGAAAACTTTACGCAGACAAACTTTCTCTATCGTCGCATGGGTTTTCCAGTTCAGGAAAAATATAAAACAGCGACAGAAAATAGAGAAATAGAGCCGGAAAGCTGGAGGGTGGTTTACCAGCACGCGAATCATGATGTACCTTAGCGCTAGGCTGGTAAAATAAGTTTTCCGATGAATTTTCTATGAGTTTTCCTCTTTTATCCCCCGATGAAACCCATGCGGGAAAATATTTTCAATATACGGTACAGGAAGTAGAAGTTTTCCTAGCTGGGGAAAACTATTGATACAGTGAAAACTGAGTGGAAACTTCATTTTTTGGTTCTTCTATTTTGTCCCAAGTGCATTATCCAATTGCATGCTATTTGAAAAGTGACAGAGGAGTTGAATGAACATATATCTGCAAATCGAATTGAATTGCAATCTAATTTATTAATTGAATTTGAAAAACTTTTTAAATTTATAGAATGGTATTATAGGGAACGGTTCTTGCAATACTCAATTATTGTGTATCATGAATCTCACTCTATTGAACTAGTTCATACGTTTAATGAATTCAACAGAGAAAGACAAATTTTAAACAGACAAGAAAAGTATTGGGTCTTCTCGATAATTAATGAATCAATAATTAAAATATGGTTTGATTACATTCCTTTATTCTCACTGATATATCTGACATACTAATATGTATGTATAACAATTGTTCTTTATCCTATCCTTCTAATCGTGCTATTTCCATCTTTTTTATCTGTGAACAATTATCTTGTAAATTGCATAAAACACTTCTTTCTATTTTAGGGGTAGACGTGTGTGTGTGTGGGTGTGGGTGTGGGTGGGTGTGTTCGTATGTTTACTTTTCGTTCCTTGTTTAATTTGAATGAAAAATCATATATAAATAAAAAATTACATGAATTAATGTCGAGGTACTGTACTCAGACCAAATAGGCCTATTTGGGCTGAAATTATTTTAGTAATGGAAAGCTTCAAATTTATTAATTAATCTATTGATTGATGTATTATATGATATTTATGTTTATTTTCATTATAACATATTTTTTTATAATTACGTATTTTGCAATTCACTGTCAATCCTGGAAATGAGTTATATATTTTATAAATTTTAATTGTCCATGAAATAAATTAAAATTCAATTCAATTCAATAACTGAACCACCTAGTAAGTAGCAGTAAAGTAGATAACGCCGGCTAGTCACTGATTAGTACCGTGTTTAGAATAGTGAAGACTTGAAATCTGGCATCCATGACGAACTGCGCATATGACTAATAATCTGTATATATAAAAATGAATGTCTGTCTGTATGTATGTATGTGTGTTCCCTATAGACTCCAAAACTACTTGACAGATCGGCATGAAACTTTGGGAATATGTTGTGTGAATATTGGGGATGGTTTCTGACCATAAATTTCAATAGGGGAGCTAATAATTATTATTAATTAAACCATTTTATAGACCTAACCTACTGAACTTGCCAGCCAAACAGCTTAAAGGAACAGCTGATATAAGTCAACAGTTTTTAATCATATGGCCGTTCCCTTAGTGGCGTTATTTACGCTGTCTTTGAACAGCAAAAGACTTTGCACTTTGCATGTAGGCTACCGTGCAGTTGGAGCCTTGCAATATGTAGGAAACATACGACTGGGTATGATGAAATGTAATTATGCCAGGTTGATAACATCTGTTAACCAATGCAGCTAGAAATTTGAAATGCAGCCTCAGCGGGAGGTGGCGAATAATAAAATAAAAAACCTAGCTTCTACCCTTATAGTCATAGGAGGTTTCAATTTGAAATGTTTCTTAATTCAGAGGTGGTGATTAAGAAAACAACGAAGCCTCTTTGATCAGCTGGAAGAGCCCTAGGACTAACTTCTTCCCTAATTTTAATGTAACCTCAGCGGGAGGTGGCGAATAATAAAATCAAGGAGAATTTTTATGAGAATGCAGCAACGCGCGTTGAGCCAGCTAGTAATTTATAAAGTATTTGCACGACTATTTGACTGCATAGTCGTGCAATTACTTATAAATTATTAATAGTGGAGAGTTTGGGAAAAGCTATGTTTATACTAACGCTAATGCTAACCTGAAAGCTCCAGGCACTTTTCTGCTCCAACTGCGAGATGCTATTATAAAAGTTCGTTTTTTGTAGAGGTTACCTTTTGATCGACTCGCCTGAAAGCTCCAGGCATTTTTCTGCTCCAACTGCGAGATGCTATTATAAAAGTTCGTTTTTTGTAGAGGTTAGCTTTTGATCGACTCGCTTAACCTGTAGTTGAAAACCTGTAGAAACTGTTTCAATTTTTTTATTACACACTTTTACTTAGTTATTCAATTTTTAAATTATGGTGTCAAGTTTGTTGTAGATTTCTACCATAACATCTTCACATTCTTATTCAATAGAGCCCAGATGTCAGGCAGTAGAAAATACGAATATAATTTTTTTTTGAGGATGAAGCCCACATAGGTCTGAGACCTGTGCGTGGGTAATGAGTTGGATGATGGTGATTGATGAGAAAATGGGAATGGAATGAGAATGAGAATGGAAAAAATCATTTTATAAACATTGTGAAAATACGTATATAATAATTGGATTACTTACATTTTACCGGTTGCACACAATTTCAAAATATTTCTTCAAGCTCATTTACACAAATAATCCACAACACAGTTGTAGATTCAGTTATAATATTACACAAAAATGAAATCAGAACAGACAAATCGATATTGTTCAACTAATAAATAGTTTGAAATTTTTTACAAAAACGATTTTTTTTACAAAAATCAATCACTAAATGTTAAAAGGTCGATCTAATATTAGATAATAACTGTCCAATAATTCAAGAAGAAACGTCTCAAAAGAACCACTCATATTAATTTAAAAATAATTCTCACTCAAGGCACAATATACAGTAATCAATTATTACTACAGAACAGAACTGTTTCTTGTTGTCTCGACAATTTTCAAATAAGAATAAAACTAATGTTGCCTTAAGCATTCGCCTTAAATAGGTTTTTTTTTTTAATCCAGAAAGACGGAGATTTCTCTATTAATTTCTAAAATAAACAGATAAGGGACTCTCGCATTTTCCACAATATTCGATAAGATTCCATTAAATTCTAATTCAACACTTAGAACATTCTACAAAGTTCTAAGTAAATATAATAAAAGTGTCAAATATGAATTACAAGGCGAAGAGGAGTACAGAAGAAGAGTAATTAATTGCTGTTCTTTCTTTTCCATGTCACAACAATATTGAAAACAATCTTTCCACATCGACTGATGTGAATGGTGCGTGTTTTTAGCATGCTACTGAATTTGGGCTAATTTCAAGTTCGATAGATGTGTCACCTTCAATTATTTTACAAATTTGTTTCTATTTTGTCCAAACCTGATTTTGAAGATGACTCACGTTTACACGTTTCTTTAATTGCACATCCCACCTCACCAAAAAAAGCTTCAATGCTAATTACCATTTCATTCACTAGATTTACTGGAGAAATAAGAGTCGCCCCCCTCTTTTAGGCACATAGAGTGCCTACTCCATGCTATACAAAGTGATTTTTAAGTATGGAACCGGCTTTATATTGTGTAATTGAGATGTTCTTTGCGAAAGAAGCTTATGCGCATCTGCATAGTTTTAAACTTTTTGCTGGTTTTGAAATTTTTGTCCGCCATCTTGGATCCGCCATATTGGTTCAACTTTATTTTTTTAAATGGGAAGGTGGTCATATGACACATCATTTCAGTGTGAAATTTCAAGAAAAAAAAATGGCGCAAACCATTTTTCAATAGATTCCTTTGTTCTCGATTTATAAGCATTTAAATTTGCAATTTTGGGAAAATTGTGTTAGCAATGAAAAAGATAGAATGCACTTTTTTCATTCATAAATTATCTAACAACCAAAATGTAATTCATTCTTAATTATACCAATATCATAAAACTTTTTTCATCAAATTTTTAATTTTTTTTAATTTTAATTTTTTTGTTAATGATACCTACTGCCTGATATTAGTGGCTATATTATTAGTGGCTATATTACTGGCTGATATAATTTAACATCGGTAGCTGAAATGTGGTTAGTGAATAATAAACATAATAAGCTATCAATTATCAAGTCTTACCACCGTTTAAACTTAGTTATTAGATAATTCATGATTGAAAAATTCAATAAAATGTTTTATGCAGTGCGTTCTACCTTTTTTATTGCTAACACAATTTTCCCAAAATTGCAAATTTAAATGCTTATAAATCGAGAACAAAGGCATCTATTGAAAAATAGTTTACGTCATTTTTTCTTGAAATTTCACACTGGAATGATGTGTCATATGACCACCATCCCAATTGAAAAAAAAGTTGATTCCAATATGGCGGACAAAAATTTCAAAACCAGCAAAAAGTTTAAAACTATGCAGATCCACATAAGCTTATTTCATAAAGAACGTCTTAGTTACGCAATATAAAGCCGTTTCCATACTCAAAAATCATTCTGTATAATTGAAAGACCTCAATTTTCACTATTTCATAATCATTTTTATTCCTAGAATTCGTTGAAAATTAATAATCATTTGGACTTGCTCTTTCAAGCTGTTTGGGTTTCGTTTTGAACCAGGGTTTTAGGCAAAAATAGGCAACTTATAGAAGAATAGGCAAAAACTATCAAAATATGCATTATGCCTAAAATCAAGGCATTTTGACCTACATCCGGCATTTGGCCATTTTGGCCTTCCTTCATTCAGCTGATATACGGTTCGTAATATACTTTCGAAAGTATAAAGCTTTAAAGTGTAAAGCTTTACTGCTCCGAAAGACAATCTGTTTGTGATTATTATTTTCATAAATAATTTATTTTCGGAAATTGCGTTATTATTTTCGTTATAGTATTCCATTCAACGACCTGTTTCAGTCTCTCTAATGTGATCCGATTCATGTTTTCCTGCATGCTGACCATTCCAATTTCAAATTCAGTCATGTTACCTTTAATATTTTCGTGTATTGTGTGTTAGGCTAGGAGTCTATTCTGTTCTCATAGGAACGTGTTTATGAACTTTCCTTCAGTTTTCCTTGACTCGAGGTACTCTCGAAATGCCTCTATTGAACGTTTTTTCAAGCTGGATGGCCATAAAGGTCAAATCTAACCTGGAAACATGATTCAAGCACCAACGAACATAAATCACCATGGATAAAGATGAAGATAATGTACTTTGAGTGAATTAACAGTTACTGTGAAGTAATTATCACTACACTAATAAACTCTATAGTAATAAGTTTTGATTCGATTTTTTGAACGGTAGATAGATTCAGTCACAGACAAACCTGTCTTTAATCTGTGATTCAGTGTAGCGAGCGCTATCTGACAGCAAACTGGAGAACTTCGTCCACACTTCAACTACATTTATCCCATTATGGTTCATAGCAAGAAGAAAAGTTGACAGGTTAGGAAACGAGTTATGCAAATGTGAATAAAAATGGTTTTTATTTGTCAAATATAAAGTGTTGCATTGCAAGGTAAGACTCACATTAGTCTGACACTTTTGCATGATTAATGAAGTGAATGATTATTCAATGATGTTAAATATGATGACTCTTAACGTTTCAGGGTAGATAAGTTTTAGTAAACTAACCCCCGCTTGAACAAGCGTCCTATCCTTATGATGGTTCATCATTCGTGACACTTTTATCAAATCAAATCAAATTAAATTTATTCCACTAAAAAAAAACAAAAAACATGAACAGATTACAATACCATGTGTGGAATTCCCCCAAGAAGACTATTCGTCTGTGTTTGGGGGAGAGTTCCTTCATAGAAAAACATTTTTGAAAAATAAATCAATCAATAAACAAAGCTACAAAATCAAATAGAAAAAAAAACTTAATCATAGAAAAACAACTTAAAAAAAACATGAGAGATCATAAGAAAACAATTAAATGGTCAGCTAGAGCAGGAAACCCAAGCCCGGCGACGAAGCGATCACAGATCCCTAACTAGTTTAAGTGTATATTGAATGTAGCAGCCTCTCCGCCTCCATCCAGCCAATGCTGTAGAGCCAACCGGTCACTTTGCGCTTGTACACCACATCACTGCAACTCTCGGACCCCCTGATCTCATCTGGCAAATTCCTGTAGATAATTTGAGCTTGGTAGAATGGTGATTTCAGTTCTAAACCGTGCAATAGTCTGGGTGTTGTATATCCGTGGTTATTTCTATGGCGAGTTTCATAATTATGTTGAATAGTTGTGAATAGATTTATTTTATGTTTCTTAATGTATGTGAGGAGTGTTTTGATGTAGAGCTGCCTTATATTGAGAACAGGGAATTCCGAGAACAACAGCGACGTGGAGTATCTGTAGGCTTTCTTAAGAATAGTTTTAATTATTGCCCGCTGAGTAACTGCCAGCGGCTTCAGAGATGCGGAGGAGACCCCTCCCCAGGCTACAATGCCATACTGTATCACAGACTGTGCATAAGCATAATAAACTCTTCTACTAAGCACTTATATTAAGCACATGATTATACCTGTACCTATCATTATCATACCTATATACATGATTGCATTCATATGACCTATATATCTTGAATGGTGGAGCATATTGTTTCATAGTATAAAATGTAGAAAAAGAGTACCATCATTCACGTGCAAGCGCCATCTTGTAATAACTGAACTGAACCTATTACAAGCCTTATATTAATGGCAAATACTAGTCACTAATGCATGTATTTTATAATTCTTAAAGCTAATTTACTCTCCAAACCAAATACTATGATTTATTCACATTATAGATATTATTTATACTATATTTAATTTTTAGTTGACTCTGTCTGCTAATAGCATCTAGTTTACCATTATAATCTAGCTATCATTGCTTGAATAACTGTACACTTTTATACCAAAAAAGTGATTCACTTTTATATTGAATAATGTGATGGATTACTGCCTGGTATAAAAATGTTATGAATGATGAGCCGCCATCATAATGGTAAGACGTTCGTGAAACTGGGGTTAATTGATTTTTACACCAATTTTTCGAGTTTACTGTGAACATATTCTAGAAAATATTCATTCGAACACGTTCTTACATTCAAAACTATGTTTTACTCAAATGATTTGATTAATTTATACTGTATGTCCTTTTGTGACAGTAACTGTTGCCAAAACTTGGGAAATGATAAAGTTTTAATATTATTGAAAATAGAAGCAGTCCTTTTGAAGCTTACCAGAAATAATAAGATCAAAGATGGATCCTCGCTTACAGAAATAACAAAACAAATACTACTGTAAATAAATAAACAAGCATATCTAAGTGAATGCAAGAAGTAGGCTAGAAGCGTATAAATACAATGAAGTTTGGAAGTAATTAAGTATGCCGTTGAAAGCACTTCAAGTTGTATGGAGTTTATCCTTTGAGAAAGGAGGAGAAGACGTGGATGATTGAGAAGAAGAAGATCAGATGAAGAAGAAGATGGCGAAGAAGAGGGAAAGAAGACTTCATCTTCCCAGACTTAGAATATATTATCGAACATTGCAAACAACAACGTATTGTCTGTCTTTTAATAGAGAAAGACGCTTCTGAAAACTTGTTACATTTCCATCGCACTGTTTGTACTAATAAATAAGACAGGTTTCAATTCTATTATTTATACAGTTGTGAGAAGTAGCGAAATTAGGACTGATGGAAGGAACTGGAAGTGCAAAAAAAGGTGGAAAGAGAAGAAGAGGAAGAAGGAGAAGAAAACTGAGAAGGATATGACGAAGGAGAAGAAAGATGAGGTGAAGAAGAAGAACTAAAAGGAACTAGGAGGAGGTGTCGAAGGAGGAGGAGGAGGTGGTGGTGGAGGAGGAAGAGGAGAAGGAGGAGGATGAGAAGGAGGAGGGGAAGATGAGGGTGCGGAAGTGGGGAAGAAGGATATAGGTGAAATGAAAGCCGGATGCATAGTTGATTGAATTCTATTTCTGGTCGTTGAAAATTAGTGTGCAAATCTCAAGTCTTCATTCTCAAATCTTGAAGGGTAGGAGATTGCCCCATTCAAATAATATTTCTTTTGTTGAATGGGCATTTCTTCAATTCATCTATTCAATACATTAAATTTATCACTTTTCTGTCAAATGCATGAAATCCTAAACCTTGACAACAAAATTCAATAAAAATTATAAAATAACAGTTTTAAAAAGAAAAAGTAACCTAGAATTGAAAGTACTTTTATAAGACTGCAGGTTCTCTTATTTTTCTTCTAAGATTGATTACCTCCATAAATCCCACCATGGCAACATGTCCAAAAAATCAAAATTGCTGTCATGATGGGGTTCAAAATATGGGGTTTGGCCTTTAATATTTCAAGAACGGTTGAATTCCTTGAAAAATTTCATTTCACAAAAATTGAAACTGTTCTCAACTTGATTGATTAACATATCAACATTTTTCTTGTCAGACGTACAGTCCAATTGGCCCTGAAATATAAGGTCCTAATGCTGTAAACCAAAAGGGCAAATGTTGGCAAGTGAATTAATCTTCTTGAAAAGAGCTACAAATTTTAAAACATGTTTTTTTCCGAAAAACCAATCCGTTGTCGAGATATTTGCCGAAATAGATATAATAGAATTTTTGGCCACATTCTGGCAACCATTTTGGATTTTGTCCCATCAAGGTGGGATCTATAGAGGGGTGTTGAAGGCATTTCTAGCTATCATTTGAACAAATCGATCGTGTTGCAATAAATTATGTTGAGGTTAAGTTATATTTTCTCTTAAAATGACTAGCTACTATTTCTTCTACACAACCTCAACAAAAAACAAATAATGAAAAGGTGGGTGCTAACGATTCTACACGGATTTTATTGTAAGAATTTTTTTCTAATTTTTTGGAGGATGAAGCCCACATAGGTCTGAGACCTGTGCGTGGGTAATGAGTTGGATAATGGTGATTGATGAGCTGGACCTAAAGTATATAGGTGGGTTCAGAACCACCAGGAAGTGATTTTACAGCTGAGAACAGTGTCTTTTTTGCTGGCTAATCAATCGGTCACCCTTACAGAGAGTGCCCAGGAGAACGCAGCTTATCTCTATCTGATTCAACAGATACCTGCTACGGCTCACGGCTGTTACCTCTCTTAGAATTATTCACAATTTAGTTTGAAGTAACTGATAATTTAACAAACTGATAAATACACAGAAACAGAATTTATTAATTTCCATTTCCTTCAACTGCTATTAACTTATACTGAAGACTTCCACAATGGCGGATATTGACAACAGCATCGAAAAGATGATAGAAATCGATGAATGGTACTGTACAGAAATATCAATCACCACCAGGAATCGAACCGCGGACCTCCCAATTGCCGGTAGGGCGCCTCAACCAATAGACTAGAGAGACCTTTCTGCACAACAGCATTCATTTTAAACTTGGCCATCAAAACAGAAATATTTTTATTAGATTGTCAGTTACTTCAAACTAACTTGTGAGATACGAGCCGATACTTTTTTGTGCAGAAAGGTCACTAGTGGTTAAGGCGCAGACCGGCAATTAGTAGGTCCGTGGTTCGACTCCCGGTGGTGATCGATATTTTTGTACAGTACCACTCATCGGTTTTCATCAGCTATGCAATGCTGTTGTCAAGATACGTCATTGCGGAAGTCTTCAGTGTAAGTTAATAGCACATGAAGGAATACGAAATTAATAAATTATGTTTCCTTATTATTACGTGTCTGCTTATGTTATCTGCTTTATCATAGGCGTGCGCACATGGGTGCCATGGGTGTCACGGCACCCATGGACGTTTCAAGAGGGTCCCGATTTGGGGGTTGGAATATTATTGTATCCTCTGAAAAAACCGTAAAGAACGTAAGAGACTTTACGAAATCATCGTCTATAATCATCAACTTATAATCTGTGAAATATACAACTAGCGGAAAATATACCAGAAGATAACAATTTTTAGCAATTCAAATATTTTAATTCTAATAAATCAAGATCTCGAATTCAACTAATTTTAATTCGAAAAAACTATTTATTATATTTCAAAATCTAGCAATAAGAATTTTTTTATACCTAAAAAAGGTTTAACAATTTAATTGTTTTATGATATCATTTTTGTCCACAATTTTTCATTGAAAAGATATTTTCAAAGAATTTTGACCTTGAAGAAAATAATGTCAAAATGTGTTTATAATTGTTTATTTAATATTTCTTAGGTATGAAAAAGATTTTTAATGCTTTCTGTTAAATAATTAAGAAAATATATTGTCCTTTTTTCCCTCTATGAAGTTTTTTCTCTAAATAGTTCAACGTGATTCAACGGTACGAGAGTGGGGATATGTATAAGTATTGAACATTTTAAATAATTGGGGGGGGGGGGGGGGGGGGCATTTTCGTCGCCGGCACCCATAGGAGTCAAGCCCTGCGAACGCCTATGTGCTCTATTACCACCTAAACACTGGTTGCCACTGAATGGTAGGGGCCCGCCTAAAAGCTGTAGGTTCGGCTCCATGGACTTTAATATGGTGGACTTTAATATGAACCCATCAAGCGTGGACTTTCCTACGAAGCAAAATTCAATCTTGGACTTTCCTACAAATTGCTACTTGTATACAAATATTTTATATACAAATATAGAGCCTACTGCAGTTGGAAAGTCTATGGAAGTTGATAATTGAATACTCGACAAACCAAAGACCGATTTAGAAAATTATTTTGTAGTTCTGCTCATAGTAGGAAGTTAATACTGGCATTATGAATGTATTATTATTGATATTAATACATTCGGAGCAATGGATACTATCTGGAGCTCAATAAGCATCGGTGTTTGATTTCATTTTTTATAATCAAGAAAGGTTCACAGTAATCGAATACTGATGTAAAATATATCCAAAGTAAAAAAATTATAACCCTCGCTCTTCTCAAATCCTTACATCCCCAGTGATTTCCAAAAAGTACGTGAATACAGGAACATCAATATCTCAGTAACCAATCATCGGATAATATATTCTGGCCGAAATCAGTCAAATTGATGAGTTCTCCGGTTATCTGCTGTAGAAAATCAAATATCCAGAAAATCTGAATCCATCAGTAGCCTACATTTTTTTACATTTATCCGAGGAACATACATGTAGTTATACAGGGGAAAGATAGAATTTAAATAGAGTTATAGGCCCATTCTTTCTAAATCAAATCACAGTACATTGAAAAGTAAAGACAACAAGTTTTGAAACGTTCAAAATGAGATTCAAGTAAATTGATAACTCGGATTTTTTTCAAAACTGAGTACTGTAAGTTAAATTTTTAACCAGTTTTAGACGCTTGATACCAGAATGTAATATGTAAGGAAAAGGATGTATTGAGATAGCTAAGAAGTTGATAGGGATGAGAGTCCTAATTGTATATTTGTTTTTAGGGTTACAACATTGAAGGATTATCTCATGTTAAAAAGTAACAGAATAGAACTTTAGCACATGGTGTATTGTTTGTAAGAAAGTCTACGCATGAAATTTGCACTGCTAAATTACGATATGCCACCCTAAATTACTTTTTGAGAAGTGTCACTACAAGTCCACCCACCTGCTCCATACAAATAACAGTAACATTACTGGACAGATAACAGTAACAGTTACAAGTAACAAGTAATAGTTCGTAGGAAAGTCCACGATTGAATTTTGCTTCATAGGAAAGTCCACGCTTAATGGGTTCGTATTAAAGTCCACAGTATTAAAGTCCACGCCACCGTAGGTTCACCATTCGTTAATTAGTATCATCATTCGCACAAGTCTCCATAATCATTCTCTCATCCTCTTTCACCTCATTGCACTAGTCTCAGACTCATGTGGGCTTCAGCATCAAGAAAATAGGTATCTTTGGAAAAATCTATAGCTATTGGCTTTCTTGTTGATTTTGATACATTGAAGTGGGGGTTATTCATCAGTCATAGTATGTTTTATGTAAAGTAGACGATCAATAGACTAAACAATAGCAGGAAAAGCGTTAGCCACAGACAAAATTCAATTCATAAAGGATATTGTATTGCGTTCTCTTTTTCTTTCTAATCAAATATCTTTGTGTGAGAGTTATTTCTATGTCACATGATTATTTATTATGTAGAATGTGATATAATAGATGAAAAAGAAGTTCAATCAGATCAGATAAGTATCGCTCTCCTCGGCCCTGTTTGTGAAGGTGACCGATTGGATTGGCCAACAAAAAAGACTGTTTCGAGCTGCAAATCACTTCCCGGTTGTTCGGAACCTACCTTAAAATGTAGGTCGAACTCTTTGACCACCAACATCCAATTTATCACCCACGCACAGGTATCAGAACTATGTGGGTTCCATACTAAAAAAAAAGGAAAAGAAAAAATGGAGGAACAATGGACTTAATAGAGGTGGAAAAGATTGTTGGCTACAGGCTCACAGGCTATCAGTCTTGTCTGTTGTGAAATTCCAGTACCATGGAAAAAGAGTCTCAGGAATAATGCGGAAAATATTCAAAACCAACTTGTTTGAATAGGAGAAGTTTAATTATTGCAGATTCAACGAGCATTTCTATCAGACTTTGTCCCTTCAGAGAATACGGTCAGTACCCCTCTTCTCACGTTACTACACCCTTGTTTTCCACCCCTAAACCCTGACCACACCCTTATTTCCACTCTCATCCCTCGAATAAACCCTTAGTAAATTATCACCCAGAAATTCAGAGGATTCGCAGAACAATGGAGGACCCTATAAACAATTGTCCAGTGCCGATTAAATACGCCGGTCCGTTGTTCTTCTCCCCTAGAACTTTTAAAATGGAAAATTGAACGTTCCAAAAATATGTTTTCGAATGAAGCTCGGCTGTGTTCAAAATCAAGGAAAATGGTGATACAGAAATATCTAGCCATTAAAACTTGAGTTTTTGCTACCTTCTCTCTCAATAACATCTGAACTTCTCCACAAAATTATCTCACTCTAATGGAGGCAATTTATGTATATAACGAATGTTTCAAAAATGACGCAGCCCTGAAATCAAATGGCGTTAGTCATGCATGAGGGTGGATTTCTTGCCCCTGTCAATATTCAAGCAACATTTAATTCGATTTTAACTGTCTTAAGACAATTGCAATGTACTAGTCGAGCTTTAGTTTAGTCACAGCAGTCTTTCCATTAATTGTGTCAAATCTATCTTTTTTCAAAATGATACTGTTCTTGAAATCCTTGGATCTCATCCTATCAGATGTTATACAAAATAGCTCTTTGAATTGCGAATTTGAGAACTGAATTTACATGAACTGTCTGTACATTTATCAGAATTATATATTTTTTGGTTATTTTTATGTTTTATACATCAAATAAGCCGAAAATAGTCTTATCTCACTTTCTGTCTGTCTGTCTGTCTGTCTGTCTGCCTGTCTGTCTGTCTGTCTGTCTGTCGGTCGGTCGGTCGGTCGGTCGGTCGGTCGGTCGGTCGGTCGGTCAGTCGGTCGGTCTGTCTGTCTGTCTGTCTGTCTGTCTGTCTGTCTGTCTGTCTGTCTGTCTGTCTGTCTGTCTGTCTGTCTGTCTGTCTGTCTGTCTGTATGTGTCCTATTTTATTTGCATTTCTTTGGTGTTACGTGTCTCAGTCATTTATCCTCATAAAGTACGCTTTCAGCCTAATTTTAATCTCACCCTTTCTTTGTAACATTCTTAGTTCCAATGGCAAAGAGTTTAACAACATAGGTATTCTAAATTCTGGCGCTTGTTTGCCATAATTATTATAGTGAATTATTTGTGTCCTAAATTGTCTCTGTCTCAAGTTATAACGGATTTCATTTATTTCTCTGTATTCGTTGTTAAAGTAATGTCTTGACAAATCTGTATATTCTGCTAAAGCTTCTAATGACATAATTCCGAGTATGCTACGTTCAATGCCATTAAAAAGAGTTCGGATTAATCGTCTTACATGAATTTTTAGAGGTTGTTCTATGTATTCAGGTGCAAGGCTGCACAAAGTAATACCATAAAAAATTATGCTCTGGATCATTGAAAAATAAATTACTCTCTTGGTACTAACTGGAAAATAATCACTTATTCTAGAGCATTTATATAGAGCAGCTCTCATTATATTTGATATATCAGCAATATGCGATCCAAATTTCATATCTGCATCAAATTCCATTCCTAGATGCTTGATACTTTCACTGAATATAAGAGGTTGACAGGTACATTCATTTCTGCAGCTATTTGTCAGGCACTCGGTTGTATGGCATATCAATTTGACCATTGTATCACTATGGACATTAATTCTAGGGTTCTTGAATACAATGACCTTGGTCTTTTGTGAATTTACTTTAATCGAATTATTAAAAAACAATTTGATCGCCATATCAAGGTCTTGTTGCATACATCCCAAGCCTGCTCTTAGATCAGTATGAATCATATAAAATATATTATCATCAGCATACTGCAATATTTTACTCTTGAACCTAAGGCTGGCCAAATCATTGGCATGTATTTTGAATAACGCCGGAGACAATATACTACCTTGAATTAAACCACATATCTGGTTATAGCTGCTACTAACGTATTTACCTAAACTAACATGTAATTTCCGATCCAAGAAATAATTTTCAAATAACCTTAGCAGTTTTCCACCTATCCTTATGTCCTTTAACTTACATAGCATCAATTTAAAATCTACTAGTTCAAATGCCTTTGTTAGATCAGTTGCCACAGCTATAACAAATTTATTTTCGTTTAACGCCCTATTAATATAATTTGTCAGATTTCCTAATAGATCAATAGTTGACTTTTTGGGAGTGAAACCATACTGAGCCTCATTTATTATATTATGATACGATAAATAATTTTGTAACTGCATGCCAATATAATGTTCTATAATATATTTTCATAATAACTGAGATTGATCCAACTGGCCTATAGCATCCCAGATTTTTTTGATCCATTTTTAAAAATAGGTCTAAGAAATGTGATTTTCATTAAATTTGGTATATTACCAGTGTCAACAATCCTTCTAATCAAATGCATTAAGACCAACTTTAAATAGTATATATTATTTTTTATGTCCCATGGCCTAATATTATCTGGTCCAGATGATGATATATTGTTCAGTTTATTTACAGCCAAATATAAGAGTTCTTCATTTATGTTTATCAAATTCATACTTGTCCTATTGCCTATTGAAAAATTGCCTTCTCTGAAGCACCCGGATAAATCAAAATGATTCCCGGTCATCTCAGAATTAACCTCTTCAACCTTTTCTTTAAAATTAACTTTGAATTCTTCTATTAAATTTATTATCTGATACTCTTCCTTGACATTAAAATTACTTTTAACTGTTTCTAATATGGTTGGCCTTTCTTTTTTATTAATGAACTGATTAACAGCCTCCCAAGTTTTCTTACTATTATTCGAATTGTCTGTGAAAATCCTATGATGATAATTCCTCTTTTCTGTACGAATTCTGCATGTTAGTTCATTCCTAGCCCTTTTAAACCGATCTCTTAATTCTAAATTATATTTATCTCTCTTTAATCTCTGCCAAATGTGGTTTTTCTCATCTATTAGCTGCTTAATAATATTACTACACCAAGGATTTTGCTTTTCTTTCTTATTCAATTTTACTTTTATTGTACTCTTATCATATATATCTTTGAATTTATTTACTATTTCGTTATATATTTCTGACGTATCTCTTAAATCTAATATTGGCCACCAGTTTTCTCTTTGTATCATTTTATTGACTTTTTTGTTGCAATAATAGTTTTATATTCAATCCTATCCTCCTCCCCCATATCGACGTCTTTATCCAGTTTAAGTTTTATTCCTGTCCAATAATGATCTGCAATCTTATTCTCAACTATAAAAGATGTATATGAATCATGATCATTCATCCTAACATTTATGTGATCTAAACATGTCGATACCAATCTGTCATTATACAATTCTACTCGTGTAGGCTTTTGAATAGTATTATACAATCCACATGACAGCAATGCATTTACATAGTTATCAGCTCCATACATTCCGGTTAAATAGCAGATATTTATGTCGCCCATTATAATCACATTTTTTTCATCTTTTATTTTATCTGAAGACAAAAATGCATCCAATTCTTCATTGAAGACATTGACATTCTTATTTGGAGGCCTGTAAATTGCTACCAAAATTATTGTCTTTCCACTAACATTAACTTTTAGGCACAATAATTCAGCAGAATCAAATTCATAATCTATCTCCTCTATTCTCAGAAATTCTTTATAGAAAATTCCTATTCCACCCCCTCCCTGTCCAGCAGGTCTACATTTGAAAAAACTTCCATAACCAGGTATTTCGTATAAATTGCTCTTTTTTTTATATTAATTTCACTATATAATAATATATCCACACTATCAATTACATTACTACATTCTACTCTAAAGGAGTCCCAATGCTTTCTCAATGATCTTATATTTGTACATAAAATTACAAGCTCATTGGATAAATTATTTGAGTTACTCAAAAAAACGTTTGTTTCATTCCAGTTTTCCAAAGTTATAAAATTCCTATAATTATTTAAGTCAGTTTCGTTAATTTGAAAAATTCTTCACAAAGTTAAAAAAAAAATTGAATTGATCAAACTTTAATTCATCTATCCTATAAAATATTAGTGAAAAAAAAAAGAATCCAGTATAAAATTATTCAGTTTAAATTGAAAATTACGGTTATAAGAATTATTTGTTATCCAATTTAATTTTAGTAATTTAAATTCTACTACTATCTAATATAATACAAATTTTATCCAATGAAGTAATATAAATTCTATCTAATGGAGTAATATAAATTCTATCTAATGTAGTAATATGAATGTTATATAAATATCTTATGTTCCTTTTTTATTTTTTTGATTGGCCTTATCATCATTACATTTTAATTCAATCTGTCTAAATCCTCATTCCTTATTATTCTAATCGCTTTAGAAGACTCCTCTTTTTTTATCATTATTTTATCCCCGTTCATCCAGAGAAACTTATACTTTTTAATTTCTTTAATCTCTTTAGCTTTAATCATTGATTTGTTGAAATATGGAGTCATGTGGTCATTAAAGTAGATAGCCCTTACCGGTCGTTCCTCATTTATCATTGAAGAGGTTGGTCTTAATCTTCTTGCTGTCTTTACAATCTTATCTCTGATTGCTCTGGAGTGGCATTGTAGTATAGTCGGTCTCTGATGTTCATTTTTAGAAGGCAAGCGGTGTGCTGTGAATCCCTCTCTCCTCAGGTCGATGTCCATCTTGCCAAGCAGGGTTACAATTTTTTGACTAATGTCCTCACCATTGGAATACGGGATGCTGGTAATTATAATATTCCTACTCCTTCCATATTGCCTCTCACATTCCAAAATGATCTTCAACTCTTCTAAGTCCTGACGAAGGTCTGAAGTTTTTTTTGTAAGTCCTTCACCTCCTCCACAACTTGTCCAATCCTCTCCTCCATTCCCACTATAATGGCCTTCATCTCGTCCATCCTCTCCAATATAACCTTTTCCTGATTATTAAACAATTTTTCTAATATTCTTTTGAGTGTGACGAACGTTGGATCCGAAGTTTCTTCTTCAAAGCTATTTATTCTACTCCTAGTTGAACTTCTGCATTTCGTTCATTCCCATTCTCCTTTTTTTTGGCTGCTTTTAGACTTCCAGGTTGTTTTTGATACTCCGGAGCAGACGTAATGCATTGGCGATTGGCACTTACTGCAGGTAATGTAGTCATTGTCTATGGGTAGATCTTTATCACAAACTGAGCAATCCATTTTATATATTGATAATCAGAGAAGCAAATAGAAAAAATCACCAGTTTATTCTCTCAACTGGAATAGTTTATATCTATTATATCACCAATAATAGTGAACAATTAGTGTCTGTAGTTTATTCCTATCATAACCTCAAACCCAGATGCTTCACTGCACTATCGTTTTCAAAATTTCACAACACTTGCAGCAATTATTTATTACTCACTTGAAAATATGATGTTTCTTGGCCACAAATCAACTTAGAACATGACTTTTTCGGTTGAAAATAGTTTTCTTTTAAAATATCCCTCCACTGTTATTTAAAGCGTTTGTTGTATTATAGGCACTGCCATCAATAATCATAATAATAATAATAATAATAATAATAATAATAATTATTATTATTATAATTATTATAATAATCATCATCATCATCATCATCATCATCATAATAATAATAACTAGTGATCCCAACGGGCCGGAGAACTCGCTTGCAAACAATTAATTTTTTAAAGGTAAACTCATTTGGAAAGCTTATCGTCGGGGAAAGGTAGTAACGAAAAACGGTTGCTTTGAAGATACTTATTTAAAAATTCACAAGACATATCACTTTAAGTTCAAGTTCATCGTTGTTCTGATACACAGATTTTTTTCCACATAAAAGACCTACCGTAATCATATACCTATATATCAGGGCAATGGAATATATTTAGTAGATATATCTACCACATGAAAAACAGGTGTGTATAATTATATCCAAATATCAGGGCAACAAAATTAGTATATCAGATAGAGATTCTATAAAAAACCTGATCACATTTATATTCACCTACAGCTAATAATAACTGAAAATATATTTTGAAATCTATTGCGAATGCCATCATATAATAGAATTGTATAAACAACTATTTTCTATGTAATATATAGTGATATATATATATCAATGAAGGGCCTATTTGATTCGCCTCAAAAAGGATGAAGGAGTCGGTTAATTTTATTGGCCAACGAACTTGACCTGTCTAAAGATACCAAGAATCTGTGTTTCAAATTTGAAGTTGATTGATAAAGGCGTTCGAAAGTTATCGTGGAACATACCCACAAACACACAACGTCTCGAGCCTCAAGTCCAAAGGATGAACTCGCTTCGCTCGTTCAATAATATTAATATTTATAATAATAATAATAATTATGAAGCAATAAGAAACATTATTTAAATTGTAAATGAAACAACAAAAGATATTTGTACCCGAATATTCCAATAAAATTATAAATACAAGATAAATTATTGACTTAAATTTCAAACAACATTCAAAAGATTATTTCAAATATGGTAACAAAGAAACTTCGAAGTAAAGTTGCTAGAAATGTGTTAAAATTAGTTCAAATCTGTTTTGAAGTAACAGGGCATCAAATAATACAGAACCTAACTTCCTAAGATTAGTACAAAATCATTGAATATTTCAATCATATACATGTTGAATTTGTCATATATTATATTCCATGGATGGGAAGCATCATTTTTCAAATTCTCTTTACTAGTTGGTTGCTTTACTATGGTAGGTTGCTTTGTTCAGCTGAATCAAGATATGTAGAATATTATATGACCTATTTGCCAATTGAATTTGTTACAGTTTCTTTTTTCTTTTCCTCTATATCACCTCCACCATCTTCTCCTTCTCCAGTCTTCTTCTTATTTTTTTCTTCATAACATAGAATAATATATTTGCTTGAGAAAAACAAATCATTTCCAATATTTCAATCAAGTATAATAACAAGTGATCTAAGAGTAACTTGGTGATGTGATACAAAGTAACATTGAGGAAAGCATATATGAAATATGGACTATGCAAATTGAATAAAGTCTGATAATTGTGTTCAACTTTGCGATGGTGATTATCGTTGAGTACATGTTCTCTGTGCAAGCAGTCTTATTTTTCGTCGTGTGGTCCACTGTCCTCAGAACTAATAGTTTTTTCTATTCTCAAAACCAAGAATACAATATTGTTACGAAATGAACATATTCAAACCTGTTGTATTCAAAAACCAATATATCTCGTCTTTGGTCTTTGGTTATTATTTGATTAACCAATTCTGAACAACTCAGCAATAAAAAAAAACAAGGAAGGGGTTAATAAAACCTGCTCTAGGGCGGAATATATCTAATTACGTCACTGAGCCGGAGCATGCGAATCAGTGTCCTAAATAGATTGGCACGATAGAGAATAGGTATGATTTGCGCAAACGCTCTGTGGTTAATTCACGCCAATTGATGCTTTCAACCAGGTATTTAATTACTTCGATCCATAGATCCTCATGTCCTCTCATCATTTTCAACACCACTTAAAATGTTGGTGATTGATGAGGTGTGTGCTTTACAGCTTCATCAAGAGTGATCAAAGAAGTGCCTCAAATCGAATCAAAGTTCTCAGAAATTAGTCTTTGTAGAAGTATCTTTGAAACTTGGACAGTAAGGTTCTTTGACAGGTTTTTTGGATGCGACGCAGTACTTGTTTATGTGGATATGGAGGTTTCAAGCGCTTTTGAGATGATGATTGATTAATCACCATCCTATTTTAACATAAAAGCCGTCGGACCAAAGAAGGCTCCATTGAGAGAGTCTTTTTAAGCCGGAGTGTAATGGCATAATGTCTTGACAATGAAGAATTCAGGCTGTTCAAGATGAGTGGAGTAAAAGAGATTATGGAACAGTGCGGGTGGAAAATGGTGAGCGAAAGAGAGGAAAAACGAAAAAGGAACAAGAGATTTGTGCTGAGCAAGAGGATGGATTAGGAGGAGAAGGGATGGGTTGTGAGGATAGAGAAGAAGGAGAAAAATAAGGAGAAGTAGAAGAGGAAAAGGAAGGAGCAAAAAAGAAAAAAGGAAAAGAAGCCGAATGAGATGTAGGAGAAGAAGAAGGAGCAGAATAAGAAGAAGAAGAACACAAGAACAAGATGAAGGAAAGAAAGAAGCAGAATAATACGAAGAAGACAAAGAAGAAGAGGATGAAGAAGAAATAGAAAAAGAATAAGGATACTGAGGAAGTAAAAAAAGGAGAAGAGAGCTAAAAAGGAAAAGAAGAAAAGGAGTAGAAGAAGTCAGAGAAAAAGAAGAAGGAGAACCAAGTAGAAGAAAAAGGAGGAGAAGAACTCTCTCTCTTTTACAAAAATAAAAAGAAGAAAATATAAAAAGTACTAACTTGTACTATCAGATAACTCAGATATTTCACTCAATTCCCAATACCTTCTGAAGAGCGCAATTCCATGAAATTGCAAAACATTTCATTGAAATCGAGGCGTTTGGTATTCATGATTTTTAATCTATCCAAACATTGGCTTCAATATTCATGCTCAAACTGAGATCTAATTGTTATTCATGACTGGGACACTGAGAAGGGTGCGCGGCGATGGTGCTCCAACTATATTAAATTCTTTGCCAAGGTGATGGGAAATGAAAGCTAATGCGAGGTGAATTATTTTAATGGTTTGGGAAAGAATTATATAGGGAGAGTGAGTGATAGGATAAAAGAGAGTTTGAGAAGAAAAGAGACAGGGCGAGAAGAAAGAGACAGAGTGAACGAGAGAGTGGAAACATTGAGTGAGTAAGGGTGAGAAAGGATGCAGTTAGTAAGAGATGGAAGAAGAGTGTCTGAGTGAGGAAGTGTTAGTGGTTGAGAGATGCGTTTCGATTGAGTGAGTGGAAGAGACTGTGAGAGTGAGAAAGTGGGTGCGTGAGAGAGAGAAGGAATGAGTTTGTGTGAATGGGTGACAACAAAGCTCTTGTTTACTCAGACACTGGTACCCTGCCAAAATCATATCGATCGAGAGAGGGATGTTGGGACCAAGTCAGGCCAAGATTAATGTACTCGGTTAGGGGTGGGTGTTGTATGTAGGTGTAGGGGTGTCCCTTGCTTAGTTTGTGTATTATGTACTCGCAAGAATTTTTATGAAAGAAAATAGAGTAATCCAAGAAAAGACCAGTAAAGACCAGTTGTTATATACAAATATATCTTCGTCTAATTTATAAAATTGATAGTCTATTCATCTTCTTCAAGTAGAGCAAATATTAGTGTATAACTAGATGTAGCTGAAATACCATATAATGAAGATTTATTCAATTCAAGTTTAGTTTAGTAATATGGGCCAGAAAAACGTTGTTCATTAGTCAGACTGGACAGTAATATACTACTCTTCAAAAAAATATTATTATATTTAATTCTGTGATGTTTAATATGACAAAATACTCCATGGCGTATTTGTGTGGGTTTATACATGTGTGTTGAGTTTTTTTTTACAATGTAATGCATGCCACAGAAATCTGAAGGCAAAATTAATGTAATAAGGGTCAAAGCGAGCTGGGCAGTGACGTTCCTCTTCTAGAATCTTCACTATTCTGTGTCAGAAGTTATACGCAGTGGACTATAGTTGACCATTTTAAATTGGTGAGACCGCTGGTCCTACCACAATGTTTTCCGCAGTTAATTACAATTTCATTTCAATGTTTTTTCCAATCAATCAGAAACCCATAACCGATCGTATAGCATTGTAGCATTCATTAATCATTCTAGGATATGTTAGTACGAATGTGTTGTCGAAGTGATTGATGAGTAAAAATGAAAGTAAGTTAGTTTGAAGTAACTGAAAATTCAACAAACTGACAAATCTACAGAAAAAATCTTACAATTTTGTATTCCTCGTAGTGCTATTAATTTATACTGAAGACTTCCAGAATGGCGGATACTGACTACAAGATTGAATAGCTGATGGAAATCGATGAATGCTACTGTACAAAAATATCAGTCATATCAGTGTGAGATTCGAGCAGATATAGCCAAGTTTAAAATGAGTGCTGCTGTGCAGAAGGGTCACTAAATTCTAGTGGTTAAGGCGCCCGACCAGAAATTGGGATGTCCGTGGTTCGATTCCCGGTAATGACTGATATTTTTGTACAATAGCATTTATCGATTTCCATCAGCTATTCAATGCTGATGTCAATATCCACCATTGCGGAGGTCACTAGTATAAATTAATAGCACTTTGAGGAATTAGAAATTAATAAATTATTTTCCTGAAATTAAGTATTGATAGCTGCTGGTTAAAGTGCATACAACGCTTCTATCAAGCCTTTAAGCGACGAATGAGATTTTTTGCTTATCTCATGTTCTGACTTGCATCTTACTTGTGGCTGAAGGCAGTCAGTCGTATGTCATATTACTATCTCTTCGTAATCTACTATTTCAGCTGCACATTCAATAAATTTATCAGCTGAACAATGAATAATTATTATATTCTAGGAACAGAAACGCTGATACCCCGGTTGTGAACATCACCCAAGAAGGGTTTGTTGAGCCAGTGACATGGTCGGAAATCCTCGAAAAGGGCAAATCCCTTTGCTGGGACAATCCCTTCGAAATGATGCTATGGTATCCGGATGGCAGTATCCACTCCAGCTGGTTGATTCACTCTATTTGCGTCCTACTCTTCCATTGGCTACCTGCTTACTTCATCGACTTACTGATGGTTATTTTCCAACAGAAAACTTTGTAAGTATAAACTGTTATAATTATATTGTTGTGACTATTCTTGAAATAAAATAACTTCAATCAGTGGCTTGACAAGAGAGTCAGTCTGGATGGGGGGTAGTTTAGGATGTAGGCTCTGTAATCATAGTACGAGAAAACGAAGGGATTTTCTAACAATATAGTGATTTAAAACAATATCCATAGCTCTTTCTTTCTCAAGGGGGATTCGGGGGTGATTTCTTGGCAATATTTAAGAGAAATAGTGTGTCAAACTGATTTTTATCTAGTTCTGCAATATCCAAATCAAGAATCTCTTGCGCTAAAAAATTATAGTTTAACTAGATGAACTTAAAACTATTTCCACTCAGCTATTTTTGAACCCCCACCAATGATTAGCTTAATGTAATTACCGTACTTGGAAAATTTCGTTTGTAAAGTAGGTTCGGGGGTACTTCCCAGAAATCATTTCAAAAATAGCCCCTCTAAACTGAATCCAGACACCTTTATCGACTCTTTTGTCAAGAATTAACTCTCTATACTTGTTGAAATTGGAAAAATGTGTTCCGTTGGGAGATCTATCCCCCTGATCTTCCCCTTAGCTATGTCACTGACTCCAATTCAACGCCTAGATGTTCTTCTCTGTCAACGAAACTCTGGCCTGAAGAGTAAGGGATTCAAGGAGGAGACGAAGAATAATGAGGAGAAAATGGAAAAGGTGAAGAAGAAGAACAAGTAGAAGGAGAAAAATGAGGAGAAGGAGGAGGAAGGAAAGAAGGAGAAGAAGGAGAAGAAGGAGAAGAAGGAGAAGAAGGAGAAGAAGAAGGAGAAGGAGAAGAAAGAGAAGAAGGAGAAGAAGGAGAAGATGGAGAAGGAGGAGAAGAAGGAGATGAAGGAGAAAAATGAGAAGTAGAGAAATAAGAGAAAGAAGGAGAATGAGGAGAAGGAGAAGAAGAAAAAGTGGAAGAAGAAGGAGAAGAAAAAAAGGATAAGGAGGATAAGGAGGAGGTGAAGGAGAAGGAGAAGGAGATGACAAAAAAAACATTACAATTAATTGAATCAGGCCATCTGCTACGACTCAACATACAGAGACTACAGAGACTTCTTCTGTCCTCACTACCTCTCAACCCTCTAAAAGTTTTTTCTTCTAGAAAAAATAGCTCACCTAAATTGAAAATTCTTATACCTGAATGTATCTTTTGAAGGAGACCAACTCCTCAACAAAACTAAGCTGTTTTATAAATTCAAAGACAGAGAACGAACACTTCACAATATTTATTTTCTTTAACAAGGTTCCAGAGAAATATCAAGAGAATTGCGACTAGAAAGAAAGCACTCTTCCAACAAACATATTTAGCTTGTGAATGCCATATTCTTTGAAGTTCAATTACAGCTAGCCTTGCACTTTACTCCCCAACCGACCCTACCAAAATTCCTTAACCTATACACGTAAGCGTCTCCTACTTGTCCATCTAGAATCCCCCAAGATGATTATTTCAACAGTCAAAGGCATACTCCACAGATATCTAAGTCCAGAAAATGTAGGGTACTCGCCTTACCTTAGCATTCAGCATGCGCCATTCATATGAAGAGGAGCGTCTTGGATTGAGGGTGTTTGAAGGGTCAAGAAGGGGTTTCAGGGGGTCAAAATGACTTTGAAAATGGCGAGGGGGTGAGGAGACCGAGAAAGGGTTCCTTTGAGGGGGTTCAGGTTTGTAGTGATGGAGTTTTATTTGGGACACGAGCGACCCTTGAAAGGTTCAGAGATAAAGACGAGTGAGTTCTGCTGCTCAACATCTGAGAATGTAGTTCAATTCATACGTGGAGAGCTATTCCAACATCTCATATGAGTAACATTTCCTATGAGCGGAATACGAGTAAAGCATACACGTCTACTATACGCTCTTAGATCTCAGAAGACGCTCAATTATGTTTATGATGGTCCTCCGTGTGCCTTCAGCTTAGAAAGGAGTTGAAAACGGATGCTAGGGTATCATCTCTGCTTAAGGGTCGATTACATTGGGATAGTTACTAGCTAAGCAAGTAGCGAACAGAAACGTTACAGACCGACCATGTTTCAGCAGCTTGGCATGCCTAGACGAATTACAAATGAAATGAAACTTCCAGAATTACCTGCAATGGAATTTCAAATACAATAAATAATATTGCAACACAAAATTAAAATATGACCAAAAAACTTTCATCAAAACAGTTCACAGAAAATACAATTATGTCAAATCTGAATTGTTATGTTGGCAGCCTGCGCGGTTAAATGTCGCGTTTGGCCACAATAATATTGTATTTTGGTGTTAGCTACACTACCAGATAGTGACTTTTATAAAATTACCGAGATTTTGGAGACCTTGTCTGACTATAGTTCTTTAAATTTCTTGTTCTTCTTTTTGTTCGTGTTCATCATCTCCTTTTTTTCCTACAACAAACTCATCCTGATTCTATAATTCTTATAATTCAACCATCTCTTCAATTGCTTCAATGGCTTCTGTACGTCGTCTTCCTCCTTACCACTACAACGTCATTCTTGTATTCTTGAACTCTTACTCCTCTCATCTTCCTCTTCTCATTCTTCCTCTTCTTGTTCATCCTCAACTTATTCTTTCACCCCTTATCCTTTTCCGAATCACTCTCGTTTTTTTCTATTCCTCTCACATCTCCTTCTTTTTCTCTTCCAATCCTTTCTTTTCCCTTTGTTTATCTTTTTTTCCTCCCAATTTTTTTTGTCCTATTCTAGTTTACTTGTTTTATCTTAATCTACTTGTTCCCCTTCTCACTGTCATATGCACGAAAAATGTGAGAATTTAAAATTACTAAATTATGAACAATATTGTATAATTTATTGAATATAGGCAACATTAATCATTTATAAATTCTCATCTACTTTCATCAATAACAGTTTTTGTTCTACTTACTTCTGAATAGGGACAATAGAAGAAATAATATTTTTTGCGAGAATTCCGTGAATATTTTTACTTTTTTCCTCCATCGGCTTCTGTTACCCCTTTCTCACCCCATCTTCCTCCTTCTCCTTCACCTTCTCTTTCTCCTTCTCCTCCTCCTCTTCATCCTCCTCCTCATCATCATCCTCCTACTCCTTCCCCTCCTCTTCCTCCTCTTCATCCTCCTTCTCCTCCTCGTCCTCATCAACATTATCCTCCTCCTCGTGAGAATATTGAGACGTCAGCCGGTCTTGATGCAGCTCTATATATCTATACATTTTTTATAGACATATAAACCGCGGCCGATATGATTATCTTATGTGAGCAGATGAGAGGTAACTGCTTCTTGAAGTTACTCCGACGTATAAAATATATCTAAAAAAAAAAATAAATGTATAGATATTATAGAGCTATAGCAAGACCAGGTGAGACTCGATATTTTTAATTGCACGGCTGTTATCACACCAAACGGCTAGAGCCGCCTCGCGTCTCGAGTCGTGTCATAGAAATTGGTTCCATTGAAAAAATGTTGTGAAGCAGTATGGTCTAGCTATCGTGAGAGCCGAGTCGTAAGGGCCGAGCCGTATTGGCCGCCGCTTAGGAATTATATCTCAAGGGTTCATTGTTGACATTAAATGTTAAAAAATATATGAAAGACAATCTATTTGTTACAGTATGGTGCGGATACAAACGCGAATCCAAGAGGGGCTTCGTCTGCTGCAGTACTTCACCACCAAAGAATGGAAATTCCACAACGAAAACCTGCATAAATTGTCCAAATCCATGTCAGCCGCTGATAGAAAAGTGTTTCCTTTGGAAGCTCCCGCCGATTTTCGACTGGAAAACTATTTGAAAGACTGTATTCTGGGTGCAAGACAGTATTTGATGAAAGAGGATCCTTCCACACTTCCCAGACAACGCAAGGTTATCAAGATGTGAGTTGAAATCAGTTACTTATAATTTTTTTCTGTAGAATAGTATAATTTTATCAGTCAAGAAATACGTGGACCTTGTTAGTCAGTACAGAATATCAAAATAACAATGGTTAAATACAACAAATAGTTGAGATACGAAATAACGCAGACAGAAAATCAGGAAAAATTACTGTTAAGAATAAAAAGGAAAAGTAGAATGTCCTTATACGCTCCTGCATTATGTCAACACTACTTCCGGTTACATTGACTAATCAGTTTTGGTGGGTAGTCAGGCAGCTATTTTCAGCTATTGGGCAATCTAACATTATTTATAATTTGATTTTCCACAAGTTTTGGCATGAGAACCACAAGCTTGTTGTACATTCATTCAAATCAATTCACTCCAATCTACAAAAAAAAAATATATTTTCGCAGCCATTTGTGAATTTTGTGATAAATATTACAAAAATTATTGTAGTTACCGGCTTCTCATTTTATGTAGTTTTATTTTATAACGTTTCATTTAGTTTTTCACATGAAGCCTGGCCAAATCGCAAATAAGAAAGGGACTCAAAATTTTCTAATGAGTAAATTATTGCTGAGTTTTACCACATTCAACTCTCTAGTGAAGCATTTCCAGACCCACATCTATTTTAACTTTTTTCATTATTTTAGTGTGTGCAAGAAGCTCACGAAGTATTGATAACTCTATGCAAAACACTCTTATGGAGAGAAAATCATTTAAGAATTCCTATTCAAAAGTATAAAATATATTCATCGAGCAGCTTACCGAATTCATTTTGCCATGTTTTGAATCGTTTCAGCAAATTATAGAAAAAGTAGAAACTGATAGAAAAAGTATTCATTGAAAAGAGGAAGTTTTGAATTTTTCATTTGAGACAAGTAGAAGTTCCAATTACGGTCGAATAATGCTGACGATGTTTTTTGTTTTTGAGCTCACATAAGTCTACATCATGAGCACGGAGGAAAGAGCAAACCTAACATTTCTTAGCCAATACAAGCGTATGACGGACTCTTTAACATCGTCTGCTCATGAAGCGAAATGAACTTTGCAATTGTTGTTAATTACAATGCTAATTGCAGCATACAATATGATAGGTCTTTTTAAGCTGTTGCCATTTTGCCAAGCAAACAGCGCTAATGCATACATGATTCAAACTTTACCCAACGCCGAATTGTTTCAAAATTTTATATTTTTCTCTCTCTATATTCCCATCTTTTGTAGTACAGGTGGAGAAGGTGTTGAAAATATGTTTCTCTATTTGAATAACCCTGCATTGGTGTGGAATGCCTTACTACTTTATCGTTGCTTTTGCATTGAAATAGATCTACTTGGAAAAAAAATAGTTACTGTGTTAAGTAAAATAGAGATATTAATATGCTGGATCTGAATTGTATTAATTTAATAAAATTTGTTCCCATTACAGATTGTACGTGCTCGATCGTTTGGTTACCATGCTGTTCTACATGTTCATTCTATTGACTATTTACAATAATTCTCGGTTTCTGTTGCAATTTTTCACCAGACCAGCCACTTGTGCTGTTTCACTCACGCCACTCAATAGCAAAGGAAATCTCTAGAAAAATGTTATTATTTAAATAAATAATGTTATCAAGATTAAGACAATAATTGATGTTACATTGTCAATGTAAAATTATTGGCTAATACTTAATTATTAATAATTCAATAATTCTTCATGATTTATGAAGTACTGGATTAATAAATTCGTTGAGAAGTAGAATAAAGTGGCTCATAGAAAGCTTTTATACCATCAATACTTGGTGCCTGGATTTCTTGTTCCACAACGATTTGCGTTGTTAATATTAACTTTTATGGTAAATTCAACGACTTGCAGTCAACTTACCATAAAAAGTTAATACTTAGTGTTCTGTATAATCGTTAGTATAATCCAATTCATGACTAATTTTCAAGAAAAAAATAAATAATAGTAAAAATAATATGTTTTTTGATTATTCGTGAAATCCTGATTAAAGAATAAAAGTTTTCTTCTGTGTAGTCAGTCTTAATTCTTTATAGCAATCATTATTATCGATATAGGCTAGTATTGATCACTATTCATGTCAAGTATTAATATTATGATAGCAGGCCTACTAAATTTTGCAGTAGACTTGGAAGATTTGAGCTTTAAATCTTTCACAGAAGACAATAACTGAACAATAAGATCACTCTAGTTCGGAAAAAATTAATTTTCTGCAAAGAAGAAGAATAAGGATAAAAAACTCGAGAAGTAGAAAAAAGAAGGAAAAGAAGAAGAAGAAGAAGAAGAAGAAGAAGAAGAAAGCAGTAAGCAGTAGAATAAGAACAGAAAAAAAGTAACTGTTGAGATGGGCCTCGCAAAGGAATAACGCCGATGAAATGAAAGGCTTTCGTTGCACATAGAGGTTGATCTATATTTGCAAACATGTCCAGATCTGAGACCAGTCGCAGTCGCAGTCGCAGTGCTGGACTGAAATGCTTCTCATTTGTGTGTTCGTTGGACACCTGTCGCCTATAACGAACCCCGTCTATTACGTCAGTCGCAGTAGACGATAACGAGTTGTTGGTTGATGATGGAGGGGTCCAATGGAGTCTTACGGGTCACTAACTGAACAGATGGAAAAGAAGAGGAAGAAAAAGAAACGATGAGAAGTTGCAAAAGGGTGAAAAAGACAGGTGAAGAGGGAGAAAGAGAAGATGCGAAAGGAAAATGAAGAAGAAAAAAAGAATAAATAATGAGAAGAAGAAGAAGAAAGAGGAGCGAGAAGAAGGAGGAGAAGCGAGAAGGAGAAGGAGAGGAAGAAGGATTAGATTAGATCAGATTGTATTTCTTTATTCATGTAAATTTACAAATTTGCATATGAATGGTTAAAATCAAAATTATCAACATCACACAGATATATACAGTAGTGAACTCAGAAAATACTATTTTCATAGTGCAAAGAATTATGTACAATGATCTCATTTGTATGATATTAATTATATTAACTACAGTAATGACAATCTAAGTGATGCAACTGGCAAAGTTTGGACAAGGATTCGTCCATTCTTGACACTTAACCAGTAAAGTTTAAGAGAGAGTTGTTCTATTTGAATTTAGTTGCAGTTATTTTTGTTACAGTATGAAAAGAGCTTATTATAAAAGTAGCTGGTATGTAATTAAGATGAAAATAAAGAATAATTATAAACTTTGAATTGTAAAAGAAATTAATTATGATAATGGTAATGGATGATTAAAAGAGATAATTAAAATAGTTGTTTCTATACATGTTTTCTTAGATGAATTAATTGTGGTGAGTGATGAGACAATTTTCAATAATCTATAAAAAATATTATATACAAAGAAGGTTAATGTTCCTGTGGTTTCATGCAGTTGCTCTAGGGTTGGACAGATGCAGTCATTTTCTTCATGAGATATTTCCTTAATGATGAGATGAAGCCCGCTCGACTCTCAATGCACCTGATGGAATTTGGAAGTGCATTCCAAGCACGACAAGCACTTACAATAAATGAGCTTGTATAGATGGTAGTACGATTATTAGGTATTCTTAGGGTATTATCCCCAGCTCTGGTATGAGAAACATCATTTCGCCTACCTTCAGAAATAAATTTGAAGTAATTTTTGAAGTAATTTGGTTTATCATATTTGAGAATATCTTTCACAAGTTTGACTATCCTGAATAACCTTTGATCAGTGTGTTTGAGAGTTGAGCTTAAAATGTTGGATTGAGTTATTCGCTCATGCCATTGAAGAGAGTAGACAAACCGTAGACAATAATTCTGACTGCGCTGCAGTCTATTATTTAGAGTGACTGTCATGTCATTCATTACAGAATTACAATAGATGAAATGTGGGAAGATAAGAGATTTAACCAGTAACAATCTGACACTTCTAGGTAGAATATCTTGCAATTTCTTCAAAGGATGCATAGCTGAAAAAATCTTTTTACATGTGCTTATAACTTGCTCTGACCAGTCAAGTGTTGAGTTCATGATTATCCCTAAGTTCTTAACTGAGCTACAATATGGAATAACATTGCCATCAACAGTGATTTTATGAGTGAGATTCAAGTCAATACTATTTATCAAGCGTGAATAGCCAATGATTATTGGTTGCGTTTTTACAGGATTGAGTTTAAGACCATTTTTCCTAGTCCAACAATTTGATTAATATCCTCATTCATCTTGTCAACAGTTGCATTGATATTTGTGGTACAACACAGAGGAGAGAGAGTGAAAGAAGAAAACATGTGAAGAAGAAGAAGAAGAAAATGAAAAATTAATAGCAAGAAAAAGAAGAAGACTGGGGAAGTGGAAAGATAAGACGAAGATGACATTTAAATTTGACGTAGAGGAGACCACAATCAGTCTGTTGGTTGGTTTTTGACACAATAATAAATAAATTTTGATATCTTGAAACGCCACCTTTTAGATAACAGATTTTTACTTGTTGGACTGCGATTATTGACATATCAATAAACTTTGATCTGGTAAGACGTCATTTTGGATTAATAGAGAGTTTTTCCTATACTACACTAAAGATGACGATAATGCTAACCTAAACACCCCATGTATCTGAGAGGTATGCGAGGATACTAACAGAGGAGGAGGTGGGGAGGAGATTATCTTTCTACAATATGTGGCTGCGGTTTACAGAAGAGTGTCAAATACCTATAGAGTACTTCACAAGCTTGATATCGATAAGATTAAGTCTAAGTTAAAATAGTTGAAATAGCCAAATGTGTAGTCCCAACTCAACTCTGTTTATTTCAAAAACAAGTGTACAATTTTTCGTAGTATTGCTAATTTTTATGGAAATTTGCCTACATTTACCTGTGTGTGAACACGATTTTCTAAAATAGATAATATAATAATACAATTTGGAAATGACAATTTGATAATTATTAGTAGAAGTAATAGATAATACATAAGAAATAGAAATATTTAAACAATTACAAAAATTGAGAATAAACAATTTAATAAAAAATCAATATGAAAATCCAAGTATGACACTTGGCAGAAAGAGGAGCTTATAATCCCTTAAAAGCGAGATAATGAAGAAGCGTGAACATCACTACAACATTAATGGCATTTGAAATGGAAAAATAACACCTTCGAAGACTTTTCACCACGACAGCCGAATCAAGAATGCATGGATGTTTTGTCTATACAAAGAATTGAGTTTGAATGCAGAGTACATAAAAAGTCTCATTCATGAATTGGATGTTCAAAGCGAGAGCGGAACTGATAAGCCTCAATAAGTATTCGTTTTCTGCCAGGTAAAAATTATGCTCATTATGTAAACTCAGGAAGGAGGAAGGGGGGTGTCTACCACTTCGTAGCAGTGTGCCCGGTATGAGAGAGTTCCGGCTGAATGTGTTTGAAAGATCTTCTCTGAGCCGAGCCCAGCTGGTACACTTCCTCGATGGAGATGACTGGATGACAGTGTTTCGCTATTGCAGACTGGTATGGGTCATACAGATACGAGTCATACAGAGATTAATTACATAGAAGTAATTAAGTAGAAGTATGCCAACACCTCAGACGCACTGGCGTAGTGATAGGAGGTTTTCCAGACTACAACCCCCACTCCCTTGAGCCTGTAAAAGGGGCCACAAAAAAGAGTGGGGTGACATCGATAAAAATACGATAATATCGGTTACTGGAGGTAAAAAGAGTTTTTATTCGTGAAGAGTAAATGATCTTATAGCTAGAAAAAGAATATACAGTAGTTGAAGTTGCAGATGAGATGGGTTACATCATTTGACAAATGTGAGCTCGTGACAAAACAAAAATAGAGTAAGGGGCCACAAATTCCATTTCGGGGCCTCCAGAACCCCTTATTGCTTCAGTTCAGACCTCTAGACCTCTAGAGGCCCCTTAGAAAAGGCAGCCTAGAAAACCCTAGGGGCACTCTGGCGCCGCGGGCAATTCGGGCCCGTTTCTATTGTCACTGCATTCAAGTGAAGAAAAGATAGGCTGCATCGATAATATTTAAAATTTCAACTTTTTTACACAAGGGTAACTACCTCGGCTTTGCACATTTAAAGGCTCTATGATGCTGATGGGTCTCAGTACTTTCGAAGATCCCAAACATGGGTTGATACCCCCCTCAACAGGCCACTTGAATACACATTCCTGTTCATGCTCAGATTTGATCGTATTCAATTGATAATAAAGGCGCCCCAACACCCCATATAATTCATTGTGATTGTAAAATTTGTTGCATCATGAATCAATCAACAAAATATAATATGAGGGAAGTTGTTAATAACCGCAAAAAAGCTTAGAGTTGCACTTTCAAGACCTAGGAAACAGTGTTTTTTTACAGGAAAGAACCCTCAGACTTCTCAATTTTGTAGGGTTCCGTCACCATATGTAATTACAAAATTATCAAAAGTTAGAATTTGTAATTGGATGTGTTATTTAAAATGTTAGTTGTTATTTTAATTTAAAATGTTGATTGTTTTTGCAAATTCTCTAGTTGCAAGTTGAATCAAGTTCTATTTATTCATAAAAGTTTTTATTTTTTCACACATTGCACTATTACTAAATATTTCGATGCAAATTCAAGAGATAACACAAAAATAGAAGAGACGTTTATTGTACTTGTCAAGGCTCTCTCTGGTGACACTAAGTGCCCTTTCCCGTAGGTTTCACAACTTTTTCATAGAATGGTTTAAGTTGACCTATACTCGAATTTTATCTTCAAATTGAATAGACAATAAAAATTTTAAAATTTTTTACACAGTTACCTTAGAGTACAGTAGGCAACTAGGCATAGCTGGAAGACTTAATTAATGCTAGTTGGAAAATCGTGTCACTGATTGAAAATTGGTATGTATGGTGGAAGGGTAAGGGGGAAAATTTTCAATATGATGTTCAGAGATGTTTATTGATCATTATTAGTGCAACAACTTCCACTTTGGTGGAAGACGATGAGCAGCGATGACACGGTCAAGAATTCAGGGTTTCCCTTATTATTCCAATAGGCTTTTGTAGTTTCTAAGGAAGCATTTTTTCTTTCTTGCATCTACATCGGCAGGAACTGCTTCTTTCTCTTTTGACTGCACTCTAACTTCCCACTCCCCTTCTTTCTAGTGTCTGAATATGTTTCTATCAAAACTCTCAGTTGGTGTTATGTACACGTTTTTTAGGTCCTCATGAATTTCGTCTGGCCAGGGTGCTGACATTTTTTGGTTAATCTGTTTTATGTTAATCTGCTGATATTTCGTAATAACTGCAATCTCCTTTTCCAAAGGTCAATTTCTAGCAATTTTTTTCAACATTTTCTTTGTTACACTATTTGAAATAATGCTTTGAATGATGTTTGAAATTGAACTCAATAAATTATCTTGTATTTATAATTTTATTAAAATATTAAGGTACAAATATGTTTTGTTGTTTCATTTACAATTTAAATAGTGTTTCTCATTACATTGTTGAATTCTTTATGGCATATAAAATATTCATTATTATTATTATTATTATTATTATTATTATTATTATTATTATTATTATTATTATTATTATTATTATTATTATTATTATTATTATTATTATTATTATTACTATTATTAGTATGCTGATGACACAGTGATGGTGGCTAGTCATACTAGTTTTGACGAAGCAAAAAAATTAATGCAAAAAGACTTTGATCGTATGCAGAGATGGATCCATGATAATGGACTCACACTTAATTTTAAGAAGACTACATGCATGCATGTGAGGCCTCCATTTAAACTTTCAGAGCCTTTAAATATTGTGATGCATTCTTTGAATTGTTTGCATACTAACATGCTTGGTTCGTATTGTGATTGTGATGAGAACGTGAAGCAGGTTACAACTCAAAAATATCTTGGAGTCTTTATTGATGATAGGCAGGGGTGCCCACAGGGGGGGGGGGGGGCTATGACGCAGACTGCGTCATTGAAATTCTTGGGGGGGGGGGGGGGTTCCAAAAAACGTTTTGGGGGGGGCGTTAAGTTGATTGAAACCGTGTTTAACGTGACAACATTCAAAAATATACTACGAAGTCACCAGATAGAATGTCAATTAATAAAAATATATGAATATGAATTAGCTAAAATAGTTATGTTTATGATTTGTGCAGGAATTTATTATTCAAACTTAGCAAGACGCTAAGCGAGTGCTCTGAAAGTGGTTTATACAACTTTACTCTCCTAGTTACTAACAACAGTTACTAGTTAATCAGCAGAAAGAGCAATAAGTCGATTTAAAATTATCAAAAACAGACTCAGTTCAGCTATGGGAGACTCATGGTTGTCCAATCTAATGGTTCTAGCTGCAGAAAAAGATGTACTTGAGTCTATTTCTAACGAAGAAATAATTGAAAGGTTTTCTGTTTCCTCATCCCAAAGACAAAAACTTCTATGTGGGGTTTAGAGAGATAGATTTAACAAGCTTAGAAGGTGCCTAGCTAACTTGTAGATGGTCACAGCCTACTAACTTAAAATGTTTGACTTCAAACTGTTGATGTTTTTCATGTATTTTACGATAACTACTTAATAAAGTAAAGTAAATTCGTATGGTTTTTCGGGGTGGGGAGACCCTTACTACTTACTAATAAGTAAGAACTGCTATAGCAAAACTTACTAAGTAGTAAAAATTCAGTAATTTTTCATACCTATGTCTTTATTTTGTTTTTGAAAGACATTTCTTTCGATTGTGTGTTGTAAATAACTATACATGAAATGTGTGCCTTTTATGTACTTCATCCATACATAAATTCTCCCAAGATACTACACTTATAAATAACCTGTTGTTCAACTACTGTCCAATAAATGACTTAGTATTTTGAATTTTTGTGTTTTACAAATGAAGTTATTAACTCATTGTTTTCACTTCCTTTAAAGGAACAACTTTTTAAAATTATTTAACCTTAATGTAATTGGTAGACCTACACCGAACATAAACTTATAGGTATTTAATTTTTATTGAACATTGTGTATTTGTAATAATATTTTATTGTTTAAAAACCATTTAGGTTCAAATTCTTTTTTTGCTATTTTGCAATTAAGTTTATTGAGCAGAAGTTCATATATTCATTTCATTGATATTTCTTTTTTACCTTTACAAAAAAATGTTACCTATGTAAAGAATCTCAAGAAATATACATACATTTTGTATATTATCGACTGGGTTTGAATATTTTCAATAGTTATAAAAAACTTCTTTTAGTTTTAGGAAGAATACGGGGGGCTTTTTTCGCATTTTTGGGGGGGGGCTAATTTATGGGAGGGAGGGGGGTTGGTGCTAAATTTAGGGGGGGTGCGTCATGAGGCTTAGGGGGGGTGGGCACCCCTGTGATAGGTTAAAGTGGGGTCCTCACATTGATAGTGTTTGTAAGCTCCTCCGCTCCTGCTTGTTTGGTTTGTTCAACCTGCAGTATTCTGTTCAAAGAAAACGTTAATAGTCGTTTACAAAGCTTTAGCTGAGTCTGTTGTTAGATATGGTGTTAACGTCTGGGGAAATGCAAGTGCATACGAAATTGATAGAGTTAAAAGATTGCAGAACTCGTTATTATTCATTCAAAACAGGAAAGTTATCCAAAACCGAATTTATTTAAAAAGTATAATATTTTACCTGTTAATGACTTATATAAATTCAACATTCTTATCAATAACTATTTTAATACCGATTTTAAAACTCCAAGTAGGGTTATTCATGAGCGTAGGCATGGTACTGTTTATCGGCGCTAAGTTGTGCCCGGTTTCAATAATTATTATGGAAAAAATGAATTGAGAGTTGTGGTGCCTACTCTTTTCAATGAGTTGCCAGTTGATTTGATTGCTCTTGATAGGCTATCAATTGTTAAAAAAAAGTTAAACTATTCCTGATTGAGAAAATGAGTGATTGTGAATAATTTTGTTTTGCAGCCAAAGTTACAAGGAACTTTTTAATTTTTTCCATAGATTCTTATTAACCATTTTTTTTAGATATATTCATGTGATTGTATATGATGATTAATTGCTGATAATAATTATTGTTGTAGATTATTACACGGTTTTGATTGCGTATATGACTATATATTATATATATAACTGTATATTATATATATGGGTTTAGTTATGGTTTTATATGTATAAATATTCATTGCTTATTAGTTTACTGAAGATTTTTCTATTCGATGGATAACGATTTAATTTGAATTTGGAAAGACCCTTTCAATTTTGACTATTGATTCTTGTCAACATATTGATTACCAAGCCTCATTGTTTATTAGTTTACTGATTTTCGTTATATGATGGGTAGCAATGATTTAATTTGAATTTGGAATGAACTATATAACTTTTCCTATAGATTTTTATCAACTTATTTTGACTTAGCAATTACTGTACTGACATAAGTTAAATTGATTATATATAATTTTATTAGTTGATTATTGCTGTTTTTGCTATGATTATGGATTAACTCGACTCCTCCAGTCAAACCTTCTTGTGAAGGTTTTGGAGTAACATTCGTTCCTGTATAATGTATTGTTTTTCTAGTTTAAAAAAAAGTATAATTTGCATTTTGTATTGTCTTTTTTTATGAAATTAATAGACTCCCTTTTTCTGGGGGTACCAGGACAAAGGAAAAGGAAAGGAAGGATTATTATTATTATTATTATTATTATTATTATTATTATTATTATTATTATCATCATTATCATTTTGCTTTTCCATCACATTTGATGTGAGTTTTCTAATCAAAATCGGCCTCTGGCAAGATTTTGATTAATTTATATGGAAATGTTCAGGAATGTCCTAATCATTGATACAGTGCCAAGTACTACTGCCTTCTGCATTGTGAATTTTGTGCTTTTTGACACTCCCAACTGACTCAAATTTGATCTCACCTTTGTTGTTATTAGTCCAACCACAGACATAATGACAGGCATGATTGATACATTTTCCTGTTGCCAGATATCCTTCATCTCAGCAGCCAGGGGGAGATACTTCGAGATTTTCTCAGTGTAGTACTGTTCCAAGTTGTGGCAGTATGGTATGCCAACATCTATTAAAATAGTTTCCCTGGTCTGCTTATTCATTAAGATAATATCTGGCCTATTATGTGCAATTGTCCTATCTGTCAAGACTGATCTGTCCAAACACAATTTATAAATACTGTTCTCAAGTATTGGCAGAGGCATGTATCTGTAGTAAGGATCTTTTTCCTGAAGCAGCTCATGTCTTAATGCAAGGTCCTGATGGAGTATGCCAGCTACACTGTTGTGCCTTTTTAAATAGTCAGTGGCAGCCATTGTCTGTCAAGCTGACATGATGTGTTGTATTGTTTCAGATGCCAGGCCACATCGTCTGCACAGGTCATCATTGATTGGCAGCTTCATTATAAATTTTTTATAGTTCTTAGTGGCTATCACCTGGTCCTGTATAGCCACCATGAAGCCTTCTGTTTCAACAAACAGATCTCCATGCTTCAGCCATGCATTTGTAACTTCTTCATCAATACCGGGCTGTGCTAAAGAAAATGCATGTCTTCCATGTAGCTGCTTACCCCTCCACTTCTGCAGGACCACACTTTCAGGCTGCTTGTTTGTCCTTATTCCAATAATATTTTGTGCTGACAAGTTGAGTGATGTGTATTTCTTATCTGCTGCCTTGAGTGCTCTGTAAAGGCACCCTTCTTTTGTTGAAAAGTAGGCTCTCATACTCTTCACCTGTTTCTCACACAACCACTCCAGATCCATCAGGCCACATCCACCTTTTTGTCTAGGCAGCACCAGTCTTTCAATTGAAGCTTTTGGGTGATGTGCTCTGAATTTTGTAAGGAGGACTCTGGTTGCTCGCATCAATTCCTCAAGATCAGTGTGAGTCCAGCTGGCCACACCAAATGTATAGATTAGCAAGGGTACTGCATAGGTGTTTATTGCCTTGAACATGTTTTTTCCACTGAGATGCGATTTCAGAAGGGTCTTCACTCTTAGCAAATATGCATCTCTCATTTTCTGCTTCATTTCCTTTTGCTGTATTTGCTTGGACTGACCAAGACATCATCTGGTCCCATTGCCTCAAATGCATCATCCCAGTTTACCTCAAGTTTATAGGGCTTCACTTGTCCCTTGAGTACACTTGGTGTTTTACAATTTTCCAGTCCAAACCTCATTTTTATATCAGCAGAAAATGTTCTCGCTATCTGCAACATCTTCACCAGCTGATTTTCAGTCCCTTCATAAAGCTTAATATCATCCATGTAGACCATGTGAAACAAGCAGTGGGTGTTTCTCAAATCTCCCTTCAGCTTGAAACCCTATTCTTTATTATTATCATCATTATCATTATTATTATTATCACTATATTATTATTTGTTGGTGCAATGCTACAATGTCAGAACGAACCTTTATTTTACGTGGCACACTTTCATTACTCTTATCACGGTACATACTTTATACGATTGTGATGGAGTGGCCAGCCATCAATCCTGCAGCATAAATTATGCCTTTCTATATTAGAAAATTGAAACATCCTAATTTGCAGTGACAACAATTCATCAAAAAAAAAATACGTTAATGATGATAATTTAGTAATAGAAACAGCAGCAGCAGTATTATTCAAAATTTCAATAGCTGTCTTCGTGCCTGTTTCATTTTATACCCGAGCTTTGAAATGATCCTCACAACCTTCCCCCCCTATTACAGCCCCCACCTCAAACTCAATTCTATGGCAAGTCGTTCAAATACACAAATGGAATTTGAAATTGCTCTGCCAATTGTTGTTGAAGTCCCCCTAACGGTGGCCCCTCCCCATTCGCCCATGACCTCTTTCCCTTCACTCTCTCGAAATATACCCCCAAACGCTCTACCCCTTCCCCCTCACAAAGCACCTCAAAAACCTTTCAACTTACCCTGTCCCCCTCATGACCCTCAAAACCTTCCACCCAATCACCAGCCACAAACCCATTCAAATGACATCCAATTTCGTAGATCGCTGTGTACATTATATACTATACTATATAAATATATATGCATAGTGATTTTGAATAAATTGGCAACACTTAGAGAAGAAAGAAAAGAGCCGCTTTTTCATTTGATTGATGAAATAAATGACGAATAAATTAAATGTATAATTATTCATGTCACACGCGTTGTTCGATAGGAAATAAAAAATCAAGTTAGTGAAATTCCAGCGTTGAATTAAAGTAATAGAATCGACGAGTGGTTCATATGTCAGTCGATATGTATAATTAGCTAATACTGAAGTTAATTAATTTGTCTCATATGTCTTTCGCAGAAAAGGACTGTTCATATCAGAGCTAACTTCAAAGCTCAGCTAGACGTTTATCAATTTATTCATCGACAACCACGTTATAAAGTAGTCGTTAGACGATGGAAAGTAATGTCAAAGCTTACTTTATTTGAACTTATTATTAATACTGACTGAGCTATTATCCAACTGGATTAATTTCTCCACACAAGACTAGTCATCAGAAATCATGATTTTTTCAAAAAAGCGCCAAAATGAGTAACAATCAGCTGATTTAAAAATTTCGAAATCAAATTGAGTTTCAATGTGATATCAAACCCAGAACCGTTCTTAATATTTTTTTAGTAAGAAAGCTGAGTTTGTTGGTTTGCCCAAATAATAATTATTGTAAGTAGAATTAGAAGTAAGTTATTGATAGTTGGACAAATTAGTGTATGCTACAATATTGTATTCACCCTAAAAGCTACTTGTCTAATGTTCAGATCACTCATTTTGCTTATGTACTAACTTACATCTCACTTATGGTTTGAAAGCAGTCATGATACATACAATTGAGGAAGCCCGACAGGGCCTTATTGAAATCTTGCCATTGCGCGTACGTCAGTCATTGGAAATGCTCTTGGAAGAAAGATTCTAGACTCTTAAAACTCAGTCTGAGGCTTTCTCATAGTCCCAGTGAGCTTCCTATTGATTTAGAACTCTGAAGGTCAAATATAAGAATAACTATGATTAAAAACAGATTGTCTCATTAGTATCTATGGTTTATTTCACAATATGATGGAGTGAGATGCCGCTCTTTCAATCAATAACATCATGTTTGTGCAAATTCATAAGTCAAACCGTCAATAAGACTGAAATCAAGCAAGAGCACGTTGGTTGAAGACTGAGGGTAAGATAAAAGATAAGATTTTTTTAATATTACCTTATTCACGTAAATTTACTAAATTTCATGGTGTCTGATTAAAAAGCATATGATTAACAACACAATAGATTGTATATGATAGAAGCTTGAGACTTAACAATGAGATTCTTTGCGAAGCAATTACGTAATAAGGGTGAAGTCTGGGCATAAATTCGTCCATCCAAACTTGACCATGATAATTTCGAACTGAGAGACTATAATAAATAATGAAATAATTTATAATGAAATAAAATTTTAATACAAATAAAAAAATTTCTGATGAGATTGAAAATAATTGGAATTATTTTTTTCAAATTTGCTTCACAATACAAATGGGAAATTATTCACAAAATGGAAGATGAAGGCTGTTATGCAGCTGCTCAATGGTCGAAAAGATGCGGTCATTCTCTCCAAAAGACGAGGTGAAGCCCGCTCGTCTTTCAATGCACCTAATGGAACTTGGATGTGCATTCCAAGCTCGACAAGCACTTACAACGGATTATACATTGTAGTACGGTGGTTCGGTATCCCAAGGGTTCTTTCCCCGGTTCTAGTGTGTGAAAAATGATTATTTCTACCTTCGGACACCAATTTACAATTTGCCATATTTGAGGATTTATTTGATAAGCTTGATTATTCAGAAAAGTCTCTGATCCGGTAGTTTGAGAGTTGAGCTTGCAATGTGGGATTGAGTTGATGCCGTTGAAGAGAGTAGACACTCCGAAGACAATAGTTCTTGCTGCGCTACAGTCTATCATTCAAAAATAACCGTCATTTCATTTATTACATGTACAGGAAATGTGGAAAGATGAGAGATTCAACCAGTAACAATAATTGACGCTTCTAGGAAGAATATGCAGCATTTTCTTTAAAGAATGCATAGCTTGAAAACCCTTCATACATGCTCTTACAACTTGCTCTGAGTCAAGTGTCAAGTTTATGATTATACCTAAGTTTTTAACTTAGTATTGCATAGTATTGCATCACCATCAACAGTGATTTTGTGAGTTAGGTTAAAGTCAATGCTATTTATCAAGCGTGAATAACCAATGATTGCAGGTTGCGTCTTAACAAGATTGAGTTTAAGACTATTTTTCCCAGTTCATTCAATACGATAAATGTTTATTATTGATGTTTGATAAGATGAATATCTTATCAACAGTTGCATTGATTTTTGATTTGGGACAGCTGGAGTAGATTTGTAGGTCAGCTGCATAAGTATGGTAGCTGGAAAACTTGATAACGGAGGAATGGGCTTTAGCATGCAGGGTGAAAAAAAAGGGCTAAGGATTGAGCCTTGTAGAACATCATGTATTACATTGGATGTCTGTCAACTGGAATCATACAGGTGAAGGTTACACTTGACATCACAAATTTTTGCTGGGACTGGAGGTAACATACAACCAATTGCCCCAGACCACTTACAACCAATTGACCTTCCGAACAGGCGTTGCACCTGTCAAACATAAAAAAATAAAATGGGGGTTCCTGGAGCAGGAGGACTCTCAATGCGAGTGTGGGGAGGAGCAAGATTCACGTGTGTGCAGTGCCCTGGCAAATGTACCCTTGATGATTCATAGACGGTTAGCAAAAATGCCATTGACGTAGCCCGATACTGGGCTGATAAACTTTAGTAATTAATTTAAATTAATAATTAGTAAGTTTTTTAATAAATGACCTCCAGGACTTGTAATTGCCCCAGAGCAGTGCGCAGAAAAATTAGTTTTAAAACAGTAAAAAAAAAAGAATAAAATATTTCTAGAACCTGTTAAGGTTGAGAATTGTTAATGTATTCTTGAGGTGAAAATTCTGGCCAGTATTTCAGGTTATACTTTTGTAATATGTAGATATATTAATGTTCTCCGATTTTTTTTGATTGGGAGTGATATTTTTGTTATTTATTGAACGTTTTTAGAATACACGTGAATGAGTGATGCTAAATTGAGCATTACTGGGATTGACCTACTTCCCTGGTGTTTGAATGAGCAGGGAAACCTTCAGTGTAAAGGAGTAGAAAAAGAAAGCAACTCTTTCTCACTCCGTATTAACAGAAAACTCTTTATAACTTTTTAACGCCTTCTAAACTTTCTAAATTCATTCAAAACCATACTAAAAGTGTCACATTGATTAGCCCATCTGAAAGATATTGGTGAGTTTTGGACAGTGATTAATCTCGATATTGGAATACTCTTTGTTGGTTGAAAGTTATTAAACTGTTTGTTTCTTCCAATGATTCTTGTCTGACAATTACTGATTGATGTCTGCTGTTGTTGAGTTAATGAGAAGTGATAGCCGTGAACCGTAGCTGGTATCTGTTTAATTATATAGAGATAAGCTGCGTTCTCCTGGGCTATCTTTGTAAGGGTGACCAATTAGATTGGCAAGCAAAAAAGACACGGTCCTCTACTGTGAATTACTTCGCGGTAGTTCGGAACCCACCTAAAACTGTAGATACAACTCATCAATCGCCATCATTCAACTCACAGGTCCCAGACCTATGTGGGCTTTATCCTAGAAAAAAATTGAATAAAGTTTCTTGCGATAACTGTTTTAAGCATTATTTCAGTGTTAGAACCCGAAACAATAATAGTTATTATAACTATAGCACTTCAAAGTGTTATTCGTGCTTACTTTCGGAACTTGGAAAGCAGGCCACAACATGCACCCCGAAATAATGTCTTTAAGAAAATAGAAATTTGACCCTCAATTTGATGAGGGTTCACTAATACTGTGCAGAGGATAATGGTGTTATTGTTTGAAGCAACTACCCTCTAATCCTTTCAAGGTAGATCCTTTTATACTGGCTTCTAATTGAGGCTGATAGAATACGGTGACAGGATGTCTAACTCCTAACACTCTCTCACTCATTCTCTTTCACACTTTCTCTCTCTATCTCTCCCACTCACCAACTTGAGCACTCTTCGATTTTATCTTTTTTTTTCAAACATTGTTCCTCATTCACTTAACACAAAAACACTCCTATTCACTTGCTCACACACTCCCTCACGCTCGAACTCTCTTTCGTTCTCTTTCACTCACTCACTGCCTCGCATCAGTCTCTCTCACTCAGTCACTCTCTCCCTATATCACATTCTCTCTCACTCTATCTTTTTTCTCTCGCACTCACTCACTTCCTCATACTCTCTCTCTCCTATTCTCTCTATCACTCTCTTCCTCACATTCTCTCTCACTTTATCTCTTTCTCTCTCGCACTCACTCACTCATTCTAGCTCTCTCTATCACTCTCACTCACTCCACTCTGACTCTCACACTCAGTTATTCTCTCTCTCACACTCACTCACTTACTCAATCACTCACTCTCTCTCACTCGCTCTCCTTCTCTCTCTGAGGATCAGCGATATCCTTCCTCAGTCACCGACTGTCGAAATCTCCGTCTGACAGTGTTGTCAGTATCAATTTGACCAAGTCTTAGCGTCCTGTCCACATGATTGCAAGTCAACCCCGCAAATTGACAGTGACCGCCACAGTACCTATTTGGTGCTCCTGAAAGCATATTACCAGCCAATAGTGACAGCGTCCCAAGAGTAAATACAGATGTAGATTTGCAATACTAAATGTCTTGTATAAAGTGTATTATTATGGCATAGTGATGCCCATGCAACCATTGTAGTATGGAGAAGGGAGGACTAAAATATAATGTTTTATGTGGATGTATTTTTTATCAATTTATCTATGGAGTGAACATAATAGGTTGGAAAGCGATGTCGATACAGCTTACTTTATTTCATAGTGTGACGAATGTGAAATTGGAGAGAATAGGAAGAAAGAAGAGACAATTGTTCTCGGCGTTATCTGCTATGTAAATGTTTACTTTTAAGCAATTAATTACACTGCTTTTGACACTTTTATAGTGTTTACTTGGTAATTTGTAGAATGTTCTAGCTGTTTTAGTAGACATTAATGGAATGTTTTCGAATATTGTAGAAAGTGCTAGTTTCCTTTATTTATTTATTTATTTAGAAGTTGACAGAAAATTCGAGAGATATCTCAATTATGAAAAGTATATAAATAGAGGAAGTCTCTTGTAAATGAGTTCAGTCTTGTTTGAGATGTTGTGATAAACAAGTGTGACAGCTAAGTGGCAGTAATGACAGTTCCCGTTAATACATACAGTGCAATCCCGTTGGCGCTATTACAAACCATCTAAGGAACTTTTATTGTCTGTAGTGATAATTCTCTTACCAGTGACTTGTGCTACGTAAGTTAATTGTTCTTCCTCGGCGTTTCTTCTCCTCGGTGTTATCTGTTTTTAATTGATTATTTTTCTGTAAGAAATTACTGAACAGTGTGAGTTGTGAATTATTTGTGTTAATAAAGTGCGAGTGATAAATTTAAGTGTTGCCAGCGTTATTTTAGACGTAGAACCCGTAAAAATAGATGAAATTATCAAGTTAGTTGCATAATTATGCTATTTTAACGCTGTTGTCACTTTTCAGTATGAATTTAGACCAATCAAAATTCGTGATTTCTTCAAAATAGTGTCGAAATGAATGTTATGCTGATTTCAGCTGATTCAATTTTTTTTTTAAATCAATTTTAATTTCAATTCAGAACCTATAATAATTCAGAACAACAACAACAAACACGCATTCTTGGTTATGTGAGTACGAGTAAGTTATAAAACTTTGTGCTAAGTTAAACAAACCGTAATCTTTCAAACTTTCTTCCCCATTCACATCTAGTCGTAGATCAAATTTAATATTGCAACGATTGTATTTTGCCCACCATAGCGGACATTGACAACTGCAGTAACTAGCCAATGGGAATCGATGCATCACTCTATAAATGTTTAGCAATAAAATAAAAATTGTAACAACTTCCCAAAAATTTGTTTGAGCACTCAGTTGGGATTGACTCAAGCACCAGAAACAAGTCACTTTGTCTCAGTATGCAGGCTAACATGGAAGTATGTCTTGAATATCTTTCAAAATACGGTCTCAGAGGAGTTATTCTATAAACGTCTGATGCAGAAACCTGGACTTCCTATTGATAAAAAAAGACTTCCATTACCTGTAGTATACTATGGAGTTTGCCTATTACGACCAAGCATGCGTGTATCGACTATGGCTCGAACACTAGAGCGTCCAGGCTTCTAATGAATGGTTCTAAGCTTTCCGAGACATGAGTCTAGAATTTCGTAAAATACTGTTTTAGAGTGATTGATTCCAGTAGCATGGATTAATTGTTGGAGAGGGAGAACTCTTCTAATGCAAGACCCATAGTTGAGTCCTTCAATATCTTCCACATACTAATGATCTGTAGCGACTATTGAAAACTCTCCTGCGAAGAATGTACTTTAAAAAATTCAAGCTGATAGCCAGGGTTCACATTATTCAAATTCAATTTTTTTAATTCAATTCAATTTATTCACTCAAACGATACAAAAAACAATACAAAGTTGTGACAATAATACATTTCAGTAATCAGACAAACATACAATAATATGACAATAATACATTTCTGCAATCAGACAGTAATCAGTAATCAGGCAATTATTATAATAGATATGTCACCTCACTTATATTTATACGGCTGGAGATGAAAAACTACTGGCATAAAAGAATCACTTGTTCGCCAGTAGGAGTAAAAGCATATCAACTGTTTCTAATTCTCAAGCTAATCATTTAAATTTAAAATTGGTCAAGAAAACAATAAGTTATGTAAAGAATCAAAAAATATATCGCAATTATATCAAATGAGAACTGTAATTGATTGCACACCACAATCCTGAAAATAATTGATGAACAATTATCAGAAACTGAAAAATGAACGACGCTATACTATATTAAGTTTAAAGTAATAATACCGTAGTATCCAGTTTTTAACATTTATTGGAACAGATTCTGTAGGTACATAAATGAGCTCGTTTGGGAAGGAGTTAATAATTCTTGGAGCAATGTATACCAGCTGCTCACGAATGACTGTTAAATTAGAAACATAAGCTACATATTTATGCGCATTGTATCTAGTTCTATATGTTTCATTATTAATTAAATTAAAATTTTCTTCTCAAGAAAACCAAATATCATTCCTTGTAAAAAAAATATCCCGAAAGCTCAGTTCTTCAACCAAATTCTTCAATCTTGGATTTCGCTCTTGAGAGATAAATAATGCTGAAGGTGAGGTTGGGTAGGGGGGCTGCAACTATCTCGAAACTGCCTAGGGCCGCGGGAGCCCCAAATTCGGCCCTGGCTGTGAATGACACAATTTTAATCAACATCAGATCCACATCAATCCCAAGCGCTTGACTTACTCAACTTCATTCACCCAACCATTTATCTGAGGTTATTAAAGTGAATGTTAATTTTTCTTACTCTCACCACTAAAGTAGGTTAAATGTTCAAATGTCTACCACTAATTTTGTACATAAGACAACACGAGTATTTTGTGGCCATGAATCTTAACTTATTCAATAATAATACAGTCGCACTAGGTTTGTTAGAATTTTCCAATATTTTATTTATAAAACTTATCTATAATTTATTTATAAATTTTATATATAAATAATTTACATAATTTCATTTTTATTATAATTATTAAAAATCAATGATGGTGCAAAAAGTAATAATGAGAAACACCAGAATTTGTATAGTTTCTGTGAAACTCTCAACTTCGACACATCCTGTGAGAGGAGCACCATTAAAATCAGTCGGTAAACTGAATGTCGTATTTTTGTTCTCCACCTACCTCCTCACCAACCTTATCATGGTCATAAACATATGCATCTCCAAAAACAGGGCAGGTGAGAAGTTCATGATCAACAGCAACACAAAGAAATAAATCTGTGGAGAAAAAACCTAGAATATCAGTGAAAATTCAATATGATTAATGAAACATCTCAAAGAATAGTTGATGATAAAGTAGTTGAAAATAGTTAATTTTTTGTTGTATTTTGATGATGGGTTCCGAAACGCGTTCGTCATCACTCACAGAAATATAAGTTTGCTTGTGTTGTTGTGAATACTCACTTTCGTGATCTGCAATATAAATAACTATTGATATGTAGAAACTTGCTACTTAGAACTAACCGTTTTGATTCGCAGCGGATGCATTTCGAACTATGTAGTATTTCCTCGGCGCTTGGTTGCAGACTATGAGTCGTTTATAAAATGTTTGTGGATGTAAGCTCATTGCAGTGGCAGTAGCCGAGTGCTGGTTTGCTAACCCAAAGGTCCTGGGTTCGATCCCAGTTCTGACCAAACGATTCTACCTCAGGCCACTCCCGTGTTTTTGAGGACACGTTAAGCTGTGGGTCCCGGTTGCCTAAAAACAGTCGTTAAGTCACATCAGAGGGCCTGAACTTCATCAGGTGCACCTGATAACTCTGACACCAGACCTCAGCCAGTCAGGTCACATTATATTATATTTTCACATTGTATTTTGGATTTTGTTAATAGACATTTTTGTTGTACATACTCTGTACCAAGCCAAATCCTTTTTGTGCTTTTTTCACTCTATCTCTAAGGGACTCATTATCATTATTATTATGATTGTCATTATTATTATTATCATTAGGTATTGTCATTATTAATATCGTTTATTATTTAATGCCGTTTATCATTAGGTATTATTATTATTTTTATTTTTCCACAACATTGCATGTGACTAATTTTTTCCCTATATTTTTTAACCCACACTACGTTTCAGTCTTTCGTTATTACAAGTCATTACGAACAGTCCTGCAGCTGCACTTGCACTAATGCGATGGAGATGTCTTTCCCGATCGCGATACATTGTTGGACTGTCCTTTGGAGTGTTGAACGATTCGGAGTTCCACACGCCATTCAGGTTCGCAGTCAAGAACGTGGATAAACTGCGTTTAAACGGACACTCTTGAACGGGCCGCGCTTGAGTATGTACCTGCGTGTCGGTAGGAGTGTGGTCAGACAAAAATGCCTTCAAACGACACACTTAGGAGCGCTGCAGTTTTCATGCCGTTCAAGAACGTATTCTGGCACGCGCGATTGAGTGTCCCGTTCTTGCGCGCGTTCAAGATTGAACGTATGAAGGCTGCTTTTAGTAGAAACTCTCTGTCGTCATTAAGTGGTTTGCTCTGGCGTTTCTTAGGGGTCTAATCTTGGACCCCTACGTTATCTTGTTCCGGTTATTTCAATGGTAGATGTTGTAAAAGAAACTAAAATATTCCAGTATGCTGATGACACAGTGATGGTTGCTAAGTCACTATAAAGACTGTTGTTTGATATGGTGTTAACGTCTGGGGAAATGCAAGTGCATACGAAATTGATAGAGTTATAAGATTACAGAACTCATTACTAAAGATTATTCATTCAAAACAGGAAAGTTATCCAAAACCTAATTTATTTAAAAAGTATAATATTTCACCCGTGAATGACTTATAGAAATTCAACATTCTTATCAATAACTATTTTAATACCGATTATAAAACTCCAAGTAGGGTTATGCATGAGCGTAGGCATGGTGCTGTTTATCGGCGCTATATTTAGCCCGATTTCATAATTATTACAAGAAAAATGAATTGAGAGTTATGGTGCCTACTCTTTTCAATGAGTTGCCAGTTGATTTGATTGCTCTTGATAGGCTATCAATTGTTTAAAAAAAATATTAAACTGTTCCTGATTGAGAAAATGAGTGATTTTGATTCATTTTGTTTTGCAATCAAAGTTAAAAAGAACTTCTAAATTTTTTCCATAGATTCTTATTAAACCATTTTTTAAAGACATATTCATATGATTGTAAATGATTATTAATTGTTGATAATTATTGTTGTAGATTATTACACGGCTTTGATTATATAACTATACATTGCTTATTAGTTAACTGAAGATTTTTCTATTCAATGGACAACGATTTAATTTGAATTTGGAATGACCCTTATAATTTTGACTATAGATTCTTATCAACATATTGATTACCAAGCCACATTGCTTATTGATTCACTGATTATTGTTATGTGATTGATAGCACTGATTTAATTTGAATTTGGGATGAACTTTATAACTTTTTCTATACATTTTTATCAATATATTCTGACTTAGCAATTCCTGTATGGACATAAGTTATATTGATTATATATAATTATATTAATTGATTGTTGCTGTTTATAATATACTATGGATTAACTCGACTCCTCCAGTCAAACCTTCTTGTGAAGGTTTTGGAGTAACATTCGGTCCTGTATAAAGTATTGTTTTTCTAGTTTTAAAAAAGGAAATTTGCAATTTGTATTGTCTTTTTTGAAATTAATAAACTCCCTTCTTCTGGGGGTACCAGGACAAAGAAAAAGGAGAAAGATTATTATATGTATATTTTTTTTATTATTATTATTTTTTTTATTATTTTTTTTCTATTATTATTATTATTACAGAGTCCATGTAAAACTAGGTTGAAGATAACAGTAAACCTCTACACTCTATGATTCTGCTCAATCCAAAGCATCTTGATTTTATTGATCTGACTTTTTATTTTAGCTTCAACATGAATATCACTATAATATGGCATGAAAGTTTCATAACATACACCCTTCCACTATAAAGCAATTGGTAAATTATAGCAAGAGATAAAAAATGAAAATAATTTAAACAATTATTGCACATAATATACGGTAGATGATTTTCTTTTAAATAACTTTAACAAATAGTGGGCTAATACCTAAAGCTTTTATTCATTATTTATTTATTCGCCATGAAAAATACAAACAATCATAAATCGTGAAATAATGAAAGAAATCAAATACATAACAATCGTAAATCATAAATATAAACTAACAGTATGAATAATACAGAAACACAAATATCTCTTTTGCATTTATGGCATTACCAGCAAAAAGAAAACTTTGCCCGCTGGTGACCGTTGCGGTTGAAAAAAAAATCTTCAATATTGTATCATTCCTGAGGTTAAACTTATGAAAAAGCTGTGTTTTCAAAAATTACTTTTATTTTTAAATTATATTTTATATTGAAAGGAAATAGTTGTCCGTTATCTAGTCATTAATTGTTTTATTACTAATTTCATTTTCTAGATTGAAAGGGAATATATTTATAAACTTGCTGCATATATAAATTAACTGCCTTCTAACTACACTCAATTTCGTTTGATAAACTTCGTATTTATAGGTTATATGTGGTCTAAAATTGTATTGAGTTCTATTAATTATTGAAAAATTGTTTTTATACTTAATAATATATTTTGCTAAACTTTTCAAGTAAAGTTGTCTTACAGTCATTACATTAAATTCTTGAAATAATAAATTAGTTGGATATAGCCTAGGTTTATTTAATATTGTTTTGATAATATATTTTTGGGTAATAAATAAGTTATTTATGTGGGTGTTAAAAGCTCCACCCCAAATCGTTATCCCATACTCAAAGATGGATTGCACCAGTGCAAAATATATAGTTTTTAAATCCTGCAGTTTCAGTATTTTATTAATTTTATAAAATTTATATGAAATATATTTTAGTTTTTTTGCATAGAAAGGCAATGTGAAATTGCCATTTCAAGTATTTGTCAATAATTATCCCTGGATATTTTAAACTACAAACATTTACAATACTTGGACAACTGCAGAGATCTTTGTCTGTGCACCCTGAGTGAAGCTTCATTTTTAAGTGTAAACTGGGCTTTCCAGTTTCATTTGCCGAGAAAGAAATATATTTAGTTTTTTGTACATTTAAACTTAAAGTATTCAATTCAAGCCATTTTTGAATTTTAGACATTTCACTCTCAGCAACCCTGAAAGCATCATCCCAGATTTTTTGCGAAAAAATTATTGCTGTGTCATCGGCAAAAGACACAAGTTCACCACATTTTAATTTTAATTTTAAAAGGTCGTTCACATAAAGCAGGAATAGTAAGGGAGATAACACAGTACCTTGTGGCAATCCAAACTATGTTAAATTTACAGATCTTTCTTGAGAATTTATAAATAAAATTTGGGACCTGTCTTGCAGGTAGCTTTTTATTAGTTCAAGGGCGATTCCTCTTATACCCATTTTATCTAATTTAATAAATAAATTATTGTGTGGAACTGTGTCAAATGTCTTTGACAAATCTAAGAAGACTGCTGAAGTCTTTTCATTTTTACTGAGATTATTTGTGACAATATTTAAAAAATTAGCTAATGCATCCTGTGTGTTTTTATTTTTTTGAAAACCAAATTCATTTTTCTGGATAATTTTACACTTATTAATGTAATTCAATAAACTCTTTTTTACATTTTTCTGTAATTTTTGTTATATTATTACTCAAAAGACTAATGGGTCTATAGTTGCTGGGGTTGTTTTTATCTCCTCTTTTAAATAATGGTTTCAATTTAGCAATTTTAAAATGACTTGAAAACGTTGCTGTGACAAAAATTTTATTTATAATATAGGATAAAGGAGTTGAAATGTATTCTGCTATGTGTTTTAATGTAATGTTACTTATGTCATCAAATCCAGGACTAGAGCTATTTTTTAGACTCTTAACTATCTCTTCTATATCTGAAGGGCAAACTAGTTTTATGAACCAAGAATTTTTAAAAGCTTAAATAACGACTTCAATGTAATAAATCGATAAGATATCATGCCTTGTTCTATAGATGGTGATGGTATTCTAATACAAAATGCCATCGACTGTAAAAGGACAAATCCATCAACTATTGTCTTTCAAGAACTACAATGTCCTATGATAAACTGCAATTGTGAAGAGATAGAAAAAACAGATACTCTCAAATATTTAGGAGTCAATTTAGATCAGAACTAGAATTGGCCAAATCACATTTCAATTGTACATGAAGGTATCAAATCTTCAATTACGTTTATTTTCTGCAAACCAAGTTTATTAAGGCCCCGTTCACATGAGCAGCTTTTTGCGGAGCAGTTGTGGAGCAGCTGTAGCGTGACGGTAGCGCAGCAGCCGCACATATGTTGCTCCACTACGCGCGACTAACGCGCTGCAGCTTGCAACCAAAACCATTTTCATGATAGTTTTATGATTACTAGCCGGCAAGCTCGCCTCGCTCGCCTCACCCGTTTAGACAGCGGTTGCACCCTCTGGACCGTAGGAAAGAGGGATTTTTTATTATCGATTTTTTTTTTGGCTCATTCCATTTTTTGGTTTTATGCAAGTCTGTTTTATAGCAAGACTAATTGTAAATTACAATCATAGGAAACTCAAATTGAAATTAAAAATACATCACAAAAATAAAAATACAGTACATCAGAAGTATATTGTCACAAATAAATTGTATTAACATGAGCAGTATTACTTCATAAAAAAAAAGACAAATAGGCCTATCATAACGCAAATGTATAAAACTATAGTTGTTTAAAAATGTGATTAATCTTGGGTTACCCTCGAAATTAAGAGACAATTTTGCTTTCATTGTACTCCTTCAATGATTAATTGCTAATTTTAACTTTTCATGTGAAATTTAACGACATGCAGTCAAATATTTGTTAAGAATAAGTATAATAACTCACTTAAACTGGCCGAGTACTTTCGAATCGATGAGATCCATCTTCAGAGGCTCCTAGATCTTCATGTCAGTTTTTTGGTTAGAAGTGTTGTGGTTTTTGTAAAATATGATCAAAAAGTTTGTGAGATTTAAAATTTAGTTGTTCATTGAGAATGTTTTGTTTATTGTGTGTGGTGTGTTTGTATATTTCAAATTGTTCCAAGGTGTTAATTGAGTTCGTGTCCTTTAGATTTTATGTGTAGAATGTGTAGGTTGGTACTGATGTCGGTAAAAGTGTGTCCAGTTTGAATGATATGGTCGGCAAAATTCGATTCAGCTTTGGATGTCAGGGCTTGAAAGTGTTCCTTGTAACGTTGTTTGAATGTGCGGCCTGTTTGTCCTATGTAGAATTTGTTACAATCAGAGCAGTTTAGTTTGTAGATCCCTGGGAGATCGTATTTGTTTGTGTTCAGTGTGGTTTTGAGTGTAAGTGCATTTTTTTATTTTGTTTTTTGTTCTGAATGAGATGGTGTGGCCGGCTTTTTTGAAGATTTTTGCTAGTCTGTGTGATTGTGGATTAATGTATGTCATTGTGATGTATTTTTTGTCAGTGGTGTTGGTGTTTTGTTTTTTGTTTCTTATTTTATGATTGAGTTTAATTGACAAACTCAAAGGCCGCACATTCAAACAACGTTACAAGGAACACTTTCAAGCCCTGACATCCAAAGCTGAATCGAATTTTGCCGACCATATCATTCAAACTGGACACACTTTTACCGACATCAGTACCAACCTACACATTCTACACATAAAATCTAAAGGACACGAACTCAATTAACACCTTGGAACAATTTGAAATATACAAACACACCACACACAATAAACAAAACATTCTCAATGAACAACTAAATTTTAAATCTCACAAACTTTTTGATCATATTTTACAAAAACCACAACACTTCTAACCAAAAAACTGACATGATGATCTAGGAGCCTCTGAAGATGGATCTCATCGATTCGAAAGTACTCGGCCAGTTTAAGTGAGTTATTATACTTATTCTTAACATATATTTGACTGCATGTCGTTAAATTTTACATGAAAAGTTAATATTAACAACGCAGTTCGTCATGGAGCAGGAAATCCAGGAGATTAATTGCTATTATTTAATAACTATTTTTACATTTCTGCTTTATTTTTTTCTGTTTTTATTTTGTTTAATTGTTTGTTAAAGCAGTTTTGTATCTTGATAAAGATAAGTTTCCTTGGCTAAAGCTAAGATCAGGTCAAGAAGATGGGGGAGTGAGAATACCCGCAAGTTATATTTAAAAAAAAAATAGACTCGGCAGTCGGCAGGACTGATATTCTATCAGTTTATTGTATATCTCTTCTTGAATCATAACTATTTATATGATTATTATTGACAAGTTTGTTGATGTAGCAATTTTATATGATGCAATCATGCCATTATCACCTGATTCAACTCTAGGAATTCTAGAGAACAAGTGTTTATATAGTCCACACACACATACTCTCTCAAGAAACAATAAAATAACTAGAACTAGGATAGCCTAGACTAGTATGAAGGTCACGCGAGAATGAAAGCTACTGTATTATTATTTTGTGAAATTTTTTAATTGTCTGCTACTTTGACTCCATTAATATAAGTTAGTAGAGCTCATTGCACTGAAAAAAATAAACATTCTCATACATCTCTTAATTTTGGATTAGAATAACATTCCATTTGTATGTTTATACTAATAAATTATTTGTTTATTCATTCATTATCTATATCATTCACAATTTGTGAAGTTGTTCACATTGTAAACCCACCCAAAACTATATTTTCTTAACTGAATAATTGTTTTCCGAATGTCTTCATAGAAGGAAATTGTTATACCTGATAAAAAGTGTAATTTTGCTGATAGAAAGAAAATTCAAAAAGATATGAACAGTGTTGAACATGTAGAGCACGAGGGCAATTTGAAAAATTCAAATATCCAGAATTTCACCAAATTTAGATTTTAGTTGAGATAGGTATCAGTTGCGCGTAGCCGCGCGTCCGTTGTGCTTTAGCGTTGCAGCTGAAAAAGTAGCAAGCGTGTGAACAGCAACCGGCAACTGCCATTTAGTTCTAATGGCACTGAGTCTTTCGGCATCAGACGCTCAACTTTTTGTCGCAAGTTTCTGCGGCGAAGCCAGCAGCCGATGAGCAGCTAAATTCGTCGCGAAGTGCAGTGTGAACAGAATACGAAAATCTCATATAAGACAATGCTTCGCCATCAGCTGCGCGACAGATGCTCCACAAAAAAAAAACGCCACGTGTGAACAGGCTCTAAGACTTCTTTATTTTGCTCTGGTTGATTCTAGAATTCAATATGGTATTCCCTGTTGGGAGGCACCTGTAAGGAGAAATTGAGAATCTCACAGAACCATTTATTTAGTTGATAAAGCTTTTTATAGTGTACAAGAGTTCCTTTCACATAAAAATTAAGCCTCACCTCAACTAATTGATATAGTAATTAATTATGGTATCTAGTGTATATGACTAATGTTAATCTTCTGACTTGTCTTATACTCCTTAACTGGAGTCTCCAAGACGTAATCTACAAAAAAAAAAACATATAATAAGGATAAAATTTAACAAGAATTTGAGAGAAAGTTCCTATCAGCTTTTTTGTTCCATTAAGGTATCATCTGTTTGTTTTTAAAGTTTGGAAATTATTTTTCATCAGGATCGAGTAGCGATACTGGCATTATAAATCTGTTGATTGCCATTCAGGTTGGTAACAACTCTCAAAAATCTTTTCTTCTGCTCTTTGGTTTTTCCTGAAAATTTTATTTGACTTTATAATGACTGTATTGGATGTTGTAGTTCCATCATACATTTTCACTTAATTTTTCAACATAAACAAATTATTGTATGTAAACTGATCTAATGAATTTAACACAAAAAAAGGAATTGATAGCTGTGAGTCAGGTCAGGTATCTGTTCAGGGTGCATGATGATTGAAGGCAACTGCACAGACTAGCTTATATAGTGTCCGGAGGGTCGCATACCTCAGAATAGCAGACTCGCTATTCTCCCTCTATAGGGTAGGCCTTTCAAATTCACCTCAAGTTCAAGAAAGACACAAAGTTTGCTCATAAATATGAAATACGTTCAAGAAGGGCCTTTCAAGGGTCTCTTACATCCAGAAAGCTACAAGGTACATTCATAATACTTATTCCAAATGATGTACCTACCATAATCGTTTTTGCAGGAAATGGTTATGGTACCTAGATTTTTTGGATCTCAGACTTCTTGAATAAAATTGATCTGAAGAAAACCATTTCAATATTTCTCAACTTCCTAATTCCTTGGAATAAATACGTTCCCAGTTCTAAAAAGCCTATTCAAGTTTTAGAAGCTTGTCCCATGGTTATAGGCATTCCTCAAATTGAACCAGGCAGAAACTGGTTATCTATCAGTTATACAATAATTTATAGGCTCAATAATATATACATACACCTCACTAGATAAAATTAATGGCGCTGTTCGATTGCACCCTTTCAAATCAATCTTCGCCGTCACAAATTCCAATTTGCTGCCTTGTCCTAATTGTTGACAAGCGCATGCGCAGACCTCAGCTACCTAACCTAACTCTGCATCAATGTGTTGGAATGCAAATGAGGTTAGAGTAGCGCTGCAGCCGGCACATAACTAATCCCTCACATAACACCCCCTTTTAATTTCTCACCCTCTTTCACTCACTCTTGCTCTATCAACTCACTCCTCACTGTTACTCATTGTCTCTCACTCTCACTATATCTCCCTATCGCTCGTCTCTATTATTTTCTCTCTGCTCCGACTAATTTCGGCTGTCCAGGTGCGGGCGATGTGCTGTTCATGTGAAAATTGAAATTTCAGAGTGGCCAATTTTGTTTTAATAGGATTGCCAGCCAAAGCATTTGGCTTGTAAATAGCAGAGAGCTCATATTGACAGCTGGGTAATGAGTGTTCAATACGCTGCTTCAGTAGTAAGTGCAGTAATTACTAGTGACGGCTTTATTGGGATGAGTGTGAAGAGGGGTTCCTCAAAGGTTTACTACCCACCTCAGGTACCACCAGAGAGTTAAATCATACAAACTTCTTGAAAATCCTATCTCTTTAAGGTAGAGACAACCTGTTTGACAGTTTTTAAAAATTTAATTTCTTTATCAGTTGCAAATCAGATTTCGTATCCATAACTCAATCCGGAATACAGGGGTCTCCACGCTTTTCGTCCATTAAGAAGATCAACACATACCGAGTCTTCCATCACTCACTCTTCTCACCTCTTCCAATGTTATATGCGGTCTTTCTCCCTTACGACAATTTCTCTTTCTTTCTTCACTTCAGCATGAAGATTTTTACCGCTTCAAATTGCGTCAAAGGGTGAAGGGGAATTAAAAATGTACAAAGCCTTTTGGAAAGAGAGAAGAAAGATATGAGCCGGAAGCTCATACAAATGGTTTTCTCCCTTTTCACTTCACTGCAACATTTTCACTCAGCTGCTATCTTCTTCTCCTCATAAAATATTGTCTGTCTTCCAATCTTTCCACAGTGAAACTTGGAGCAGTGAGGATAAAATTATATTTTCCAATAACAGTTATTAAAGTCATTAAACCTAACCGATAACATAACCAATAAACAGTAAACTAATGTAATAATAAGTACAATTCCTTATAGGTTTGATAGGCCAGAGCTAAATGAAGCCATTAAGTCAACAAATAAATCAATTCATAATACAATCAACAGCCTAAAAAATAAGAATTCTAAGCAGTTGGGGAATTGTTTTCTGAATGAAAGACTGAAAAAACAAAACTTCACTAATCATGGTCTACATCTAAATCAATCTGGCAAAGTAATATTTTGTAATAGGCTGGCAGAGCAGATTGAAAGTCGTTTGCAATCTACTGTCAATAATTCTCCCAAACAATCATCCAACGAACCTTTATTAGTAAAGTGGCTCAAAACCGGGAAGGGAAACTAGTTTCAAATGATAAATTCATATCTTCAATTGTATTAAAAGACGTTAATCGATCAAAAAATCAGGATAGTATTAGTGGAAGGAACTATTGTAGCAATCTGATAGGCTCCCAAGATTCTAAGAGATTAAGTAAATCTACTTCAATATGCAAAAGCAACGACAAAGTAATAAGGGATGATAAGGAAGTACCGGTACTCACTGTGTTCCATCAGAATATTCAATACATTCGTAACAAAGTAGATAGAATCGAAGTATTTTTTAAAGAAGAGGCTCCTGATATAGCTATTTTCACAGAGCATGGTTTAAAAGAAGATGAATTGTCACAACTTAATATTCCAAATTATTCATTGAAAGCGTCGTATTGCCGGACATCTCATCGAAGTGGAGGAGTAGCTATCTTCACTAAAAATGCTAAGAATATGCAAACATTTAATTTAGAATATGTAGAGAAATTTGCTGTGGAAATGGATTGAGAAGTTACTGGGCTAAGAGTAAAAATCGACAATAATTTCGAAGTAGCGGTGTTAGGTTTTTAGAGATTACTACTACTGGTTTTACAAACGTTATTGTAGCGGGAGATTTCAATACAGACTTTGCAACACAGAATAAAATGACAGAAGATTTAAAGGATATTATATACATGAATAGCTTGGAAATAAAAGTTCATGAATATACCAGAGTCACAAGGACATCACAAACAATAATTGATAACATCCTTACTAATATAGATTACTCTAAAACAAGATTAAACGGCTCGGAACTATCTGATCATGACTTTCAAATCTTAGAGGTGGGGTTGCAAGGTCATAAATCAATTAAAACGAGTGGAGTAATAAATGAAATTCAACAATGTGAACAGGGGAATATCGATTGTTTGAAGCAGAATCTGCTACAAGAAAACTGGAGTAGGGTTTACAATAGCAATAGTTTAAATGACAGATATGATAGTTTCATCAATATTATTTAAGGTTTCATATTACTATCAGTTGCCCAGTTAAAAAAGTCCCTGTAAAAAACAAATTAGACAAGATTGAAGAGTGGATAACTGATGATATCCTTGCAGAAAGAAATAGGGTTAAAGATGCATATGATGAATTTAAACTATCTAGAAATATGTTAAGTGAAGATAATTACAAAGCTCTAAAGAAAAACTATACAAAAGAAGTGAAAAGAGCGAAATGCAAGAAAACGGCTGAAATTTTGAATAATAGTGCTGTGTACTTTAACACAGCAGTGTGGGATGTAATGAACGAAAATAGGCAAGTAGCTCATGTAGATGCTTATACTAGTGTCCCCAGAATAATTAACGAGAATAACAAATAATATATTGATGATAGTGTAGACATTTGTAATTTCTTTAACAGATATTATCAACTGGTTGCTAAGAATCTTCAAATATCTCTTAATACAGGTATTAGTGATGCAAACATGTGAAATACTGAGGGGATTCAGAACGAATTAAAATTCCACCCAGTATCCCAAGACGAGTTGTCAAGTATCATTGATAGTTTAAATAATAAAAAAACTGTAGGAATAGATGGGATATCCAGTAAAATTCTAAAAGAATGTAAAGATCAATTGTTAGACCCTTTGATTCATCTGATCGATCATTCATTAGAACAAGTTGTTTTTCCAGATAATATAGAAGAGGGGAAGATCTTGCCAATCTTCAAAAGTGGTGATAGAGAAAAGGTGGAAAACTATAGGCCCATTAGTATTTTAAATGTAATAAGTTATATTTTGAAAGAGTAGTTCTAAATAGGTTACTTCTGCACCTTCAAGAAGCTAACTTTATCTGTGATGAACAGCATGGCTTCCAGAAAGGGAGATCAACAAAAACAGCCATAGTTTCTCTAGTTGAAAAACTAATAGATATAATAGATTCAGGTGATAAAGCTACTGCAATCTTCTTAGATCTGTCAAAGGCATTTGATTGTGTTAATCATAGAACTTTATTGGAAATACTGCAAAATGTAGGTGTAAATGGGGTTGAACTGAAATGGTTTGAATCATATCTTATTGGGAGAAAACAATGTGTAGAACTAACTACAGTAGTTGGTAATAGTATAGTAAAGAATAAATCTAATAAATTAGAGGAAAAGCTAATAAATTGAAAGCATCAATGGTGATGATAACCAAGTGTACAATATGTATACAGCTTTCAATGAAGTCTACAACCATGATTATGCTTGAGCAGGCAACCCACTTTTTGAGAAACATGCTGTGCGGGATGGTAAGATGTTACTGTTTCCCATTGACTGTTCACGTCAAAACGAATCGCTCAAGACGGGAAGCATTGACATCAGAGTTGAGTTTGAAGCAAGTGAAAACATTCCAGGAAATACACATGCCTATTGTCTGCTGATACACGAAGTGGTTAAGGAGTATCAGCCAATGACTGGTCTTGTTCAATCGGCCTAGAGAGAGAGGGAGATTGCAGAGGAGGATATAAAGGCAGTCAGCAAGTAGCAGTATGCTCATAGTTGCAAGAAGCGTCGAGTGAAGCAGTCGTCATGTCCAGGAGAGTTCTATGCTTTTTGGATGAGTAGGAGGAGGGGGAGTTGCCACCCAGCGATGGAGAGGATGTTGTGGGCTGCTGCCCAGGCTACTACACTCAACATGAGAAATCGTTGATGAAGGATGCTTCTACAAGTACAACCGACCTCAACCAGGCTTCCACTGATGACGATGAAGATGGCATTGCGCCAAGCAGGGCTACAGAACTTTTTGGACCACTACGAATCTACTTGATGGACTTTCAAGGCTTTGAGGGATTGAATAACCAGTTTATTGTCAAGGAGATGGCAATATTGGAACGTGACAATGAACATCATGTGTTGACTCACCACTACTTTTTCAAGTCACCATACCCGGACATTTTGCTGAAATCAGGTGGCCTGGTTGAAAGCAATCAATTACAAAGAGCTAAACATGGACTGAGATGGTCGGGCAATGGAGCCGGCCAAACACACCTCTCGTATTCGGCCTTGAAGCAAATTGTATGTGACACAGTTGGAAGATGGCTGCATGAGAACAGTGACTCGGGATGGCCAGTCAAGATCTTGGTATACGGATATGAGAAGATTTGTCTGCTGGAAACGCTACTGCAGCTGAACAAAAAGGAAAATGTGGAGTACATGGACCTGAGTTCGCCCTACCTATTCCATGAGACACCCAACTTGGAGGTGCTGATGAAGACTACTACAGTCTACTGCCTGGAACATTACCTGCTCGACTTCTTGGAGACTGTGAAGATGAAGCTGGCTGGTGACAATGGAAGACAAGGGTGCTTGGATGTACCGCCATTTTGTGCGCTCAATGTAGTAAACATCCTGCACAATTGGATTATGCAAGCATTACAAAGAGATAGACATTTTTGTAGAAGTTTGTTTTTGTCAATAAAAAATGAAATGTGAATATTGCGTCATCATTTATTCCCCCACCACCACCTACTCTCCTAGTATATAAGAGGTAGCTGGGTCTGGCTGAGCATCATTCAGTCGACAACACTGCCATTCAAGGTAACAGTCATATTTGACAATTGTAGAACTCCATTGACATTGGTATACAAGTTAAAGAATAGCTTGGTAGCCATAATGGACTTGCTTTCAGTGCCTGGATGGAGGAGCAAGGATGTTAAGCTGGAGATTGATTCCAACGACAGCGATGAGACTTGGCGGTGTGACTTTGAGTGCAGTGACCAGAGTCTATCTTTGGTTGGCAGAAGAAGGATTACATTTGCCGGCTTTGACTACAACTCTATGGATGGACGTGTCAGATGCATTAGGGTTGAGGATGGTCAATCAGGCGATCCTGCTCTACTGGTATCAATTCGTAAAGCTGAGCAACATCCTAGATTATGGCCGCCAGGTGATGTGACCGATGGCGTGGGCCGTGTAAAGGAATCTCTTAATAGGTCAGCAGAGACCTCTGGTGTTACCAGAGACTTTGAAAGGGGCAATTTTGTAGCCAATTTCTATGTATTGTTTCATACTTGCGATTGTTTATGTTAATAAACAATGTACTGTAAAGTATACTTTTTCTTTTCAACCTATATCCATGAAGCAACAGTGCTGCCATGCACTAGGTGTACACTTTTAAGCCTAAGTGAGCACTAGGTGAGCACTAGGTGTGCACTTTTAAGCCTAAGTGAGAGCTAGGTGAACACTAGGTGAACACTTTTGAGCCTAAGTGAGCATTAGGTGAACACTTGGTGAACACTGGTGATCACTAGGTGAGCACTAGGTGAACACTAGGTGAACACTTGGTGTACACTTTTAGGCATAGGTGGACACCAGGTGTGACTATTGATACAAGGATAGGGGAAAATGAATAACAAATCAGTTGCAGATGTTACACTTTTATTTTTTCATTCATTATTGTTTAATCAATTGGATTCTATGGGTTCTCCCAGCAGGATGGCACATGAATTTATATGATGTCATGTTGACGGTTCCTGCAGCAGGGACGAATTTGAAGGTGGTCCTGCAGTATGACTCTGGAAGTATAACCCATATGTGTGTGTTGTCGGAATCCAGTGTGACTGCCACCTTTTCACCATATTTTGTGGTGACTCTCTCTGCACTGATCATTTGGTATGTGTGCCCTGGCTCGAGATCTTTCATGGATATGAGGTCTAGCGGCTTTTGGGCTGTAATTGTGTTGTAGATGGCGTCAGTGGCATCATTAGTGGATGACATCTGAAAATGAACAGGTATTAGCATAATCTTACAGTCAGCATTGTGAAACAATGGGTCATTTCATGCAGTAGATGGATGAGATTTCATGCAGTAGATGAATGATAACATGGTTAGATTTCATGCAGTATTATTGGATGATATCGTGGTTAGCCATTTGAGGTTGGATTTCATGCAATAGATGAATGATAACATGGTTAGGCATTAGATTTCATGCAATAGCTATGGAGGTTAGATGATCTAGCAATTTATGGATATTCATTAGAGACAAATACTTACTGTTATTGAGTCTTTAGCAGGATTCACTGTAGAAGCTAGCAGTCGTTTTCTGAGATACTATGAATCTACAAGCCAGAGGTCCTCCATATATACTTGGTAACCGGATCTCCCCAAGGTCAACTACGCTCCCACCCATTTCTTGTGCAGCCATAAATTAGTTGCATACAGTCACGTTTATCCTGGATTGAAATGGCGCCAAGGTCAGTGATTACGTGATCCATAATTACACACAGACATGTGTTTTCCTGCTTCATTGGTATGGCGCCAAAGGCAAGTGATTATGTAATGCATAATGTTGCACAATTACTTGTTTTTCCTGCTTCATTAGTATGGCGCCAAAGGCAAGTGATTACATAATGCATAATGTTGCGTAATTACTTGTTTCTCCTGCATTGGAATGACATCATACAGAATGCCAAGGCCGGTAGGCTAGTGAGGCGGGGTATTGGATGGGATCCTTATAGGTTATAGTCCAGCAAACTCCCCACATGCCTCTCCCCCATGCCCCAATGTATGCCACATGCCCCATGTATGACTAAGTCTAGAGATCATTCTTTATAGTCCATCAAACTCCCCACATGCCCCTCCCCCATGCCCCATGTATGACTAAGTCTAGAGATCATTCTTTATAGTCCAGCAAACTCCCTACATGCCCCACCCCATGCCCCCTAGCCCCAGTGTATGACTAAGTCCTGGGAATTTCCTTCACTGAGACACTATGACTCTACCAGCCACTGGTCCCCCATATATACTCATGCCAGGTCCCCACCCAAGGTCCTCTGACCTTGGCCGATCGTTTGGAATTTTTGGGGATTTATCTAATATTTTCTATTTTTTTTTTCTTTTATTTATTTTTTTTTTGGGGGGGGGGGGGAAGGGGGGGTGCTTCAGAATGCCCATTTTATACCTACTCACAGCATATGTGCCTTCCGACCTGAGGGCCAAAGTACTATTTTCTTTTCCGAGCGCTAAGGGTTAATATGGATTTTTAATAAGTGTAAAATTGAAATTATTAAATTTAAAAATGAAAGATAGTAATTCAGGTGCAGAGACGCAACTCTCGCTTTCAGATCCTATCATCAATATATTAAAATTAATAAATGAGATAATAAATAAATTGTTTGTATGAGCATTTAGGTCTTCAGCCTAAGGATGTAACAGTTTCAAAAGAGTTGTTTGATGGCAATTTACAACTAGATATGCCAGATTATTTGCATAAACCTTTGTGTATAATTAAATTTCGCACATACCAGATATTTGGGCCCAATTATACACGCACTTGTCAAAGTATTATTTCTTCTCAGGCTCATCACAAGTTGGCGTCACCCTCAGACATCTTGGATTGATCCTCATGGTCGATCGCGAATATATTTGATTTTTAAAAGGTTTGACTAGATAAAATATGGCAATCTTTGGGTTGCAATCAAACGGCGGGATTTAAGACTTCAAAATAGCATTAAAATTTGACTAGAGTGAATTTACATTAAAATAAAATTATCGAGTAAGGGTGGTTTAAAAACGGGACCTCTCCCTTAGCCAGCCTAGATTTTCGTGAAGTGTCTCCTTCTTCAAGCTCTGGTTACAGTACTTGAAGAAGGGGCTGCGTCATGCGGTAAATCCGCCAATCACAGCACAAGAATTTGATTTCCTCCAATGAGGAGCCTACACCCGATTTTAAGTACAGTGTACCATATGTAAGAAAATTAAATAAATGAAAAATTGGAGGAAATAATAATTAAATTAAAGAAATTAATAATTAGCAGGACAAGTATAAGCAGATTTCCCAAGTTGATTAAATAACATAAATACAAGAAATAAATAACAATATGAATATTTTAGCAAAAAGGAAAGTGACATTATTAACTGGTAACAGCTGTTTGATAAGCTGGTTTTATCAAGACAATTGACAAGCTAACCTTTCGCATAAAGTAAACAACTTTTTGTACTTCAGCCCATTGTAGGATGCTGTTTTATAACAAATTTGGCAAATGATTGTGCAACTAAGTTTTTATGCAAAATAAATAATATGATAGAAAATTCTGAGTGAGTATTAAAGTTACAAAATTATACCTTGTTTTCTCAGATTAGTTACAATATCATTATTGATTTGGGGTTGGTGAATTTGCACTGTGACACCATAGACATAGATTGTGTGAGCTGGCCACCTGCTAGCCCTGCCCACCAGGCCAGTACCTATAAATACCACACAATAATTTGCATTTGTTCAGTTTGATTAAGACAACGAAGCAGTAAACATGGATACTTCCAAGGTTTTTAATGTTTCCATGCTCTGTGGGATTGAAGTGAAGCCTACCAGTGAGAGGTTCGGTTTGTGGCTACTAACAGAAAACCTGTGCAATGACAACCTTGTTACAGATATTGGACAAATTAATTACACTGCTGCAGAAAAACTGTTGGTGCGGGCTGATTCGAATCTTGTGCCTATTACAGAGACCTTTTGTGACAATATAATGCTTGTGGAAATTTGTGATTTGGAGGACTGTGAGGAAATGGATAAGAGACGGTTTATTCTAAAAAAAGAAATATGTGGAGCATTCAATTTATACTTGAGACTTGAGAGAAAAATTCTCCAAAATGGTGTCAGCTAAACATGAAGTTAAAGCAAAGTTACCATGCTTATTGGACAGTGGAAGTGATATGTCTAAAAAAATTCTGCAAGTGCTTAACAAAGACAACTATGAAGAAGTGGAACAAAAGTACCAGAATCCAGTGGGGATACCCTACAAAGTGGAGCTTGCCGATGTTCCCATTGCCACATTAATGGAGGAGTTACCAAAGTCATTGGAGCAGCTTAGGAATGAACATTTCTATCTTCTGGACTTGGACATAACACAGGACTTTGCTGGAATATTTAACAAGAGTGAGATGTGTGACTTTTTAACTACAGATCATCGTTTTTGCTTCCAAGGGGAGTATAAAGAAGACTATAATGTGATTGAAGATAACAATAAAACTGTTATTAATAATGTAAGAGTGAAAATTTATAATAAGTTTATTTGTCAAATGACAAGCCCTGGTGTAAATAAGCAGCTGGGTAACCATATTGTAGACTTTATTGCCTGTCCAGATACAAGATTACGGGAAACCTTTACCTCTGATTTAGCTAGAATGCATGGCATTACACGTTTGGAAGCAACCATTTATAACTACAGCATAAGAAATAGCACCAACTCTAAAAAATTTGACCCTATTCAAGATGAATGAATGAATGAATGAATTTTTTATTTCCAAATAAATTATAAAATTGTAGCTAAAATAAAACAACAACAAATCCTTTGTTACAGAATGCACAAATATTTACTACACAGTAGCAATTCAAATAAAATTAAAGAATAAGACTAAACACAAATGAAACAAAAAACAAACAAAAAAATATATATATAGTGTCCTAAGGAAATTAGCTTGCATGGGCCATGGCCTGTGCGCAAGCTAGAGTTGAAATTTATTACCAGAGCTATGGACTCATATCAAGATTCATCCGACTTTACTCTACTGAATTTAGTAAAGCGTATTATAAAAAAGAAAATTATTGAAAAATGGAAATATGAAAAAGAATGCATTGCAAAAACCTTACACAGACAAAAATAATAACAAATTTAAGAGAATTCCAGACATATAATTTGAAGCTTTGGTGTTCAAAACCAGACGCTAGCCTGAGATGGGAGAGGAAGTCAAAGATCAGAAAAAAAAAATTAAAAAACAGAAAAAAGTACAATTCAGGTTAACAGGGTCCGCCCGTAGCCAGTTGACAGGAGCGTCTCAGTGCTCTCCAAAGGCAACGAAGACAGCCACTGGTCAACTTCCTTTTTAAAACAACTGACAGATGTTGTTGAGAAAAAGCTATTTTGTGGATACTGCTTACTAATATTTATTAAAAGTTGATGGGCTAAATAATAGGAATTTGTAGTAGAAAAGGTTTTATATAGTTGAAGTGAAGTAATTTCTGTATTTCTAGAATAACGTGTAAAATAATTATGCTGAATTCTATTGAAAATATCATCGAAATGTTTAAACATGTGCAATAGTAGAAACTTAGTGAATAATTTACGTATAGAAAGTATTTTGGTTTCTTGAAATAGAATGGATGTTGGATATCTCCTACTCTTTTTGAAGGCAACCTTTAAAATTGATTTCTGAATTATAAATAAAGGTTCTATAATACTTTTAAAGGCGCCTCCCCAAGCTAAGATTCCAAACGCAAGGAGTGACTGAACATAAGCAAAATAAGCAATTTTCAATTCTCTCTCATCCAGAATTTCACCTAGATTTTTAAAAGCAAATATATATTTACGCAGTTTGCCTTTAAGGTATTCAATATGGTCTGACCATTTCAAGCGAGAATCAAACATCACACCAAGGTACTTATAGGAACTAACTTTCTCGATCGCCTCACATGCACACATGTTACTTAAGTGGTTTCCACAACTATGAATTACCAAATCAGGAAGATTGAAATCTGAATGTGGATTTAAAGAGATTGGCATAAATTTAGTTTTAGAAATATTTAAGGAAAGGACATTTTGATCAAACCACTTCTTCAATACCATTAGATCGTGCAGAGCATCTTTCCTTACATCATCCCATGAGTTACCATTCAAAAAAACAAGTGTGTCATCAGCAAATAATTTCAGTTGTCCCTTCAGTTTCAATTTTGAAATGTTGTTGATATAAATCAAGAACAAGATTGGGCCAAGAGTACTTCCCTGGATCACTCCAAAGTCCACATTACTAATGCCACTTATGGTGTTGTGTATTGATACACTCTGACGCCTATTCTCTAAATAGCTCCTGAACCAAGCAAGGGCAGTGCCTCTGACTAAATAGCTGACTAAATATCTGACGAGATAGCTTGTCACTCTTAAATGACAGTAAAAATTATTTTGAAAATGCTCCAATATTTTCTGTATCCTTGTCTAAGATGTGGTCCAAACTGGCAGATAGTTTAGAGAATAGCTGTTGCTTGGTTTATAACAATCTTTTACAATATGTGTACTGGGAGAATAGCAACACCAAGAAATTGACTGGAGTACAAGTAGAGCTGCCCACCAATCAACAACATCGAAATAAAATAATATCTCATGTCATTTCTGCATTTAGCTTTAATTTACTACCCATTAATTATGTGGAAATTCACGAGGATGCAGACAACAGGGATAATATTAGTTTCACACAAAAGTGTTATATTAAGAGTGGTGAGACATATTTCTCCAAGTCAACCACCACTTCCTCTACAATTGCCAAAGAAATTAACCTAGATGAGCTAGGTCTTGTAAAAACTAGTAATCTAATACCACAAGTCTCAAGGAAAAGAACAAACATAAACTCTAAACTTGCTCCCTTCACTGTTAGAGAAATAGATCCCTTGTCTCCAATCACAGTGCTATCTGCTAGGAAGCGTAAGCTAGAACTGGACGAAATCAATCTTAAACATAGGAAGGTTGAGTTTTTAGAAGCTACAGAGTCCATAAAGGAACAGCATAAACAGCTAGTAGAGTATGAGAACGGAATCAAAGATTGATTGATTGATTGATTGATTGACTGCCTTTATTATTTTCCTGGGAGGGTGAAGTTAGGGCGCAGCCGGCCCTCTCTTACACTTAACCCTCCCATACAGTTCTAACTTACACAGATATATCCATATATATACATGTGATAAGAAAAAATAAATAATAAATACAAAAGTTGAGCAAAAAATACATATTGTATAGTTGAGCAAACTTGTTGAGAAAAAAATTGAAAAAGAAATAAACAACTAAAAATTGTGAAAAAAAGCAATGAAAAAATACAACAAAAGTTACAAATCTCGTGCAATATTCATAACAAAAAATGTATTAAGATTTAAAAAATATCTTCAGGTACTTTATATAATAGAGGTGGAAGAAATCACAACACACGCACACACACACACACACCAAAAGCATACTACTTATGTGTCCCCTGTCTTGTTTAGCCAAGTCCTCCCCCCTCTATCCACCGCAAGATAGCCGCGCCGAACCGATGATGTTCCTCCATACGCTTCAGTTAACCAGGCAACTTATTCCACAATCTGCAGGCTGTCACTCAAAAAGACTCATTGTACATTACAGTATGGTGAGTTGGGACAGCCAGCAAATCAGAACCATGTCTTGTTCCACCACGGCCAACATCACTCAAAAAACGGAACCCTATACTGCCAGATATTTGGGAGATTGAGTCTTCAAGAGTTTGTGCAGGAATAAAATAGCATGGTACGATCTACTCTCATGCAGCTTCATGATTCTCAGTCTGTCAAAGTATTCTGTCACATATTCATCATGTCTGAGATTGAAAATGAAGTGCACACAGTAGTTTTGTGTGCGCTGCATTCTCTGGAGAAGTTGTATTGTCATGTCAAGTGTAACAATGTCACAATAGTTAAAGATAGGGAAAATCAGTGTCTTTATTAACATTACCTTTGTTGAAAAAGGAATGTAATCTGCTAACTTCTTTAGAGAACTGATACCAGCAATAACTCTGTTACATGTCAAATTCACATGGTTAGTCCAGTCAAGAGTCCTGTTAATTGTAGGTCCTGAATTTTTTACATCTGAGCTATATGCTAGTCTTATATTATTGATGGTAATGAATGGTCCATTTTCAAAGTCAAGAGTATTCAGAAGTCTAGAGTAACCAATAACTATAGCCTTTGATTTGCTCTCATTTATTTTGAGAGCATTGTTATCTGACCACTTCAGCACTCGAGCTAAATCAGCATTGATCTCTTCAACAGCAATATTGAAGTTATCTTTCTTGCAATGCATATATATTTGCAAATCATCGGCATATAGATGATGCTTAGTTGTGAGAAGAGAGTTGGTCACGTCGTTTATGTAAATGCTCAATAGCAGAGGACCCAAGACTGATCCCTGAGGAACTCCTCTATTCACTTGATGCCAACTTGAAGAGGCACCCCGCACCCTCACACACTGACACCTATTTGACAGATAAGACCACACCCATTCCACTGAGGAGCTGGAGAATCCCAAGCTATGGAGCTTATGCAAAAGAATTGGACAGAGAATACTGTCAAATGCTTTACTAAAATCGATCAATACTAAAATAGTCAACTCTCTGTTATCCATTGCCTTCCAGATATCATCAGCAGCCTGCACCAGAGCAGAGGTAGTGCTATGCACACCTCGAAACCCCGATTGAAAGTCACTGACTAATTTAGAGTTGTAAATGAAAATGCTCATTTGTGAGTACACAATGATTTCCATAACCTTAGACAGGACAGACAATAAACTAATAGGCCAGTAATCAGGAGGAGAAAGGGGATTGGGAATCTTGTTTGAAGGTAGAACTAGAGAGAGCTTCCAATCATCTGGAAAAGTAGAAGTAAGAAGTGAAGTATTGATCAAATGAGTGAGGAAAGGGAGAATTAGAGGCAAAAGAATTTCAACAAACTTGATTGGGATACCATCTGCACCAATGGCATTACTTTTGATTTTATTTATTGATAAAAAAACATCATGCTCAGTGACTGAAGAAAAGTGAAAAATTTCATGAGGATGGCAGTGATGTAATGAATCATAGTGGGCCTGGGCACAGTCCACACTCACGGGAATGTCAGTAAAATTATCATTCAGAGAATCCAGTGAATAATAAATAACTTAAAGTCGAAATTCAGCACAGGTCACGATGATGTTAATCTTAGAGTCTTAAAGCATTGTGGGAGGGCGATAGTTCAGCCACTGGTTCATGTTATTAACTCCATGCTTGAATATGGGAATTTTCCAGACCTCCTGAAAATAGCTAAGGTATTTCCACTTTACAAAGACGGTGATAGGCTTGACATTAATAATTATAGGCCAATCTCAATTTTGACAGCTCTTTCTAAAATATTTGAAACTGTTATTCTCATCAGGCTAGTGACGTACCTAACAAAACACAATCTAATATCACCTCACCAACATGGATTTGTAAAAGGAAGGTACGGCCCTGTACCAGTACGGCCCTGGTAGAATTCTTTGAAGGAGTAATACATGACCTGGAAAAAGGAAAATATACCACTGGTGTGCTGCTCGACCTTTCAAAAGCTTTTGACTGCATGGATCATAATGTACTTTTGAATAAATTAATTGGACTTGGAATAAGCGGTAAGGCGAATAAACTGTTAGAGTCTTACCTATCTGATCGCTATCAGTATGTCTCTATTCGCAATGATCATGGTTTGGAAGCATCAACTTTAGTTAAAATGACATCAGGAGTGCCTCAGGGTTCCATTTTGGGGCCCCTCCTATTTATTCTGTACATTAACGATGTTTCTTTATCTGTACCTCATAACAAATTAACTCTTTACGCAGATGACACTTCATTGATTTTTGCCGATTCTAATTTAGAAGAACTCGAAATAAAGTGCAATATAGACTCTAACAGAGTAGTTCAATATTTCAATTCACTTTCTCTTACAGTCAATTCCAAAAAGAGCAAACTCATAAATTTTAGTCTTAAAAAAAATTCTATAGAACAAAAGTTATACATAGGCGATGATCCCATAGAAAACACCGACTGTGTTAAATTGCTTGGTCTGGAAATAGACTCAAAATTTGTATGGAATGAGCAAGTAGATGTAATACTAAATAGGGTGAGTAAAGGTTTATTTGTGATAAGAAACATTGTAAAAATTGTACCCTTAGCTGTTTCAAAAATGGTATACTTTGCTCTATTTTATTCACACGTTGCCTATGGTATAGAGTTGTGGGGTGGTTGTGCTAATGTACACTTTCAAAAAGTATTCATATTACAAAAAAGAGCAATCCGTTATTTGGCTGGACTCAAATTCAATGAAACATGCAGAGAAGCTTTTGTGAACTTAAAAATTTTAACACTGCCGTCGATTTATATATATAAACTCCTAATCTTTACCCACAAGAATATTTGTAACAGGACCACGAATGCTGATATACATAATCATAATACTAGGGGGAGTAATAAACTAGTCACTGAACAGCATAGGCTAAAGCTTTATGAAAGAATGCCAACTCACTTGGGAGCGAAGTTGCACAACAAATTACCAGCTGATTTACGGGCCTTGCCAGAAATAAATATATTTAAAAAAGATTTGTACAGCTTCCTTGTAGCTAGAGCATTTTATAGTGTAGACGAGTTCAATTGTATATAATTTTTATTTTTCTCGACACATGAGATTTGAAATAATTGTTAAGGACTAACATCTAATAGTAATAGTTTCAGTGTGTTGTATAACTTTCATTATTATTTATTTAATAGCAATTTGACTGTAGCCTTGTGTTACCTTTAGTTTGTAATTTATACTTGACGATATTCACCTGTATAACAATGTGCTATGTTGAATAAATAAAACTTATTATTATTATTATTAATGAGAGATAGTCAGCTCCTGCCTCTCCTTGCCAGCACCAATTCCACTCAGAGCCCGCCACAAGGAGGATGTCGATGATCGCTTCAAGGAGATCAAGTTGCGGTAGAAAGCAGCTTAAGCATTCCGGATCATTTGCTTACAATAGTTTCTTAAGCGCTTATATTGATTATAATCACTAGGAATTTTAGTACGCCTTGCTCTCCTACACCAATGATCACGATCATGCATCAGCTGGCGAATTTCATCAGTGAGCCATGGAGCAGGATCCCTAGTAACTCTCCGACTCTTAAGGGGAACATATTTTTCAAAAAGAAATAGGATATTATCATTTAACAATTTTAGTATAGCATTTACATCATTGGTATTAAGAATGTTCAGCCAGTCTAGATTATATGCGTCATTAAACAAGTTAGGAATATTGATATTATTATAATCTCTATAAGAAACTATTTTTGGTTTAGGTTTAGGTTTCTTGATGTTATACACCAGGTAATCCATGTCATGAGCTGAGAGTCCCAGAAAAGGAATCTGCCCATGGCTCACTGCAGCCCTCTTATCTGAAACCACCATCAAGTCTAACAAAGTATCTGAGGTAGAAGTGTGATGCGTTGCTTGGAGAGGCAGTATGGTCATACCATTCGCAAAAAACATAGTAGTCAGTTGAATTTTGTCATAGGTATCAGGTCCAAGTAAGTCAGTATTGAAGTCACTCATGACAGCTACATGTTTGTTGGGCACCATAAGATCCAAAAGCACTTCATCAAACTCTGACATATATCCAATGTGTGAAGGCCTGTAACATACTCCTACCAACATTTTGACACTATAACATTGGATTTCAAAAAACATAAATTCAGGTCTCGCATCACAGGAGTTGTCAGAAGAAAACTTATGAGCTGGCAGCAGAGCACACTTCACAAATGCAGCAAACCCTCCACCGTTTTTGTGCAAGCGATCATTATGAATGATTATATAACCATCAAGTGCAACTAGAGTGTTTGAGATAGTTGGCTTCAGCCAAGTCTCAGAGACCAGGATGATATCACAGTCGCGATCACCAAAAACCAACCTGAAATCGTCAATATGGCACAGGAGGGATCACGCATTCACATGAGCGACTTTTAGCCGATCAGGAAAATGCAAAAAAGCCTGTTTAAGGGAGCCGCCGGCACTCAGCGCAGCCGGGCTGTCATCCCGACGGATGGACACTCAGGAAATCAGAATGACCATCATGCAGCGTGGAAAGGAGAGAGGAGTTGGCCTGACATAGAGAATCAATAATGCAACAATCAACAACACACACCACATTCATATCAACACACACACACACACACACACACACACACACACACACAAAAGAAAAGAAAGAAAAGAAAAAAGTTTGCAATCACTCTGCGCAATGAGATAGACCTCATTAGCCCAATCTAAGTAGTTCGGCTCCTTCTTTGGAAAGAATGATGAAATAAAATTAGGTTACTCTAAATTATTACATCTTAGTTGACGTTCAGCCTTATAATTGAACAAAAGAAAATGATAAGAATAGCAAGAGAAAAAGAAAGAAGAAACAGAGAAAGAATGATAACAAAACGAGATAATGGATAGTTAGCTCAATCTGGAGTGATGGAAGGTGAATGACAAAAAGTGAACTGATAATACGAAATGAAGATGACAGATTATAATGCTAAATAGTGCCATATGTTGAGAAACAAAGATTTACTATTATGATATAAAGATATACTATTATTATATGGAGATCTACCACATATTAATCAAATTATTCTTTTATGATCAAATTATTTGAGATTATAAATTCGACTCTATTCCAATTCCCCAATAAATGAATAGTTAATCTATTTATTTGAATATTATTAATTAACCTAGAATAATTAATCTATTTATGTGGATATTTATTCTTAAAAAAAAAAGTTTGAGAGAGCAACTTGAACCATATTTTTGTTCACATTGGAAGAATTTTGAACCATGTGGGATATATTGTCTGACTGCATTTACTGTGGATAATAAGAAAAAATTTACATATTTTGGGGTTCTAGGGAAAAAAGATGGCTTGAAACAGGGTTTTCTGTGTAAAAGGGTACCATAAAAGTGCTTTTCTCAATGCTTACAAAGCAATAGAAGAACTTAAGAAAGTGGGCTACTTTGTAATCCCCTACAATGACAAAAAATATATGTTTTGCTTGCCAAGAGGAGAAACCATTTGTGTAATTACCGTTAATGGTATGGCAAGCTATAACCCCAGTAGCACAAGTGGTTGGACCAACGTTGGTTTTTTGTTTTCATCCACGGTTGGCCAACGGTTAGAATTGGCGCCTCAGCCTTTGTAAATACAACAAACAAATTCCCAACAAAGGTCCAACAGTTGAGTTTTACTAGAAGCCAACAAAAACTTCTCAATGCACATTTTCCCAACAATTAGCCAACATTTTTTAACCAGTAAACCAACAGATTACCAACGTCTTTTCTACTAACATTTTACCAACAATTCCACAACCATTACTTCAATAGAACGCCAACAAATTGCCAACATTATATTTATTCCATTCAATAATGAATTCAACAAGGGTTGTGATATGTCCTATACCATCTTTTATTGGAGCACTGAACTGCTTAATTGCAGCTTGTTAATGATTCAATAAGAGATGTTATAGACAATATGTCACAACCTTGTTGAGTTCATTATGGAATGGAATAGATAAAATGTTGGTAATCTGTAATAATAACAAATGTGAAATGTAATAATATTGAACAAGTACAATATCAGAACCTTTTAACAAGTTTGTTTCCCAATTTGGAGACACATTCAAACCCAAGAAAAGAATGAAAAAGATGTATATTGGATAGGATGAAGACTATGAAAAAAGCACCCAAAAATTTAATAAGGCTTTTATTTCTGCAAGTTCAGTCACATATTCCAGACATAGTTCAAGCTGAATGATAAATTGGTCATAAAATAAAATATTAGAACAGTAGATGGATACAATAAATTACAAGTGAAGATCACTGATAACAATGCCTGTTTCCTCAAAAACGAATTCAAAACAATAACTAGGTACTGAGATCAATAAGCCTGATTACATCATTCATGTGACTATTGCAATACACATGACCTGAACAAATTTACTTGTACTGTACAAATTGTTCCAAAAAATATTGATATTTTAAAAACAAATCATTTTAAACTGAATGAGACTGAAAACTTTCAAACTTTAAATATTGATCATTTTAAGACATATAATTTTAAACTGAAAGTAGTGATACAGAATAATATATTAATCATGATTATGTTACTTATGAAAAAACATTGAATAGATTATTCACAATGAACGATTGTCATCTAAAGAAACTTAGGCCTGTATTTATGAACATGACTTATCAAAGATCGACTTGAGTCAGATCGTATAGGCCTAAGTCAGACTTAGCGGCAATAAGGCTTACTTACACTAACAGGTTCAAGCCAGCAAGCAGCTGTAACCCTAAAAGCCAATCCAGCTCCCACAACAAAGATCTGACTCCTGATAAATAATTTAACATTAATAATTTACATTAACAACTCTAATTTACACTAATATAAGATTTTACACTACGTAAATGTTGCAGGGACAACTGGGTCAGCTTATAACCTCACTTTTCAGCTAGTGAACTCACCTAGTATAAGTAAAGCTTAGAATAAAGTTCGTATTCATGAACCTTTCTTAAACATCTTCTTAACTTAAAAGCCAAGACGTGCTTATAATTGGAGTCTCAAATCCATTCTTAGCCAAGCTAGGTACAGAGCTGTCTTGAAGCCGGTCTTAGATTGTTGTGTTGCATCATATTTTGATTACATTTTTTAGTATAGCATCGGCTCATAATAATAAAATAAAATCATCATATTCAATTTTTGCACCATTGCAATGTAATTCACTGTATATTTGACTTTTTGAAATTATTTCTAGTTATTTTATAGTTCTAACCTTACATTTTTTTGGCACTAGGATAGGATTCTGTTTCTAAAAAAGAATGGATGAAGTTTGTTGGTCTGCTGGTAGGTAGCGTGTACTACACTGCCGCAAATGATATCATTTTTCAAATTCAAAAAACAGGAAATTAAAACTTAAAATATATTATTGTGGTTATAATTACTTATCAGTAACTGTAAATTCACATGTAGTACAGTATCTTTATCTTTTTATGTATGTTATTTTATGTTTATTAGTGCCTGATGATATGACACTATTTTAGGTTAGCTTGTGACCACATTCAATGTAATAGAGCCTTTACAACTTGGTCTTAGATATCTCGTGCTTAGATCAATGTAAGTCACGTTCATAAATACGGGCCTTAAAGTTTTTACATGTTTTCCAAACAGTTCCTTATATATAACTAGCTGGCCCAACGCGCGTTGCTGCATTCTCATAAAAATTCTCCTTGATTTTATTATTCGCCACCTCCCACTGAGGTTACATTTAAAATTAGGAAAGAAGTTAGTCCTAGAGCTCTTCCAGCTGATCATAGAGGCTTCGTTGTTTTCTTAATCACCACCTCTGAATGAAGAAACATTTCAAATTTAAACCTCCTATGACTATAAGGGTAGAAGCTAGGTTTTTTATATTATTATTCGCCACCTCCCGCTCAGGCTGCATTTCAAATTTCTAGCTGCATTGGTTAACAGATGTCATCAACCTGGCATAATTACATTTCATCATACCCAGTCATATGTTTCCTACATATTGCAAGGCTCCAACTGCACGGTAGCCTACATGCAAAGTGCAAAGTCTTTTGCTGTTCAAAGACAGCGTAAATAACGCCACTAAGGGGCCTGCCATATGATTAAAAACTGTTGACTTATATCAGCTGTTCCTTTAAGCTGTTTGGCTGGCAAGTTCAGTAGGTTAGGTCTATAAAATGGTTTAATTGATAATAATTATTAGCTCCCCTATTGCAATTATGGTCAGAAACCATCCCCAATATTCACACAACATATTCCCAAAGTTTCATGCCGATCTGTCAAGTAGTTTTGGAGTCTATAGGGAACACACATACATACATACATACCTACAGACAGACATTCATTTTTATATATATAGAGATTATATCCACACATATGTATGTAGTTATTGACCGAACGATAGTGAGGTCTACCCTTTAAGACGATCGGCATTTCCTCTGTCTCTCTGTCCCTCTGTTTCACGATTACAGACGAACGCATAGACCAATTGCTATGATTTTTCATATGGATGTTCCTTATTCCTAGGCCCAGGCAGGCCCGTGCTGGGTATTTCGAGAGGGCGGGGGACAGTGGTGACGAAGGCGCCAGTCATATAATCAGTCAAGCACCACGCACAGTTCACAAAAAATGAACTTGAAAACCCCTGCATTTGTAGATTAAGCCTACTACTACTCGTTTTTCGGCTAATACCATCATAATAAGACGTTCTAGAACAAAAATTTTAGAACTCAAAACACAATTTCCGTATTTAAACCTTCTGATGCACGGTAAATAACGTATCTGGATTTCCTTTTACCATACAAAGAGTGGAGGATGTAAAGTAAATCTGGACATTGATTGACATTTTACTATTTATTTATGTTTAAATCAAACAAAGACCTCCAAAAACATCAACACATGTCGGGATTCTAGTATTGTGTGTAGAATTAGTTTCTATACTTCTAACTTATAAACCTATATTTTTCAATTATTTAAAAGTTAAATAAATTTCCGATACTTATTCAAATTATTTTAAAATGTAAAGGCAACATGTTTAGCTCTGTTATAATTCAAAGAACATAAAAGAAAAACTGTTGCCACTATGAAAATATTTAGAAAAATCCAAAATAATAATACAATTATAAAACTACACTACAACCCACAATCATGAAACCTGAATTGAACTCAATAATCTACTTATTTAGATGATCAAAAGTCTTCTCATTTCAAAACTTTATTCACATAGTTTATCAATAACCAAACTTGAGTCAATGTTAATCAATATGTCTCTTTCCGTGTTCATCAGGACAAATGCTTCTAAATAATTGTCATCAGTCATTGTTGCTCTCAATCTGGTCTTTATTAACTTTAACTTCAGCAGGTAACCTGTGTTAGTGGAATCGGGGGAATCGTTAGTAAATATTTGTACACTTTGTACAGTTCCATATATTAAAGAGTGTAGCCTACATATTATAATCCACTATCACTTCAAATTTGATACAGGAGTTCATTTACGTTTTACTGTGCAAGCTGAGAAGTCTTCAACTTTCTTCCCTACAGTTTCTTTGACTTCTTCATCTTCAAGTAGACTTAAATCTTACTTTTAATTCCGTGAATGTTTTCAGAACTTTCACACTTTTCAGTCTCATCAGTACAATAATCTTGCTCAATTGACTTCCTGCTTATACTGGGCCAAACATTCATGAACGATATACGATTTCTTCTCTGAGTTTGTCTTTGTCAACAGATGGAATCAATGCACTCACTTTGTCCAAGGAATTCTCTGGCAATTTCGCCTTCATTTGATCGACTCTTCTAGGATCGAAGACAGCCAAATACAAATAGAGCAGTCTATGCTTGGCAAAACGGTTTTCCATTGTTTGATTTATTTTATCTACAATGCAGTTAAAGACATTTCTCCTGTGCATTTACATAGAGACATAGCATGATTTAGTCACTGTACAAAGGAATTAAGGTTGAGAAAGAAAAACACATATGAGAAATTCATATAACTTCTACAAAAAAAATTACAACTGGAAAAAAAAACAATTGATTAACTAAAAGTATCTTCTTCAAAAATAGATTCTTATTGTTAAAAATAATACTGTATAAAAATAATTTAAAGCAGTAATAGGAAATATGGACGTGGGAACGGTGGGAAGGAACTCAGGAAGTAGAAATATCTCAACTCCATTTGTGTATGTGTCTGCAAGTACGAGAGTATTTCAGGGAAATATTGCAATATTGTGATTGTATTTTTATGAAGGACCATGCGACCTCGTCGAGCTTGTCTTTCAAATATTTAATAAAACTGTAATGTTTATTTTGTAGACAGATTTGCCAGAGATAATAAAGCTAAGATAATATGGACCATCAAAATATAGATAAGTCTAGAAATAAAAAAATATTTCAAGTAAGCAATGTAGACTTAACAAGCTTGCCAAACATTATCAATGACTTAGCTGTCAAGTGCGAGATCAATCAGTATACATTCATCAACCAATCAACCTAAAAATATCAGCCAATGTCAACAAACAAACCTGCGGGGGAAATTATGACTATGATTCAATAAACCCAGAAATATTCTTACATCTCCACCCCTACCCACCAATTTATATAGTTGAATCAGAATTATTAATTTTAATTTTGTTTTGTGACTCTGCCATATGCCATGATCTTTAAATAACAATACTTTGGTTTCACGGTTTTACATTTACACTTGATAAATGAGGACTTAATTTATACAATCTTATCTAGCATTTATTAGGCCCATACATAATGAGAAACATGGTATAATCCATTTGTTAACTTAACGAAAATTTGTTTAATTATTCATTCATTTACCTTCCAGCGAAAATATAATGCATTTATGCTCTAGCCTAAATTACAAGTGTTTTCTTACATCAACTGATTAAATATCTTTAAAGGATCAACTAATTTAATGAACAGTCTTTATGAAACTATTTTGCAAACAAGTTGTCAGCGAAATATTAAAAACTAAGTTACCTGAACTGAAACTGAGGTGCAGAATTTGTTATTTGTTTAAAACTACAAACGAAAGGACAACCTAAAATGCAGTGATATATTCTCAAATATTTTGAATGAATAAATAATTTTTCTATTGAACCTTGTCTTATGAAAGTATTTTTATCCGGAACGACAGCAAAATTGAGTTGGCAAGTACAGGTTATATGAGCCCTGTCGCTGAGCTAATTTATCCAATAAACTTTAATTTGAAGAGTTTATGTTTACAGTTCACTTAACTAAATAACTGCGAGTCTGTGACAACATTAAAAGCTAAATCCAAATGAAGATTGGTACAAAACCTACTATCACCTCAAATTAAGTACAATGATCACTTTGTAACCTGCCGACAGTCCGACACAGGAACATAACGACACAACAGATGACATCCACTTAGTTACCGCCCTCGCCAGCCTACGCGCGCGCCCATCGGTCAGGTGATGTGTATTGCTAGCAGGTTTTCCAACCTTCTTGCAGCAAATATAAAATTTGCTACGTGAAGGGCGGCAATGGCACCAAAGTCTTCATAAAATTAAACTATTTCACTAAACGAAACGTATTTTAAGAGTCCAAAATAATGCAATGGATACCATGAGTTAATATACAAAAATCTAGATTTTTCGTTCAATGATGAGAGGGCGCCGTTTGGCCTTGAAGGCGAGGGCGCAGGGGGACACGTCCCCCTGTCACCCTGGGCCAGCACAGCAATGAATATTTTTTTTTTCAAATTTTAATAGGGGAGCTAATAATAATTATTAATTAATCCATTTTAGAGACCTAACCTACTGAACTTGCCGGCCAAATAGCTTAGAGAAACAGCTGATAGAAGTCAACAGTTTTTAATCATTTGGCATGCCCCTTAGCAGCATTATTTACGCTGTCTTTGAACAGCAAAAGACTTTGCACTTTGCATGTAGGCTACCATGCAGTCGGAGCCTTGCAGTATGTAGGAAACATATGACTGGGTATGATAAAATGTAATTATGCTGGGTTGATGACATCTGTTAACCAATGCAGCTAGAAATTTGATATGCAGCCTCAGCGGGAGGTGGCGAATAATAAAATCAATAACCTAGCTTCTACCCTTATAGTCATAGGTTTGAATTTGAAATGTTTCTTTGATAAGAGGTGACCATCTTCACATGTTATTCAATTTTTTGTCTTTCGATGTTCCAAAATATTTTTTAGGTCAGAAAATATTATGATAAAAAATATAATGTATACCTGCAAAGGAAAACCAGATAGTATGCCTTTAATGATGATAGTGATATTATTTTGATCATCACAGGTGAAAAAACAACAAAATTTTAGTTGGTGAAAATTGGGAATGGAAGATGGATGTGAAAAAGTAAATAAACAAATTCATCATTTATTTGATGAATAATTTCTGCTTTTTATTATTGGAGATTCATTGGTATTAAAAGCTGCTAAAAATGCATGAGAACCCTTCATTTTTCTCACTGTCTCTCAAATGAGGGGTGATTTCTAGGCGGCATCATAAACTTTGGTCTTTTCAAATATTGATTTTTACAGTTTCTGTCCTCAATAAAAGATTAAGGAATAAAAATTGAGTTGAAAACGCTCTTCAACTTTTTTCGGAAATGTTATTTTTTATAACATCACGCATGATTGGTTATCCACACTGAAGAGATGATTCTCACAAAATTTATTTATTTATTCATCTATTGACAAGATCTTGATACATGCAAGATATTGGTCTAGGCGTTTGAATATGAGTTGTTTCAATTATTGATATTGATAAACCACTAGAATCTTTTCAGTTCTGCAGCATGGTCTCTTGTTCCGCTTATGTGTGAGTGTTGAGTGAGTGAGGTCTACTGTTCACAGAACTAGTAGCATCTTTAGATAGTATAATTATAATATCAGCTATAAAAACATGTGAATCTGAAATTTCAGATAATCTTTTTAAGGGTGTGTGTACACATTCAAAGTTTTTATCCAATCTGATGAAATGAAAGAGCTTCAAATCTAGTTCAAGAGTTGACAAGACTTTTAAAGACTTTAAAAGAATTTAAAAGTTTTTGAAATCTTTAATAAGACTTTTATACTCCTGGATTTCTTGTTCCATGACGAACTGCGTTGTTAATATTAACTTTTCATGTGAAATTTAACGACATGCAGTCAAATATTTGTTAAGAATAAGTATAATAACTCACTTAAACTGGCCGAGTACTTTCGAATCTATGAGATCCATCATCAGAGGCTCCTAGATCATCATGTCAGTTTTTTGGTTAGAAGTGTTGTGGTTTTTGTAAAATATGATCAAAAAGTTTGTGAGATTTAAAATTTAGTTGTTCATTGAGAATGTTTTGTTTATTGTGTGTGGTGTGTTTGTATATTTCAAATTGTTCCAAGGTGTTGAGTTCGTGTCCTTTAGATTTTATGTGTAGAATGTGTAGGTTGGTACTGATGTCGGTAAAAGTGTGTCCAGTTTGAATGATATGGTCGGCAAAATTCGATTCAGCTTTGGATGTGAGGGCCTGAAAGTGTTCCTTGTAACGTTGTTTGAATGTGCGGCCTGTTTGTCCTATGTAGAATTTGTTACAATCAGAGCAGTTTAGTTTGTAGATCCCTGGGAGATCGTATTTGTTTGTGTTCAGTGTGGTTTTGAGTGTAAGTGCATTTTTTATTTTGTTTTTTGTTCTGAATGAGATGGTGTGGCCGGCTTTTTTGAAGATTTTTGCTAGTCTGTGTGATTGTGGATTAATGTATGTCATTGTGATGTATTTTTTGTCAGTGGTGTTGGTGTTTTGTTTTTTGTTTCTTATTTTATGATTGAGTTTGTCAATTAGGTCGTGTTTGTAGCCGTTTTCTTGTGCTAGGTATTTTATTGTATTTAGTTCAGTGTGGTAATTGTCGGTGGAAAGCGGTGTGTTGTTGAGTCTGTGTAGCATTGACCTGAATGCTGAGTGTTTGTGTTGTGTTGGATGATTGGAGGTGCTGTGTATTAGGGTATCTGTCATTGTTGGTTTTCTGTAGATGTTGAAGCTGTGTTGTTGGTTTGTGTTCTTTGTAATTGAGAGGTCTAGGAAGTTTATTGAATTGTTTTTCTCATATTCAGCTGTGTATTGAATGTTCTTATGTATTTTGTTTATGTATGATCGAAGTTGTTCACATTGTCTTTTGTTTCCTCTGTATAGCAATAGAACATCATCTACGTATCTGTGCCAGTATATTATGTTCTGTGAAAATTTGTTATTAAAGAGTATATGAGTGTTTTCGCAGTGTTGGTGATAGATTTCAGCAAATATGCTTGAGATTGGTGAGCCCATTGGCAGTCCATCAGGTTGTGAGTAGAATTTGTTGTTGAAGGTAAAGTAATTTTGTTGAGTGATGATTTTTAGGATGTCTATTATTTCATTTATATGTTCTGTAGTTGTGTTGTTGTGAATAAGGATGTTCTGTATTATTTCTATTGTTTCATTGACAGGTATGTTGGTGTATAGGTTTGTTATATCGAAAGATGCAAGAGTGGAGTTGTGAGGAATTTGTGTGTCTTTTATTTTTGCGATAAGATCGCTACTGTTTTTTATGTATGTGTTGTTGTTGATATTAATTAGTTTTCTCAGTGTTTGATCTATGTGTTTTGCTAGTTTATAGGCAGGTGCTTCTTGGTAGTTTACAATTGGTCTAATAGGTATGTCGGGTTTGTGAATTTTGGGAAGTGTTTGAAGTGATGGTGCAGAAGGGTGTATTTGTTTCAGTTTTCTTTTTTGTGAATTATTAATTATATGATTTGTCTTGTTGATTATTTGTTTGATTTTTGTTTGGTAAACATTTGTGGGATCGGTGTGTAGTTGTTTAATGTTGTTTTTGTTTATGTAGTCAAGTGTTTTTTTGTTGAGCTCTTCATTGTTTATTATAACTGTAGTGTTGCCTTTGTCTGCTTTGATATAGGTGAGATTGTGAGTTAGAGCTTTGTGTTTCAATTCTTTTATGGTGTGGTTTTCTGAATTTATGGGTGGGTGTGGTTGTGAGCTGTTTGTTTTTATTGTGTTGTAGGTTTCTATTCTAAGTTCATCATGTATTTGTGGGTCTGTGTGTTGGATGCTTGTTTCTGTTTCAATGACAATGTTTTTTGATGTGAATTTGTTGTTTTTGTAGTTCAGGTTATGTTTGAGACCTTTGTTCAATAAGTTGAGTTCGGTTTCTGTGAAATCTACGTTTGTTAGGTTAACAGTTTTACTGTAAAAAATGTGAGGTGATTGAATTGTCGTTTTTGGAGGTGTTAGGTTATGTATTTTTTTGTCATGTCTTTGTTTAATTTTGTTAAGTTTTTGTTGTACCCAAGTGTTTGTTGTTTCTGCTAACTCAAGGAAGAAACTGTGTCCGTATTTTTGTGTGATAGATAGGTGTAGTTTGAGGAGGTCTAAATTGTGTGAGTCTTTCTGTTTATATAAAAGTTTGATGCTCTCCTTGATGAAGGTAGTTTCTGCTTTATTTTTGGCTATTTGAGCTGGTTTCGATTTGTTGTTGGTTTTGAATTTAGCGTAGTTTGGTGTAATGTTGAGTTTAAGACAGTTTTTATTGAATTGAATGTGTAGATAGATGTTTACTTCTAACCTTAAACACTGTTGATCTGTAGGATAGGATTGTAGCTTGTCTTGCCGAATTAAATTCCTGGATTTCTTGTTCCATGACGAACTGCGTTGTTAATATTAACTTTTCATGTGAAATTTAACGACATGCAGTCAAATATTTGTTAAGAATAAGTATAATAACTCACTTAAACTGGCCGAGTACTTTCGAATCTATGAGATCCATCATCAGAGGCTCCTAGATCATCATGTCAGTTTTTTGGTTAGAAGTGTTGTGTTTTCTGTAGATGTTGAAGCTGTGTTGTTGGTTTGTGTTCTTTGTAATTGAGAGGTCTAGGAAGTTTATTGAATTGTTTTTCTCATATTCAGCTGTGTATTGAATGTTCTTATGTATTTTGTTTATGTATGATCGAAGTTGTTCACATTGTCTTTTGTTTCCTCTGTATAGCAATAGAACATCATCTACGTATCTGTGCCAGTATATTATGTTCTGTGAAAATTTGTTATTAAAGAGTATATGAGTGTTTTCGCAGTGTTGGTGATAGATTTCAGCAAATATGCTTGAGATTGGTGAGCCCATTGGCAGTCCATCAGGTTGTGAGTAGAATTTGTTGTTGAAGGTAAAGTAATTTTGTTGAGTGATGATTTTTAGGATGTCTATTATTTCATTTATATGTTCTGTAGTTGTGTTGTTGTGAATAAGGATGTTCTGTATTATTTCTATTGTTTCATTGACAGGTATGTTGGTGTATAGGTTTGTTATATCGAAAGATGCAAGAGTGGAGTTGTGAGGAATTTGTGTGTCTTTTATTTTTGATGCTTCAACATCTACAGAAAACCAACAATGACAGATACCCTAATACACAGCACCTCCAATCATCCAACACAACACAAACACTCAGCATTCAGGTCAATGCTACACAGACTCAACAACACACCGCTTTCCACCGACAATTACCACACTGAACTAAATACAATAAAATACCTAGCACAAGAAAACGGCTACAAACACGACCTAATTGACAAACTCAATCATAAAATAAGAAACAAAAAACAAAACACCAACACCACTGACAAAAAATACATCACAATGACATACATTAATCCACAATCACACAGACTAGCAAAAATCTTCAAAAAAGCCGGCCACACCATCTCATTCAGAACAAAAAACAAAATAAAAAAATGCACTTACACTCAAAACCACACTGAACACAAACAAATACGATCTCCCAGGGATCTACAAACTAAACTGCTCTGATTGTAACAAATTCTACATAGGACAAACAGGCCGCACATTCAAACAACGTTACAAGGAACACTTTCAAGCCCTGACATCCAAAGCTGAATCGAATTTTGCCGACCATATCATTCAAACTGGACACACTTTTACCGACATCAGTACCAACCTACACATTCTACACATAAAATCTAAAGGACACAAACTCAATTAACACCTTGGAACAATTTGAAATATACAAACACACCACACACAATAAAGAAAACATTCTCAATGAACAACTAAATTTTAAATCTCACAAACTTTTTGATCATATTTTACAAAAACCACAACACTTCTAACCAAAAAACTGACATGATGATCTAGGAGCCTCTGATGATGGATCTCATAGATTCGAAAGTACTCGGCCAGTTTAAGTGAGTTATTATACTTATTCTTAACAAATATTTGACTGCATGTCGTTAAATTTCACATGAAAAGTTACTTTTATACTCTTTTAAAGTCTTTAAAAGTCTTGTCAACTCTTGAACTAGATTTGAAGCTCTTTTATTCAATCAGCTTGGATGGAAACTTTGAATGTGTATACACACCCTAAAAAAGATTATCTGAAATTTCAGATTCACATGTTTTTATAGCTGATATTATAATTATACTATAATAAACCAAATGAATGCAAAATATTTTTATTCTGATATAAAAATATAATATTATGGATTTTTCTAATCTAATCACCCACTATACGTACACAAATTCTCATCAAAATCAAAGAGGCTGAAGAAAAATCACTAAAAACCACAGAGAAAAAGAAGAAAGTGAAGATTTAGTTACCTATGGTCCCCATACATTGAAAGTGTAGAGCAAATTTGCCATGCTACTCATTCTAGTCTGATTATTTTTTATAACATCACGCATGATTGGTTATCCACACTGAAGAGATGATTCTCACAAAATTTATTTATTTATTCATCTATTGACAAGATCTTGATACATGCAAGATATTGGTCTAGGCGTTTGAATATGAGTTGTTTCAATTATTGATATTGATAAACCACTAGAATCTTTTCAGTTCTGCAGCATGGTCTCTTGTTCCGCTTATAGCTGCCCAAATTGTCAAGGAAATACCAATGTTATATTTCATGTGTGAGTATTATCCTTCAAAACAAAGTTATCAACCACGAACAGATGATTCTCTAATCTTAAATAATAGCACTGTAATGGGTAGCACAATGTGGCGGACTTGGTCTACATGTAATTGAACTAACTGAATCTTCACTTTCTTTTTAATTCTATGGATTTGACTTGTAATGACTCAAAACAAACAACACAGTTTCATGTTACAAAATGGCATAAATACATAGGATGAACTATCTTTAAAGTGAGGCAACAGAATACCTTTTGTAGATAATTCATGTGATAAAATTGCGCTACTTCTGGCATTATGTTTTTTTCACTACATATATGTCTAATTCACTACTTTTCAATGGTAGTGAATGAAAGTCACTTGCAGACATGTACTCTGTACAATTTATTTTAAACGTATTTTCTAAAGACGATTTTCTAATTGACTTTATAACAATAACATGTTTGTCACGAGTAAGGAAACAGGAATCTTGTGAAAGTATTGAAGCTCCACAATTAGAATTATCAAGTTGGAATAGCCTTATAGTGCCATTTCTATCATAAAATGTGCGACACGTGTGCGACCTACAGTGCCTGTAACATACGAGTTGGAAGATTGCAGAGGACAGCATGTGCAAGGAGGATTCTATGCAGAAGAGATTGTGAAAACCAAAGTACCTAGTGTTTTTGAAATTGCCAGAGTGTTGAAGAGGAAAGGTAATAGACTGTTGGTGCGCTGGAAAGGATACGATCGCAGTCACGACTCTTGAATTGATAGAGAAGATTTGGTGTAATGAAACAGGTTGTGCAAAAGAGCCACAAGTTTAACATAATTGACTTTGATCAAGTGGTGAGAGGCTGTGGTCTGGCAGACCCAGAAATGAATGCAAAGAAACATCATGGACCTTTGTTCCCCAACCATATGAGATGCATTATATGCGGACCGTCAGGCTGTGGAAAAACCAATTGACTTTTCAACATGCTCTTTGATCGTAAAGGAATATCCTTTTCAAACATTTATCTCTACTCAAAAACTGCATTTCAACCAAAGTATCAGCTACTGCGCACCATTATGGAAGAACTTGGACCTGAACTGAGCTACACCAAGTGTGACACCTGTGAAGAGATACCTGCACCGCATGAGTTGCCCGCCAATTCAATAATAATTTTCGACGATGTGATCTGCAAGCAACAGGAAGCCATAAGACGTTACTTTACCACTGGTCGACACAGTAACGTTGATGCATTTCATCTGGCACAGACGTATAGCCGTATACCAAAACAGTTGATATGTGACAATGCCAATTTCCTAATCATGTTTAAACAAGATGAACTGAATATGAAACATTTGTACAGCGATCACGTGGGATCTGATATGACCTTTGAAGAATTCAGAAGAATGTGCAATGATGTATGGTCATCATCCGTGCATGCATTCCTTATAATTGATCAGTCCTCAGACAAAAATAGAGGGCGCTACAGGAATGGCCTAGATACATTTCTAGTTGAAGCACAGCAGTGATTTTGCTCAGTCTAGCACTGAACGTGAGTGAGATGGACGAAGAGATGAAGCAAACTGTGAAGGAGATTGCACCAACCATCATGGAGATTGCCAAGCTGAAGCATAACATCAAGAGGAAGCACAAAGAGCTGACACTGGGCAGGGAATTGACAGAGGAGCAGCATGCAAAACATTTTAAGCCAATCAGTGATCCACTTGCTGATATTGTTGAAACACTCAAATCTTCTAAACCACCAGCTCAACAACAGTCAGTTACAATGACTACACCATTATTGGATGCACCCCGTATATTGCCTACACCGCCAACAACACCAGCCAGCAGCAGCACTCCCTATCCAGGAAGGATGAGGCATAGACAGCAACCACTGCCAGATATTAGAGAAGAAGAGTCACCAATCTTTGAAACATATGGAACAGGTGAAGGTGCAAGTCCAGCTGCAAGTACTTCGAGTGTTGCACGACAATTGTGGAAGCATCAGGACATGAGTGATGATGATGATGAGGAAAACCTTAGTGTTGAGAAATTGCTCGATACTACCAGTCATGTGGCACAACAAGCCTTGGCCCAATCTGATCTGGCTTCAAAACCAGTGGGAGAGTACATTATGCAATCAGTGCGCAAGGACTTTAACTTTGATGATGCATTTGGACCAAAAGTGATAAACAACTTGTACTATCTAGGCAGTAAGCTGCTCACCTTTGGACCTAAAGGTAACAAGATTGTGCTGTCTAATCCTGCAGATGGTAGAGTTGAAAAGACTTTTAGAGCTATGCCAGGCCTTTGTGAGCTGGTTTTCATGAAAATGCCCGACAAAGGAAAAGTGAAAGGAGATGACTTGAACACCTATAAATTACTTCTGGACTTTACCAATGTCTACAGAGAAAACTACAGCCCAGATGGTAGAATTTCAAACTATAACAATATCAAGTACAAGAGGACAATCAAGGATCTGATAAGAGGAGGAGAAGCAGTCAGTGGGAAAGGAGCCAAAGTTGTTGGAAGAGGACTGGTAGCACCTTTCAATATGGTGGCAAGTGATGGCAACAGGATTGAATATGTCTACTACAATGACCCCAACGAACTTGTGAACAGACTGAAGCTGTTGGATCAGTCTAAAGCAGTTGGCAACACTGGACATGAGAATGAAATCAACTCAATCTTGGAAGAGCTGGAGGAAGGTGGTTACATAGTTGGTAAACCTGCATACTAGTTGCACACACACACACACTATATAAGGTAACAATGCTGCACCAATGAGGGCAGTAAGTCTCTCAAGTGAAAGAGTAAACATGAATTCTTTGGGAAACATCAATGCCCGCCATAGGCGTATGATCAATTTGGCAAATCCATGCAGCAATCATGATGCTGTGAATCTGATTACATGTAGAGATATAATGTCATTCCAGTTGCCAAAGAGAAGAGATGTGGATACATTGCAAGTAATGACAAGCCTTAAGAATTCAATACTGACAGATATGCAAGATCCAATTCAAGCTACAGATGGAGTTAACAAACAGTATTTGGAGAAAAGGTTGGATGAGCATTCAAGGGCTGTGGTTGAAAAGTGTCTCAACTGTCATGTTGGATGTTACTACATAAAGTGAAAACCGCAATTTGAGTAAAGAACAATTGAGGGATAAAATGTTAAAGCTTATGGGAATCTCCAAACCATCTAAGGGTATAAAATGAGAAGACAAGGGTGCTGATTGACATTAGATGGCTATATGCAGAGGTACCGAGGAAGAAGAGTACTTTCAGCAATCACAAACGCAGCCAGTACAATAGTCAACAAAGCAATAGACATACTGTCTGTAGAACTTCATCTTCCCGGCTATCAGTACTGTGGACCAGGTAAAAAGCTTGAAAAACGATTAGCAAGAGGTGATCTAGGAATCAACAAACTTGATCAGGCCTGCAAGCTGCATGACATTGCCTATTTGAGGAATAGTGATACAACGAGCAGAGCAGCAGCAGACAGAGATTTGGCTGAATGAGCTTGGAGTGTGGCAACATCTTCAGATGCTGGATTGGCAAAAAGAGCTGCAGCATTAGTGGTAACCAACATCATGAAGGCCAAGGCAAAGTTTGGAGGAGGAGGAGCTAAACAACAAAGGAAGCCTAGGCAGCAGCCCACAACATCCTCTCCATCACTGAGTGGCAACTCCTTTTCCTCCTTCTCCTCATCCAAAAAGCATAGAACTCTCCCGGACATGATGTCTGCTCCACTTGATGCCTCTTGCAACTATGATCATCCTGCTGCTTGTCAACTGCCTTTATATCCTCCTCCACTGCTATCTCTCTCTAGGCCAATTGCACAAGACCAGTCATTGGCTGATACTCCTTGACCACCTCATGTATCATTAGACAATAGGCATGTGTATTCCCTGGAATGTTCTCACTTGCTTCAAACTCCACTCTCACATCAATGCTCCCTGTCTTGAGCGATTTGTTTTGACGTGAACAGTCAATGGGAAACAGTACCATCTTACCATCCCGCACAGCCTGTTTCTCAAAAAGTGGGTTGCTTGCTCAAGAGTCATCATGATTGTAGACTCCATTGAATGCTGCATACATATTGCACACTTGGTTGTCGTCACCATTGATGCTTTCATACAGATAGTACTTGTTGTTCAAGAACACTCGAATGTCTTTCATTTTGCACACGTCAAAGTATGAGCTAATCACAGTAGCCGCTCCTCTTCTTCCAGTCTGCAGTCCAATCACAATGTATCTTGGCTTCTCCAGCTGAGTAGTTGACTTGACAGTCCACGTATGTTTTGTGGTCTGTGGCAAAGATGGGTACTCGTACAGTTCCAAATTTCGGAATGGCATTGGAATGGGTGTATTGTTCTGCACCAGTCTCAGCAGACACAATTTAGCTTCATCAGACACCTCTACATAGGGGATCCTCCACTGTGTTGGCATCTTTCACAAATGGCGCCCTATTAAAAGACTCTTGTTCTACCTGCATGGGGGACATTGCTGCTTCCACATCCAGTCCTTGATCCCACTTGCCAAATAATAGCACCATCACTTGGGTTGTTGACGCAAATGTAAGGTTATGTTTATTGGCTCCTCTCTAAAGTTCACCAGACATCCATTCTCATCAACAATCTCCAATGTAATGTTACCAATCAGCTTGGTGTCCACCAGTAAATAGATGACATTTTGTACAGTCACATTCATTTTATACCCTGGATCAACATCTGGGTAAAACTCATAGATCATGTGATCCTTGATACCATTTGAGTAGGATCCACTCACAATGTTACACTTTATACGCAGCACATTGGGACAACTGATTTGCACTGTATTACTACCTCTAGTCTCAATGTTAGCATTCACAACTTGGTCGAATCCCAGCAGCTTTCCTATTGAATCAGGTTGTCTAAAGTCCAACATGGCGTTGCATAATACTAAGCATTTCAAGTAAGATGGGTCAACAGCCATGTGAAACTTGACTCCATGCTTCTTCATCCTTGCCTCCAGCAGGTTGGCAATTGTTTGAAATTCAAAACTACCTTCTGGCAATACTCCCTTTTGCCAAACCATTACTGGGGCAGATCTGGTTTTCCTTTGAATACTTTGGTGGGCAGTATCACTAAATAAATGCTGAGCAAACACTTGTCCTGTAACTTCCTCATGAGTCATTGCATAATCCTCCTCCTCTTTTGGCTTAGCTGCTGCCTTCTGATCCACTTTTGGAGCCAGAAAATATATTGCATTGTTGTAACCATTCTCAAAATTCGGTATAGAGTTGCAGCTTGTAAAGCTGATGAGTCCAAATTCCCATTCGCCATTGCTTGTATCAAGTGGAGGGTAAAATTCACTCTTCAATATTGAGGTTTTACCTCCAAAGCAGAGCCTCTTGGTCTTGACTGCTCAGTGTACTATTACACAATGACTTGATAAGAGTACAGACTAGAACTTTTATACTATGTGGGTGGGAGAAAGGGAAAGACAAGTGTTGTACAATATATAATGTTATTTATTTCCATCGAGCAAAAATTTTAAACATAAATGTCCGCATATATGAGAGTAGAGATCCTCTTGCTTCTAATCATAGTTGTACTTGATCCTCTGTACATGTAGTCAATAAACTCCTGCGGTGGTCTCAGGTTGCCAGATCCGTCAAAGTAGTGAACATTGCCATCCTTCTTCTTCACATAGCACACCCAATGTGTGCCAGCTCCCTCACTTTGGTCCAGGTTTATGATGCCACACTCCTGATCTAGTGGTCCATTGGCTGGTAGAGCATCTTGCATAAATACTCCTCGAAATTTCTTCAGCTTGAGATGGCAGGCATACTTGTAGAGGTTGGCATCTGTTAGTGCTTGGTTGGGTAGAGCAACAATCATCTTCTGCCGCCACATTGATGGCAATGCACCCTGTTTCCCATCTTCTGACATCTCAGATAGAGACCTCTACCACTCCTCCTCCTCCTGGAAGCCGCTGTAGTTCTCTTCCTGCTCTTTGCAGCTCTCCTCTTCCTTTGTTGTTTAGCTCCTCCTCCTTCAAACTTTGCCTTGGCCTTCATGATGTAGGCCTGTAGGTCGGTCAAGAGGGCCATTTCAGTCAGAATATTGTCAAGACCAACCAGTATTCAAGACGAATCCTTGGATTTTTTCAAATCATCTGTTGAAACGGTACTAGAAGGATAAGTTTGCTTGGTCACATTGAGAGAATGCCAGATAAAATAATGCAAAGAAAGATTATGTATGAGAGGTTGGAGGCTGTGAGAAGAAGGGGGAGACCTAGGGCCTGATGGATGCAGGATGTCCATGCACTCATCCATGAGCAGACACAACTGAACATTCTTGTCACATAACTGGAATGAGTAAGTAAAGGCTGGTGGGCGGGGCCAGTGATGGAAGTAGGAGTAGGAATGGGCCACTTTTAGGTTTAGGGGGCTATTTTTAGAATGAAGGGGGCCACTTTTATTGTGTGGGGGACCATTTTTTATTAGAGGGGGCCATTTTTAGGATGAGGGGGCCACTTTTAGGTGTAGGGGGGCCACTTTCAGGATAAGGGGACCATTTTTAGGGTAAGGGGGACCACTTTTAGGGTGAGGGGGACCACTTTTAGGGTGAGGGGGGCCACTTTTAGAGTGAGGGGGTTACTTTTAGGGTGAGGGGGACCATTGTATTACTTCTGGTTTGACTTCAGGTCTGTTGTATTACTTCCAGTTCGACTTCCAGTCTGTTGTATTACTTCCAGTTCGACTTCCGGTCTGTTGTATTACTTCCGGTTAGACTTCCAGTCTGTTGTGTTACTTCCAGTTTGACTTCTGGTTTGTTATGTTACTTCTGGTCTGTTATGTTACTTCCAAGTTGACTTCATTCTGTTATGTTACTTCTGGTTTGACTTCCGGTCTGTTATGTTACTTCCGGTCTGTTATGTTACTTCCGGTTTGACTTCTGGTCTGTTATGTTACTTCTGGTTTGACTTCTGGTCTGTTATATTACTTCCAGTTTGACTTCTGGTCTGTTATATTACTTCCAGTTTGACTTCTGGTTGTGGAGTGGGGGGCGTGTGGGGAGGAAGGGGTGTGAGGGGGTGTTAAAGGTCAAAGGTTAAGGTTGTCCCAGAATCCTTAATCTTATACTTCTTTTAGCCAAGGCAATTAGGAGGGAAATTGGCCAGAAATTACTAATAGAGGACTTTGAGCCAGATTTGAAAATGGGTACCGTATCACTTTAGCCATTTTGTATGCTTCTGGGAATCTTCCAGATGCAATAATAAGATTTATTATATGTAGGAGTGGGATGAGCAGCCCATGCACATTCTCCTTCAGCAGTTTAGTTGGAATGGAATCCCATCCCGGGGCTGAATGTCCCTTCATACCACCCATCACACCCAGCAGAACACACTCGGTAACAGGATGAAGCTCAAACATGGCATCAAGGGCATAGTCAGAATCCCTCACCTCAGATGGACCAGAGGGTTGAATTGCTGCAGCCAAATGCCCTCCCACAGAAGCAAAATATCTATTGAATTTGTTTGAAATTTCTTTGACATTTGAAGGGGTAGCAGGTTTGCCATCATTGAAAGCACTTCTTGGGAAATGATTCATAGCCGCGGGATGCCCAGAAATCTCATTGACTTGGTGTAGGGCTCTATAAACACCATAGAACTATAAACTTAAAGTTCATAGTTCTATGATAAATACACCAGATAAAATTTTCAACATATTTTCTCAATGTATGGAGCCCAGATGAATTGCCTATCTTACAAAGCTCATAAAAATGCAATGTTTTCTTTCTGGTCTAGTTGATTATCATTTCCAAACACATTTTTCATGGCCCTATCTTCATTTGAATTATGTTTGTTTTTGAATTGAAAATATTGGCATTGTTTACGATTTATCATTAATTTTAACTGATTCAAGAATGAGACAGTCTACTCCAAACCTATAAGGGTATTTATATCTAATAAATTATCTAGAACGGAATTGCTGAGAATTGATGCTGTATCATCTGCAAATAGGAGGGTTATGTCACCAATGAAATCTCCAGGTAAATGGTTGACATAATTTTTAACAAGAAAGAAATGGTCCTTGTATTGGACCCTGAGGCACTATAACTTGGATCACCAATCTATCAGACTTTTTTTACAATACTATTCTCAGCTACTGTAGTTAGTTTAACACATAGTTTTCTCCCAATAATTAAGTATGATTCAAATCATCTCAGTTCAACCCCATTAACACATTCATTTTGCAGTATTTTCAATAAAGATGTATGATCAACATAATCAAATACACTTGATATATCCAATAAGATTTAGGAATAATATTCTAGTTGACCCTAGAACTCCTTTACCATTAGTGATCTCACTTGTTGAACATCATATACGTTTTGCGTATCTATTAACAGAGAGAGGGTATATTTTTTCGGAAGCCTCTATAAGCAAGAACAAGAGAAAATATAATAGACAAGTAAAATTTCTATCAGAATATCTGTTTATATGGATTATGATAAAAGTATTTTTCTTCTTTCAAGACTTAGCCTATCAAACATTGAGAATGTTGAGAATATTGTTGCAGTTCAATTTAATCAAGACTCAAAGCATAACATGGGTGATACATAGCTGTTGTTCAAGGTTTCTTCTGACGTCATGTAGCTATTCACAGAATATTCTGACGTGGTAATATGAGCAGGTGCAGTAGATGATTCACTATTCCAACCATCATCTTATCTCATCCATCGAATCGAACTGCAGTGACTGTTGATCAGTTTTTATCCATTGAAGACAACAATTGGCAGGAGTATTCATAGCAATTCAAAGATGTCTCTTTTCAGAGTTTTGCTGTTTTTGATAGCATTTTACTGCATTATCAAGTGAGTTACAAATAACATTCATGATATTTCATATTATTGTAATGGTAATATGAACAACAAGCCAGCAGATGAGCCAGCCAGAATGTTGTTCCACTTATAGCACAGGCAATGAATGACTAGTGTTGTAACAAATTAGGGAAGGGCTTAATTTTGGCAGGATATTGGTATACAAATAACTATCTCAAACTCCCAAAGTCTCAATCCTCTCCCCGCTTCTTTCCCTTCATACCATTCACAACATTACAAGAGCATTAGGCTACTTCAGTTGAAGGCTTACAACTTGAAAACTAATTGAGGTATCATTGTGCTTCTTATTTCATTCAATATTTGAGAGTATTAACAGAATACATGTCATAAATATACGTTTTTATGTAGTGTTGCAGAAACACAGGGTTCATTTTTTGCAACAATTAAAATACCATTGTGATAAGGAACAGTAATTGAGGAATTTTTTGTTACTTACATGTCTTTATTTCTATCATATTTATTGTTATATCATTTACATTTGCATAGAGTTTGCCAGATAAAAATTGTAGCCTACTCAGTGTCTCTCGAAGTGATAAAGGGCCTAAATATTGTTAATTTGTAAGTAGAGGTGGCTTGTCAAACACTTGATTGTGCCGGTGTTTTCAGTCAGCATTTCACTGGTCAATCGATATTTCTCTTTTCACTAATTTATTGTCATATTATTCTGTATTTCTGTTCAACATGTGAAGATCTGCTCATTTCTTACCATATTAATTGCTTGATTCTTTTAATTTTTTCTCATTTGTCCTCCTAAATTGAAATTTTGCGTCTATTTGTGGCATACTGTGCTCAAAGATGGGTGTAAGCTTCCCATTGGAGAAAAACATTTTCCTTTCCCCTCATTGGCGGATTCTTGATGACGTTCTTCTTCTTTCCAAAGCACCGGTTATGGAAAACAGAGAGATGAACTTGGCTAGCCAAGGAAGAGGTACCATTCTTGGTTTCTACCTCCCACTCAAACTCTTTACTTTTTCTATGTAACTTGCTATTTTCTAAGCAAGTGCTGTCTTGATGTTACATTTATTCCTGCTGCAATATGAATTAATAATTTGATTGCCAAGCTGCCAAGCATATTCAAACTCAGACATTTGAAAATAAATTTGCAATCCGCTACATGTATCCTGCCACCCAAACCAAGATCCAAGATGTCAGTACAAGGAGCCAAATCAACTAGTGTGCAAAATAATTCGAGCCCAATTGAGTTATTGATATTTTATAAAAATTAATACATGAGTTTGCTGAAGTACATAGCCTATTCTTTCAATAATAATTATTGAAAAGGCTGTAAATACATAAAAAATTCACTACTTCCCACAAAACCCACAAACATCATATGAACATATCTTTTCATCTTTACGTTGTTGGCTGCAATGTTCGTTCCTAACAATACCTAATAATAGATAGTCTTCATTTCTTCTCCTTTTAAGTTGTGCTCTGTCAAAATAACTATATCACAAGCCTCTTTTGTGTCAAGAATTCTCCGATTCTATTCATTTTGTTCCAAATATATTGAATATTCTGATCAAACATAGTGAATACTTCCCTATTATTCCTTAGTTTCTCGTTGCTTTTGTGTATTGAAATAGATCTACTTGATTTCTTGAAGTCTTAGGAGCTGATCAGATTGTTACAAGTGTTTCTTCCACTAATGCTATCCTGATTTTTTGATCAATTTACGTCTTCTAATACAATTGCACATTTGAAACTAGTTCCCGTTCCCGGTTTTGTGCCACTTTGCCGAAAGAGATCCATCGGATGATTGTTCAGGAGAGTTATTAACAGTACACTGCAAATGACATTCAATCAGCTCCACCAGCCTATTACAAGATATTACATTGCCAGATCGATTTAGATAACTGTAGAAAATGATTAGTGAGGTTTTTTCTTTTCAGTTTCTCTCTTAGAAAAAAATCCCTAACTGTTTAGATTTTCTATTTTTTTTGTCTGTTGGTTGTATTATGAATTGATTTATTTGGTGACTCAAGAGATTCATTTAGCTCAGGCCTATCAAACTTATATGGAATCATATTTATTTTACATTAGCTTTTTGGCTGAATGGTACAATTTGTTTGATCTTTTCATTTATTTCAGGAAGATATTTTAGACTAGGTTCATTCATATTGTTTGAGCCACCCAGTACTATTAGAAAAATGATTTTACCACTCATTTATTGTTTGCTTCTAAGTGGTCTCAGCACCTGATTTATAAGTGCGGAGAAATGCATGTGACTTGAAAAAGCTTTGCACTCCATATTTATTTTCCATTCTCTTCATAAGTAGATCACTGCAGTCTCGTCCATGACTGGATGTGCCTTTCCTATCATTATTTCCCTTTATTTTATTTTTTATTGTTGTTTGCAAAACCTGACTATAACTTTCAGTATAACCATTTTCAATTTTCCCCCCATTTGTTTCAGGCTCTCTTTTCTTCACCTCAATCAGAGGTTCAGATCTTACATTAGCTTCATTCATTTTTTATTCTAATATTTCAATTTCCTCTGACATTGACCTACATTGACTCATGAGATTTATAACTCAAATTTTATGGTCTTCCTGCTGCTTTTTTACAATAACCTCCAGAGATTTTATGTGATTCACCAACCCTATCCGTTCTTTCTCAGAGTTGTTTAATGTTGACTCTGATTTTATTGTTAGTTTGGTGTGATCACGCAATATTATAGCAAAACTTTCTTCCACATCTACAGTAGCTTTAAGAGCTGATGGTGATTGTCTGTCTAATTGGGACCGCATTGTTACCTGAGTTTTATCAATCTTATTAGATTTTGATGACTTGTTTTAACTTATTTGCCCAGCTGATAATTGTTTATGAATTGAGTTAAGTAAAATGTTCAATGAGATATTCTATTATTTATTATATCTTTCAACTTAAGACTATTTAATTCCAAGACAAGTTATCAATACTGGTACAAGCCTAATCTAAGAAACAGCAAATATGAGAAAGTGTCAGCAGTGCCCTGGCTGGATGGTAAAGGTGAGCTTACTGGGTGGTGGTCTCAAACTAATAAATGTATTTATATTTGTATTTTTGTAATCATATTTCTGTTATGATTATTTGGTATTGATCAGAATATTCTGGATTAATTTCCAGTTGTCCAGGGGATGCTTCTGAACAATCGAAATTCAGACGTTTCGAAAGTATCGGAGGATCTCTTCCTTCTGGGAAAACGTGAGTTTATGCTATAATTAGAAATAATAAATTCTTCAAATATAGATTGACTCAAAAACAGTGCTTGTTTGATAGATGAGTTTCAGGTGCATTGAAGGTACAAAGAAAATACTTGGACAAATTTATCTAATCTCATGCATGAAACATTATCCAAGTCAAGACAAATCATCTCTCTCACAATTCAATTTTTTCATCGATCCATCCATATAGAATGAATTTCTCTCACTGCATGATATGTAGCAAACTCAAATTCAGCAGGCAATGTTGGTAAGTCAATGTTGTTTGTAAAAAAAAAACATTAAACATACATGATTTGATGAAGCCAACTAGACAGCATTGTCTAATGAACAGTTGAAGTAGATTTTGTGAACAGAGTTATGATATCAAAGCACAGAAGAGAGGATGATTTGGGCTATCGAAACTGGAGAAAATTTGAATGAAAAGTTTTATTTTTAAAAATTTACAAGGTTGAATGTACATTGACATGCATATTATGCCAATGTGTTTTCTTGGAGGAGTAAATCCCTTTGGCCGTGATTCCTGCAGACCAATATTCAGGAACTTGAGACTGCTGACGATTCCAGCTCTCTACTACTTGGAAGCAGTTCTGTTTGTTATCAGAAATAGGCATGAATTTGATTCAAACAGAGCCCAACATTCATATGGTACTTGACAAGGAACCTCCTTACTGTACTATCCGGTTCACAGAACAACTTTGTATGAAAGAGGACTATTCTATACTGGAATGCGATTGTTTAATCAATTCCCCACATCATTAAAAATTTAGACATGAATAATGTGTCTAGACCTTTCATCCAAAAGCTTATAGACAGATGTCCCTACACAATAGGTGAATTCTGTCATATTGCAAAGCAATAGAATCATGGCAGCAAACACAAAATAGGACAAGAACATGACATGTTGCATGCTGTGAGAGCTCTGCTCACTTAATAAAGAAGTAGCATTAATTTATGTCAATGTACTGAACTCTTGACACTATACAGACCAAATAGGTCTGTTTGAGCGCATATTATTTCAATAATGGATAGTTTCAAATCTAATTATAATATGATTATGTCACAAAGCGTTTTGTGACGGCAGGATTATTTGAAATTAAAATTGTTAATTTCAATAAAACATATTTTAAAACCAAAAAAGGAACCGACTTCAGTGAAATGATAAAATACTCACGTACTAAGAAGTTTAAAATAAAGTATTTACTTTGAACTGAGAAAATTTTAAATTTCATACAAGTAATCTTTTGAAGTCGGCGCCAAATATTTTATGAAGTTGATAAGAAATTCTATCTAATATCAAAAATAACACTGTATTTTTTTGGAGGATGAAGCCCACATTGGTCTGAGACCTTTGCGTGGGTAATGAATTGGATGATGGAGATTGATGAGTTGAACTTACAGTTTTAGGTGGGTTCCGAACCACCAGGAAGTGATTGATAAGAAATTCTATCTAATATCGAAACTAACACTGTATTTCAATTAAATATGTGATTTACACTCACTTTTACTGAAATACAGTAATTGATAAGAAATACTATCTAATATCAAAACTAACACTGTATTTCAATTTAATATGTGATTAACATTTACTTTAACTGAAATACAGTGTCAGTTTTAATATTAGATTGTTCAATTATTCCGTCATGGAAAACATCACAGAGTATTTCTGTTATATTTTAGAAGTTTATGGGAAATTTGGCGCCGACTTCAAAAGATTACTTGTATGTAATTTAAAATTTTCTCAGTTTAAAGTAAATACTTCATTACAAACTTTTCAGTACGTGAGTATTTTATCATTTCACTGAAGTCGGTTTCTTTTTTTGTTTTAAAATATGTTTTATTTTAAGCTTTTTAGTTGAATTTTCAAACTTTGAAAACATGAGAAATTTCTTAAAGCCTACATTATGAAATATTTATCAAATTAGCAAGCCAATAATTAATTTATAACATCCAAACTTAAGTTACTTAAAATCCACTTATAAGGAAAGATATACTAAGGAAAATTCTACAATGTTTTATTTTATTTGAAATATTGTATTTAGGAAAATTATAATAGCGAAAGGCTTCTTAAAAGTGAAATGGCTTTTGATTCATTTTGATGTGGTCCCTTTCAGAATATACCTACACTGAAATAGTAGGGCAATATTACATTACAAGTGTGGAAAATTGTGTTTACTAAAAATATGATAAGTTAACGCAGGAGATGAAGTTGAGTGCGGTATTATCATACGAGTATGGTAAACTTCTTCCCGGATGTGTTATGTATGATATTTTTCGTGATAATAGTCATATATATTTTTTTAATATAAAAAGTATAAACTTTGAGCTAGTACAAAAGGATCATTAAACATAACCTCAAAATAGCCTATTGTACACACATGTATTTAATGGCGAATAAATATTCTTAATCCATCACAGCAGCGAAACTAAAAATACTTCTGAGATCAGCTGTTTTTCCAAATTCTCCAACTTATGATTGAAACTAAATAACCTTATTCCATGACTCAATAACATCAACTAAATTATTAACAATTTTCATATAAACATATGGATGTGAAATTATATAAATTATATTTTTCTTATTCTTGATTCAAATTAAGTTCACGTGATTGGTCAGAATGGGACATTACAGGCTTGTCTCACACTTAACCAGCTTTGGGTAACCGATGTCGTTTACCGGGCATAATTGCATTGCATGCATCATATGATTTCGAAAACCGTCTAGATGTAAAGCACTCCATATGATACAATGATCAGCCTTGTAAACGACACCGGTTATCCGATTGGCGGTTTTGTGTGGAACTATCCTATTCAAACTTGATTGAAATGAGGACATCAAAAAATGCTCCTTTTTGTTTAATATTAAGCTAAGTATTGGGCCGACCCTTGCGAAACTTGGATGGGACCACCGCTGAGCGATTCTTTTTAATTAAAAAAAAAATTCATTGAAATCGGTTCAATATTGTTCAAATGATTGATGTACAAACATAAAAAAAAGGACAGGTTGAATATAGAAACCTTGTTCTTTTTGGAAGTTGGTTAAAAAGGGAGTGAGCGATGCTCAACCGAGAAGCAGCGCTGGGGGTAACAGAGGGGTGGTAAGATAGTACTGTATGTGCATCTTTGGCATGGCGGCCTACCTGTAATCTACCACCACCTAATTAATTACTCCACCCCTGCACTCCACCTACACACTGGCCTATAAAATGGACAGTGCCGATTGATTCAGCAGACTTGAATTGCGGCTAGCTTGTGGTTCGTTTCTACTTGTATCCCAAGTGAGCCCACTCGAGGGCCACTTAGCCTGAATACCCAGTCAGAATGCCATAAGTCAGAACGCCCTACCTCTGTCGCCATAAGTCCCCCATGCTTTACGCCTATTCCCCTCACATCCTTCCTGAGCCTTGCAGTTACCAACTGCATAAGTTCAATCCTCTATCTTAGAGCGGTTTCAGACCAGAGCGGTTTTAGTATCAACCCCCGAATTTAGCAGTTACAGACTGCAACTGTTTGTTCCTAACCTCACAATAACTTCCTTGAAACCTTTGGTGCAGTTACAGACTGCACTCACCGAATCCTCAACCTTCTCATCACGGTTACAGACTCGCAGCGAGCCCGTTGTGCGGTTCCAGACTGCATATTCATTTCCTATACCTCTCTTGTTGCGGTTACAGACATGCAACAAGTTCCCTTGTGGTTTCAGACTGCAAAAATCCTTTCCTCTTCCTTCTTGAAGCGGTTACAGACCGGCGAAGAGTACTGCCCCCAAATTGAGCGGTTGCAGACTGCGAGCGTTTGGTCCTCTACCCTCACAACCTTTTAGTTCCTCAACCTTCTCGTCGCGGTTACAGACTCGCAGCAAGCCCCTAGTGCGGTTCCAGACTGCATATATCCTTTCCTCCATCCTCTCGTCATGGTTTCAGACGTGCAACAAGTACCCTTTGTGGTTGCAGACTGCATACATCCCTTCCTACACCTTCTCATTGCGGTTCCATACTTGCAACGAACTCTTTTTTGCGGTTCCAAACTGCATACATCCTCTCCTGTATCCTCTCATTGTGGTTACAGACATGCAATGATCCCCTTGTGCAGTTGCAGACTGCATTTCTCCTTTCTTCACCTCTCTTGTCATGGTTACAGACACGCAATGAGTCCTTTCTGCGGTTGCAGACTGCAAATATCCTTTCCTCTTCCTTCTCAGAGCGGTTTCAGACCAGCAAAGAGTGTTGCCCCCGAATTGAGCAGGTGCAGACTGCGAGCGTTTGGTCCTATACCCTTCCAAAGCACTTCTCAGATTGAGAGGTGGATCCTCCAAGAGCTTGGCGGTTGCAGACAGCCAAAGCTTGTCACCTACACCCACACCAAGCGATTAACAGACAGCAACACATGTTCCAACCCTGTCCAAGTATTCCTCATTTCATAACAGAACCAAACATTCCTTCCTTACCGAGTGACAGCTCGCCCTGTCTGCGAGCAGAAGCCTCCAGATGAAGGAAAGGAGTAGTAGGCCAGGATAAAGCTGCAAAAGAGTGGAATAAGCCTGCAAAGAGTGTGACCTCTTTTCCTAACCCCGCCCATTTCCCAACTGAGTCTAGTCAATCAGGAGAAAATCATGATATCAATCAGTCACTACTTGAGGAATTAATATATTATAAAATTAATATAATGAATATGAATATAATGAATAAATAATATATATTTATATATATAATATAATTAATATAATATATGAATTAATATATCATAAAATAGGTATTTTTTTATTATAGCATATATTTTCGCTATGTATTTTGTAATTTACTGTCTATCATAGAAAAATGCTATGTATTTTGTAAATTCCAAATGTCTATGAAATAAATTAAAATTCAGAAGTAACCACTGCAGCCTGGAGTATACTAAGTTGAGTATTAGTAATAATTTTGTATTTATTTTATTGTTTTTCTTTCACAATAATCAGATCAGTCTAAAGTACACATGGCACTTCTATTTACATCGTATGTTTCATAACAATGTAGTAGAGGCGCTGTATGCGCAAGAAAATTGATAGATGCACCATGTGCACTGTAGGTTCATAGATGGTTATGTATGAGCCTACAGTGCACATGGCGCATCTATCAATTTTCTTGTGCATACAGCGCCTTTACCACATTGTACTTCTTATGAGCTGTTGTCAGTTTACTGTGCATTCAGCGTTTTCTACCACATTGCTTCTCATCAAGTTGTCCATCAACTTACTGTGCACTTGTTGCTATTACTACTTTCTATTTTTGGGAGTTGTCCATCAACTCACAGCGCTCTTCACTGACATGTATTTTTTTTTTACTTTGTTGCATTAAGCTGATATATTTTTTCTATTCAAATTCAAGTACAGGAGTTCTTGCTCTCTTTCTCTCTCTTCTCTGCCTAAGAAGTGTGAAATTAGCTTGACAAGGTTTGTTTCAGCTCCTGATTTATTTAGAGTTTTTTAATTTTTCTGATTGTATCAGTGCAATTTCTGACATACAATAGCGAGAGAGTATCATCTTTGTCACTGTCAAATGTTATTGATATCCATCCAATACTGTTCACATGGTTAAAGAAGGTGTGATTCATCCAACATGCTGACTTCACCATTGAATCTACGTAGCATTGCTAAAAGTCAGGCTGCCAGAGATAAGGCAACTGCCAATAAGAATTTGGCTACACCAGCTGATTGTTGACTCACTTCTGCACCTTTGGGCTCCTTGTTCAAAGGAGGAAGCAAAGTGGTGGAGAAGAAAGGAATTCAAGATGATTTTCTGGGGCTTCTGTCCACTGAATATCTGAACCAGTTGGCAGAGCTTGTTGCAGATAAACTATTCCATAGAATGTCTGATATAATTGCTTTGTGACAAGTGAGTTCAAACCTCAAATTCAGATGATGGAGGCGAAGATGGAGTTGCCATGGAGGTCAGCATCATATACAAAAAGGCGGCTGCTCATCAGAGATTGCTGCTGAGCAAAATTTATGACCATGAACAGTTTCAGTAGCGTAATAACGTGTGGACATTTGGCGTGCCTGAGATCAACGGTGGGGATGTGACAGCTGTGGTCACAGATTCATTTAGCAAGAAATTAGATGTGAATTGACACCTCACTTATTGACTATTGTCATTGCATTGGCCATGCTCCAATTTCAGATGGGACTCAGCATTAGCCTCAGCCTAGACCATGTATGATTCTGGTGAAGCTCATCAGCTACCAGACTTGAAGGGGTGTCATCTCTGCGAGGCAGCGGCTGAAGGGCTCCTCCCTCACTATCCACAAGGATCTCACCCAGAGGCAGAGCCAATTCTATCATGAGGCTGCTGAGAGGGTGGGCCCAAAGAAACGTGTGATCGATTGATGGGATGGTACTGTGGAAGGAGGAAGAAAGTATTATGTCAAGTTGGAACATTTGAGGGTCTTTTAGAAGTTTAATTGACATTATTAGGTCCATCCTTATTGATTCACATCAGTGTTAAGAGACATAGAAGCAGGATTGTTTCGGAATTATTTTGGGAAGTGTGAGTGATTGCTTTCATATTACAATGTGAGTGTGAATGTGCTTGGGTATATGTTGCTTTCTGTCAATATACTTTCTCATTTTATTTTGAATTCACTTTGTTTATTCACTCTTCCATGCATATACATTATGCGTTTTTATATTTTTTCTTTATTTTGATTAGTTTTTTTCCTTTTTTCTAACTCTTTTCACAATAATGATGATATTAATCTTATTTTTCCTAAACTCTGGGATCTTTCTACTAATTTTCCAATGAATTGTTAATGTTACTTCCAGATTACTTTCTATTATTATTTATTTCTCCTTCACTTACCTACTCATAATTCAGCTGATTTCTGAAGCAAAATTGTTTCTCTTTCATTCTATATCTGAATCAGAGTGAATGAGTAAACTGATTTTATGACTGAAGCGGATGTGTCTGGCTGGATGGGAAAATGAGTTTATTAGGATTTATTTGAAGATAATAAATTGAAGTTAGCATTCCGTCAAAAACTTCTGTTTATTATTTTTCCTGACAAGGCAGATTATTTCAATTATTGTTATCAGTGTGAGTTCTGTGCTTGTGTGAATCTATGATTTATTTTCATCACTAGGCGTAATTTATTATGTATGGATGAGTCATCATTTGAATTTTCTGTAGGCCTACAATCGTTTCTCCTGAAATCAGTGAAACAGATTATCGGTTGACGGAAGATGGGCAAGGCTTTGTTTAGTGGTAGGCTGTTATCGCTTGTCACGGCTATCGCTTCTTTAAATCACATTATCTGTTCATTCTTTAGGCTATCATCTCTTTTGAAATGCTATTCTTCTTTTTCTTTTTTTTCTCTTCATGCGCATGTTAGAAGGAATGTATTAAATGATTTTGTTTGTAGAGAACTTCTCTCATATTTATGTAGGGGCCGAGCAACTCAGTCCCCTACTGTGGCAATTTTTTATCTCCAACAACGATATATGACATAAAATATCTTTTAAAATGCTATTCTTCTTTTTTTTTATCTACTGTAGTGCACATGTTGCTATGAATGTGATAAATAATTTTGTTCGCTCTTCTGGGCTTTACTTTTGTCGTGCTGGTGCCTTCTCTTGAGAGGGGGATGATTCATGCCGGTCTCTTTGACTATGTGAATGTCCCTCTGGCGGGATGACAGTCCAACCGCGCTGAGTGCCAGCGATTTGCTAAAGACCTGCTATCATATCACACCTTTTCCGGATCGGCTAAAGGTTGCCCATGTGAATGCGCAATCCCTCATTTGCCATATTGATGAGTTCAGGTGTGCTTTTAATAATAGCAATTGCGACATCATCTTAATATCTGAGACATGGCTTAAACCTACTACCAGCAGGCTTGTTGCGCTTGATAATTATATTCTCGTGCACAATAATCGCTTGCACAAGATTGGTGGAGGGGTTGTTGCGGTTGTTGGACGGTCCCTGCTGCCTGTTCATAAATTCTCTTCTGATAACTCCCGTGTAGGGAGACAAGAATTTGTTTTTTGAAGTTGAGTGTAATAATGAAAAAATGTTGTTTGGAGTATGCTGAAGGCCCCCACACATTGGCTATATTTCTGAGTTTATGACATGCTTTGGAACTGATGGTACCTTACCCAGGTAGCAAAAAAACTTGAGGAAAGCTTTCTGAAAACTTGCCGTGACAGCTTGGAACACTTGCCCCAAGTTTTCCATTGCAAACAAGCAAACTTTTGGAAAGTTTTAGGAAAGCTTTCTAGTTCCCTGTTGAAACACTTGCCACAAAAGCTTTCCTCAACAGTTTAAAAAATACTTGAACAAAACGCCTTTACCAAGCTTACTGGGTAAGCTTACAGAACACTTAAAATAAACACTTGTGATAAACTTAGCCACATATGCTTTGACCAAACTAGCCTAAAGTCTATTATTTTGTTAAAATTAGCCATTAAAGAAGCTGCAATTTTTTTAATAACTAATATACAAGCATTTTACTACAAATAAATGTAATTGCAATTTGTTTGTTTAATGAACAAACAAGTTGTGATTACATTTCAGTTATGAACTAAAATGAATAAATAAGGTCAGAAAATGAAAATATGGAGTTGAGTTAAAAATAGTATAGTTTATTTATTTAAAATAGTAATAATAGTTTATTTTTATGTTGACATTTCATTCATGTGAAGGTATGGTAATGGATTAGTTTTCAGTGGAGATCCTCTTGCGACGCCTGCCTCCTTTGCCTGGAAACAAAATATTCCTTATTATTTATTTATTACAATGTAAATATATCTGGTATTCAAAAAGAATAGTTCGCCCACAGTTTAAATGCATTAGAGAACTACCACTAAACTTGTAAAAACATACTAAGCAGATAATTATTATAAAAGTTAGTAGTCTGGTTTATTTTTAGTGTCAAAAACAAAGAAGTGCTGCTCTCTTGCTAATCTAGTTTATTCTAATTACTATCCAGTGGAACGGTCGTTCCACCACCCGTCCCCCCCCGACACGAATGAAAGACCGACGCCACTGTATATTCTGTAACCAACTTCCCTTTGATGTGCGCATGCCGCCATCTCAATTTACGCGGAAGGTAGTGAAAATTTTAAAATGTTGTATTAACATTATTTTTTTAGATTTTTGAGCGCTTTCATTTAAGACCAGAACGAAATTTATACGATATAAATTCGCGAAGATAACATATGCAGGTATTTTGTCATTTTATTAATTTTGGGACATTTTATTTCCACACAGCTAATGACAAAACTATCCAACAGATTTCGATGAAACTTGGGATATAGGTTCTGTTCATCGAGTAGATGCCCGCAATTGAATGAAATTTTGAAAATTGCCCCTTCACCCCCCCCCCCCATTTGGGGCCCCAAAATTTTGAAGTTTTGAAATTTTTTTCCAAAAATGAAATCGATGGACTTGATAGTATAGGTATAGAAAATTTGAAAAAAATCGGATAATTAGGGGAGACTGGGGAAATTTTCAAATTTTCGTGAATTTTCAAATTTTGGTCAACTTTGAGCACTTGATGTGAAAAATCTGTAATGAGTTGAGATTTCGGACTACCAAAAGCGATTGAAGACATGTTTAAACTATTTACATTTAAAATTTCAAATCATTTAATGTCCGATTAAGCTCTGCAGCTCTGTCCGAATAATAACTGAAAGTTGAAAGTTGCAATATTTTGAATTTAACATTTTATTGAATGTAAATGTCGCGATCCTAGCGGTTAAAAATTGAAAAGTGATTCACAGTTGCCACCGCCAAATTCGACATTTTCAATAAGCAGCATAACCAGTGTGCTCACTCGTAGTCGGTTATTTAGCAACCGTTCTATGGAAGTCAAATACTTAACACAGTTTGATAAATGTTCGTTTTGTGAAAAATTAGACTGTTTCACCTCGCTGTCAGAGTGCTCTCAATGCAACGACGTTTGTCGTCATAATTGTTCTTTAGTATATATTTAAACTTAGCAATTTATTGCAATTTTTGAAATCTTGTGAAAAATTCTCAAATTAGGTATCTATCTAATTTCTTTATCCTCTTCAGTCCCAAATTGTTAATATGATTGATTCCACGTTTTCTCTTGTTTTATCCTGCTATACTGATTGATTATTCAAAGTCAATGATATTGGAATAAATTTCAATAATCTAAATAACTCAAATTGAAAATAACAGATTAGGTTATGTTTACATTTATCTGGGCCCAGGCCGTGTGTCCAGCATACTTTAGGTGACCAGACGTCCCGTTTTCAGCGGGACAGCCCCGTTTTTGAGAGGCATGTCCTGTTGTCCCCACCATCCTTGTCGGGACACGCATTTGTCCCGTTTTGGCAATATTAGTTACTAATATTCTTTTCATGAAACGGCTTTTTTCATTTATTGATAATTATTATTTCTCTAAATGATCTTAAAGCTAAACGTGAGGTCTAATTACAATTGAACCTTAGCTCCAAAATCCCTTGTTATTATGAGCGTACTTTTGTATTATTCTTCGGTCATCTTCGGATGGTAAACATTGATGGCATTAAAAATGTTGATTGTTGGTCTCGTTTTTTTTTAAGATGTGTGAGAATGTCTTCAAAAATATCTTTGTATAGAAAAGAAAAAAAGGTTTTTCCCCTTTTTATGATCAATTTTCAACCCCCCCTCCCACCCTACCGACAATACGTCCAGTTGTCCCGTCTTGGGGTTTCAAAAATCTGGTCACCTTAAGCATACTGGACTCAATATTTATGTCATCACAAAGTCTCTTCTCAATCTCAATCTAATTTAACAAACTTTGTTGTTAACTGCTTATACATAAATTAATGTTGCTACAGTGATAGTGATATGACGTGAAAGTCTGGATAGTAAATGTTAAGGTGTGGTGCAACAGACAGTCACAACGTCATGTTTGTTCATTCAGTATTAACCATAACTGGCTCACTTATAGCTGGAATAATTTTGTAGCAACCAGTGAGGATAAATATCTTTTATCGAATAACATAGCATTTCACTGTTTTAAAAAAAATTGACTCTCTCCTCATCCATTGTGTTTGCAGTGTTTTACCCGTAAGGGTCTCCCCACCACGAAAAGCCATACGAATTTACTTTTTACTTCTTTTTTTTACCTCTATAACAAGTAGGTAATTAAAAAAAAAAAACTGATATCCTCTCCAAAAAATTCTCCAAAAAAGAATTCGTCACCCGTCCTCTACCCCGACCCTATTGAAAACTCTGGTGTGGAAACTAAAATTTGTGTACCAAAAAAAAGTCAAACAAAATTTTATATAAGCTTTCTGTAAGAAGATGTTTTGATATAAATAAGAAACCCGTCTCCTTTTGCAATATACATATGTCAAAATTTGGAAGAAATTTTGGGGGAGGGCGAGGGCGCTCAATAATTAAGAAAATTCATAAACACTTGTTAGCTCAAACACTGAAAGTTTGATTTCTGAAAGTTTACCATATTTCCAATTCGTGATTTTTAAGTGGGTGAGATTGAGCGCCCTCGCCCTCCCCCAAAATTTCTTCCAAATTTTGACATATGTATATTGCAAAAGGAGACGGGTTTCTTATTTATATCAAAACATCTTCTTACAGAAAGCTTATATAAAATTTTGTTTGACTTTTTTTTTGGTACACAAATTTTAGTTTCCACACCAGAGTTTTCAATAGGGTCGGGGTAGAGGACGGGTGACGAATTATTTTTTGGAGAATTTTTTGGAGAGGATATGCTTGTTATTAAACTAATGTTTTATTTTTTAGAAAAGTACCCCTTCCTCCCTCACCTATCAATCAGCTGTATTGGCTGTGCGAGGAGAAACTTTTGGCCAATGGTATTGTCTTCAACCTTGTCCAAAATTCTCTACTATGACAAAAATAAGAACAGCTGTATCTTGTTGTCCAAAATCAATAAATCAAACTTTTTTATAGCCTGGCATTGAACTCAGCACAAACATTACTGCAACAGCACTAGGTATGCAAGACTTTCCTGTCAATAATATGTTCCAAAAGTTCAAATGCCCACTTTGACAAAATTACAGACTGAAGCAAAAACATTTGCTTTGGACATCTAGCAACATTAAAAATAATTCTAGAATGACCTATAGTCGTAATTAAGTTGGAGAATTTTTCACTTTGGACAATGCCTTGTTCAGCGACTGCCGTTTCCGACTGATATCTAGCTCATTGACTGCCATTTCTGACAGAGCTATAGCATAGAGGTTGTCATTTGTAGCCGATATGAAGCATACCTATTGTCATTCCTGGTCAAGATAAAGGAAATGAATGTCACTAGCCAAATTATGCTGTGTGATTGTCAAATATACCCAACAGATATACTTTGTGATCGCCACTTACAGTTGCAATTACACAAAATTAATGTGATTGCCAAATACACCTGATTTGAATGCAATCGTCAATAAAGAAATTATTTTTTATGATAAAATGTGTTCAGGATGGTGCTACTCTGTTATACATATACTTATACATTGTATGACGTTGGAGGCAGCAACCTCAGTCACATAATAGTTATTTATGTATTAAGAGCGTAATGTATTAACATTTACCACTCGCCAAGCAATGGAGAGGTATTTTAAAATCAGTTTTCAGTACGTGAATAACTAGTTTACGAGCAGTTTTAGGAAGAATATTGCATGTTTTAAATTGAATTTCAACCTTTTTTGGCAGATCAGGGTCACAGTCTACTTTTGGACATCATGTCATGTTTCCATGAATATATAATATATTTTCTACAAAAAGAGAGATACCTTACCTATATATTAGGGCAATGAAATTAGTGTATCAAAAGAGTAGATATATCGACATTGTCTTCATTCAAGGATTAGGCAATAATATACCTGTTCCAACTTGAAACATTTTCCCAGAGTAGATATATTTACCACATAAAAACAGCTGTTGAGAGCCTGTCTACTTTGAATTTGCTTCTCATAGCTACTATTTGGCAGTGTAGCCAACATCAAAGTACAATATTATTGTGGCCAATATACATTCAACCTCAGATGAGATATATATTTTATTTTCTGTGAACTATTTTGATGAAATTTTATTCAATAATTATTGGTAAACCTCATATTTTAATTTTGTGTTGCAATACAATTTATTGTCTTTGAAATTCCATAGTATGGGGGGGGGGGGGGGGTAGCTCTGGAAGTTTCATTTTTTCTATAATTCGGCTTGGCATGACCATCTCCTGTAGCAGAGTCAGTCTGTAATGTTTATATTTGCTACTCGCTTAGCTAGTAACTATTCCAATTTAATCGACCCTTTACTCTTGATAGAAAGGCATAATGGACTAGATCGAAGAAATCAGATAAATAGGGCCTTATAGCCGTACAAGACAAGAAGAAACAGCTGGAGTGTGGCAAAAGTTTTTCTGTTGACTCACATAATTATATATATTATAGATTATAGATATTGTCATCACATTATGCAATACCTATCTCGAATATTATTCAGCTGATTTTTCCTATCTAGTACAGTAAAGAGGCACTCTACATATGTGACAATCTATGGGAAGTAACTTTTGTATGTAACAAAAAAAATAATAATATCATGTAATACAGATATATTAATGAAGAGAACCTATTCTTGTTTCGCCTCAAAAAGGATGAAGGAGTAGGCCAATTTCATTGGCAAACGAACTTGATTTGTATAAAGGTTCCAAGAAAATGTGTTTAAAATTTGAAGTTGATTGGTCAACATACAAACACACAAACATACAGAAAAGGCCAAGCGCCTCGAGTCAAAACTAAGAGAACTCACTATAAACACTCGTTCAAACATTTTGTAATAAAAATATAGCATCAATCAAGTTACCTCTTCTGAATCCTGGGGGTGGCTTGTTGTAACCAAGTTTCTATTGTGTTTTTCATAACATCGTTCGATATTTCCTTATGTCCCCTCCTTACAGCTTCTGTTAAAACATAAATCTGGATCAGACTTCATTTAAAGAAAAAAAGGAGGAAAAGGGCCATGTTCAAATGACATTATGGGAAGGCTGGGATAACGTGTATTGTATGTATGTCAGTGGTGAGGCGAGGCTTTTTACATAATCATTTATGTAGAGATTTATCAGCGTATCCAATCTCCACTTAAAAAATGAATTATCTTTCATTCATATATTCACCTTGAAATACTCCATACTGGAGGCTTAACTACTAATTAACTGAATGTCTGTTCTAATTTAAAGTAGACATGTCAATATAAATACCCCCATTGCAGCAGACCTGCATACTCGAAACATATATTAACCTAACATAGCAGTAAATTTCATTTTTTTAATTTTATCCATAAGAACATGAGAAGCATGAGTATGCAGGTTTGCTGCAGCAGGTATGTGAAAATTGGGAGGTTTTAAATCAATATGCAGAAAAGCTAAACTAGAAGAAAAGCCATATAACAAGTTTTGTCAAGATATGCATCACCACTGATGTAGGCCTTCATCTCTCTTCAGATGACAATTTAAAAGAGAAGGCTGAATTGGATTGTGACTTATTTAAGCTATACTTTAATGATTATGGTAATAATGTTGTGTTCATTAATTATGTAGTGGGATGTGACTAAGGTAAACTTATTCAATAAAGTCTGCCTATTTGTTCTTATACCCAACTATTCAGCATTATAATACATTACTAAAGGGTGAAAAGGGTTTTTTAATGACAAACAAAGCATTTACGAGATGTTTAGCCCCATAGAAGTTGAGAGATAATGTGTCTTTTAGAACAAAATTGAAAAGGCAAACAGCTTATGATTTCAGCAACCAAACTGTTCAAGCTAAAAACGAAGAATAATGTTTGGTTTAAATTTATCAATAAATATTTGAGATATTCAAGTAAATACTTCAAAATTGCAACTGTAGCATGGTGAGTTAGATACCGGTATTCTGCTATGAGTTGCATGGGTTTAGTAAAAGATTTGTCTTAAAATTATCTTTCAACTCACCAAAAATTCAGCCGCACATCTTGGTGTCTAAGAATTTCCTCTTTGTTGGGAAATTCCCCATTTTTTTCCCCGTGAGGGAAGAATTCTCTGCCACATCATCTTTAAGCAAATGCTTCAAAATGCTGAGTGTTAAGGCATTTGCATCGCACCCACCTACTGCAGACATTGATTTAACCTGGAAATAGTACAAATCAATACTAAAGAATCAGAGTAGATCAAATTATTTTTTTTTAAATCATCAGATCTTCTGCTAAACAAATTCATTTAAATGGAACAAACAACCAAAATTACTTTTCAACATAAAAGTAAAAAACGATACTACTGAAGGATCAATATTAATGCTATTTGGTAACACTGAAGTGAACGCTAATCACAAGTGACAGCAAATTTCCAATGCTTGTTCACTCCAGAACCTACTATGATTGGTAGCTTATTACATTCTATACATATTCAAAAAACATGTTTTTTATAATTTTCAATAGCATGAAACTTTTAATTTCTATATAAACATTGACCTATTACCCTACCTACGCTCGCGATATTATACTGTATTGTGTATTCATTTAATTACCGCCAGCAATATATTATAAGATCTGTAAGATGGGGTGGCAGTATTCTTGACACAACAACCTCTCCACAGCGATTTTTTTCTCAGGATAATCGACTTCGTTTTTCCAGAGGTTCAACTGTAGTTAAAAAGTTTAGTGAATAATATAAATAGTGTACCATATATAGTAAAATGTAGAATGTTGTAATAGTATATAACTGTATATATTTTTCAACAAGACTAAAGGTCAGAGATCTTTGCAATTACATTGAAAACGGACTGTCAATATTTTTTGAAAAATTCTTTTATCATGCACTTTCATTTACATCAGTAGTAATGTGATAAATACTACATACAAATCTTAACAGAAAAAAATCATTATAACTTGTCATAAATTGAAAACCCTCAAAGTCTTATCTAATATGTAGGTATATAAGGTGAATCAAACACAAAATAATTATTTTTCAATGTTTCTAGACATAATACCCAGTTGTTAAAAAAGAAAGAATAATTATTTATTAAATTCCCTCAACAGTCTTGAATATTTTTTAAAATGTGTCGTAAAATTTACAAATGCTTGCCGATAGTGTAATTCCAACAAGCTTACCGTTATAGGGTAATTAGTTTCAGTATTTCCTTGATTCAAGTAACCAAACTGATAAAAATATGGTTGAGTACGATATCAATCAATCAATCAACAAATTATAGTACCTAAATCAAAGTTCAACTATTGGTAAACTCAGACCATTCTGATTTCATTTTGTTCAAGATCAGGTGTTTAAAATACAATTCAATGTTCAGCTATGGGAATGAGCGGTAAAGGTTCAGATGTGGAACTTGTATCCAGTGGAAATATTAAATGAGAAGAATTTATTGAAAAACTACTCTAAAAAGCTAAAGCACCCTCAATAACTAAAGGCTTTCTGTAAGCTTACTTGCTACCTGGGTACAAACATGTAGCTGTAATGGGCTACTTAAATACCAACCTACTTGGACCTGATACATACAACAAAAACCAACTGACTAATATGTTTCATACAAATGAAATGACCCTGCTGCCTCTCCAAGTGAGGCACCATATGTCTACCTTGGACACATTGTTAGATTTAATAGTAGTTGCAGATAAAAAAGCAGTTGTGAGCCATGGGCAAATTCCGTTTCCGGGTCTATCAGAACATGACATGTTATAACTTGTGTATAATATTAAGAGATCTAAACCAGCACCAAAAATAATCATTTACAGAGATTACAATAATATTGATCTTCCCAACTTATTTGATGAGGCACTTAATCTCGACTGACTGAGCATTTTCAATACTAACGATGTGAATGTTATGTTGAATTTATCGAATGATAATATAATTTTGCTTCATGATAAACTTGTTCCTCTTGAGAGGCGCAGCGTTTCCAGGGAAATACGCCAGCTTATGCATGATCAAGATCATTGGTGTTGGAAAGCAAGGTGATCTAAATGTCCTAATGATTTTAATCACTACAAACGTTTGAGAAACTCCTGTAAGCAAGTGATCCGAAATGCTAGAGCTGGGTTCTACCATAACTTAATGTTGTCAAAGAGGTCATCATCATCTATCGATCGCGGAATGTTGATGACATGTATGAGTCATTCATGGAAATATTAACCTCTCACAAAAATCAGACTTTTCCACAGAAAAAAGGGGAGAAAATTCTCGACAAAACCAACAGAATGAATGAATGACTCATGATGTAAAAACAGCTAGGGAAGAATATCAAGATGCTGCTCTTTTCTATAGGCAGTACAAGACTGAAGACTGATAAAAAATCTACTGAAATGAAAAAATAAACAATTGTAAAAAAGTTCTGAGCTCTTGCAAAACTCAATACATTACTAGGCAAATATCAAATACTATCATGCAGTCTTGCCGGGACTATTTTAAAACATATACAGCATTCTCACTTTCCCATCCTTGTTCATCTACCAAACTATCCTTAGCACTATCTATAATGATTCCTTGCCCACTAAAAACAATATTCACAATCATAGAACTAGATCAGCCCTCAACTATCATCTACCCAGTGTGAAATTAGCCATAGCCAAGAAAAATCCATTATTTAACCCAGTATAACCAAGTATAACCTTCTACAACAAACTGCCTGATGAAATAAAAAGTATTGCGGGTTCTATGTCTAAAATAACGCTGGCAACACTTAAATTTATCACTCGCACTTTATTTACACAAATAATCACAACAATCACTGTTCAGTAATGTCTTACAGAAAAATAAGCAATTGAAAACCAATAAATCGATATTATTCAACTAATAAAGAGATTTCAATAAACTGTACAAAAACCAATCACTAAAAGTTAAAAGGCCGATCTAATATTAAATAATAACTGTACAATAAACTGTCCAATAATATTCAAAAAGAAACGTCGAAAAAGAACAATTAACTTATGTAGCACCAGTCCCTAATACAATAAAAACTATTTAGTAGCTCACTGGTATGAATTAAATAGGAAAAAGAATTATCACTATAGGCACAGAGAATGAATTATCACTCTATAGGCACAATATATAGAACTCTCACTACTTGTTTATCACAACGAATTTCAAACAAGACTGAACTAATTTACAAAAGTCTCCCTCTATCAGTGGCGGACTTGGGGGGGGGGGCGGGGGGCCGCCCCCCTTGACCAGGGAAAATTTTGACGCAGTTATGAAGTTTATTGGACACATAGAGAAAATTACCACTGCCCTTGAAATTGGTCAGAACCAATAACTGGTCGGATGTACAAGGGGGCACATCACCGCCAAAAGCCCAAAGTTTGCCAGTGAGTATCACTGATAGTGAGTTCATTGTTGCTCTGTGTTGTCTGAACGAAATTCTGGATCTCACTCATAATTTAAGTGCACTCTTCCAGACTAAAGATCTTGATGTTCAGACAGCTTCCAATGCAATATGTAATGTGAAATATATTCTTATAAATAAACGTACCCACATTGAAAAGGATTTCACCATTGTGTGCAATAGAGCTACTGAAATTGCCAAATAATTAGGTGTGCAATTAAAATTACCACGAATTACTCAGAGGCAGAGAAACCGGCCTAACGCTCCATCTACAAATCATGAGGAGTACGGTATTACAGGAAAAACATTTATGTCCCCTTACTTGACTGGATTATTGAAGACTTCAGGACAAGATTTTCTGAAGATGTGCTTGATGTTTTCGAACTAAATATTCTTCTACCTGCCATCATTGTTGCACAGAATGTTAATGTTCCAGTGAACCCTCCACCACTAACATCCGATTTAAGAAATTTTGTTAGATTTGCCAGCATGATTGGTAATAAGGATCAAGAATACTTTGTAACAAAACTGCAAGCTGAGCATTGTCTGTGGAGTGTGAAATGGAAGCGTGAAGTTGAAAATGGCCGTAGTGTCCCATCTACTCCAGTGGATGCATTTGACATTTGTCACCCACTTTTATTCCCACTAATAAAATCTCTGCTCAAGATTCTTCTCACTCTTCCAGTCAGCATTGCAAGTGCAGAACGATAATTCTCAACTCTTAGGCTACTGAAGACATACTTACATTTGAGAAGTGGAGAAGAAAGACTCAATGGACTGGCAATGATGTTTGTTCACCGTGACATACCCATAAATAATGAAAGCGTTATTACCAGATTTGCAAATGAAAAGAACAGAAAAATCAAATTACTAATGTAGGCATAATGTAAATAACTTTCTTCCAATGAGCAGACTTTTTTTGTATTAATTTACCTTAAGTTTTTCTATTTAACTGACATATTGAAATTTAAATAATGTACAACATGTTATATTTAAGTTGTATTTGGTTTGCATTTGGTAATTAGGAATCTCCAATAAACAATAGGAATACTGCAAATAATAGAAATTGTATTGATTGTGTAACTGTTTAATAAAAAATATTAGATACCATACAAAATGGCAAAACTACTTCCCCTAAATAACAGTGATTTTAGTGCTCAAAATGCTTAAAACGTGAGTTTTACAGTTGTCAAAATAAAAAATAATGCCCCCTGTACCTCCCGGACCCCCCCCCCGCAGTCTGACTACCGCCCCTCCCTTAAAACTATCGTAAGCCCGCCCCTGCCCTCTATTTATATAATTTTCCATAAAAGAGATATTTCTCAATTTTTCTATCAACTTCTACCAAATTCTAAAATAAACAATGAAAGACCTTCACTCCTTCCACAATATTCGATAAGACTCCATCAATTTCTAATCAAACAAGTAGAACATTCTACAAAGGTCCAAGTAAACACCATAAAAGTGTCAAAAGCAGAATAATTAATTGCTTAGAAGTAAACATTCACGTAACAACTTATTTGTAGAATTTTGGTTGATGTTGTGGAACTCCATAATAAAAGAATAAAACACTGTTAAATGTTGTCAATTCCACTTCTTTTTTGTTACAGCACTGGACCGCGGTTTCGTGGCTTCACTGTTCAGTACAGTACTGTTGAAAATGTGACTGGTGAAGCCACGAAACCGCGGTCCAGTGCTGTAACAATAAAGAAGTGGAATTGACAACATTTAACAGTGTTTTATTCTTTTATTTACATAACAGATAATACCGAGAACCACTTCTTTCTTTGAATTCTCACTACAGTATGAGAACAGACAGGAATAAATGTAAAACAGAAATAAAGAAATTCCTTTTGAACCATAGCTTTTACTCTGTTGAGGAGTATTCTGAACACAACATTAGCTCTTAGTTATTGACAAAAATTGGCGTTTTAGTGCATTTTTTACAAAATTATTTTTATAATATGTTAACTGAAAAGTGTTGCTTTTGACAAAGTACTGTAGTAGTATTCATGTATCTTTTTGCTCCTAATATGAGTGTTTGTGACAATTTATTTTGATGTACTGTACTGTAATTTTATTATTTTATAAGGTGATGAATGTGATGTGTTTTTTACAATCAAATCTGATGTATGCTATAATTGTAATGTACAATTTCTTGCAATAAATTCAATTGAATCATCTTTGTGGCGTGCTCTGAGGGGAATTGGAGCTGGCAAGAAGAGGCAGGCGCCGACTGTTTCTCATCACTGAATTTCCTGAATGATTTTTTCAATGACATCCCTTTGAGTTTGGGTTGTGCCAGAGCCCATTATCATTTGCTGCCTGATTGCCATTCACATGAAGCCTGCCTCCCATCTGCTGGCTGTCCCTACTCACCGAACAGTCAAGTTTGATGTCTTTTTGAGTAACAGCTTGCGGATTGTGGAATTCATTGCCTCTCGACCTGAAACCCATTGTGGGGCATCGTCGGTTCAGTGCGGCTGTCTTACGGTGAATAAGGGGTGGAGGACTCAGCTAGGCAAGGCTAGGGTATGGTGTGTGTATCCGCGCGTGTGTGTTGGTGTGTGTGTTTCAATACTTTGATTTTATTTATTCTTTCTTTTAATTTTTTACTTGGTAATCTTATTCTATCTCCTATTTTTCAGTTCTTCTGTTTGTTTTGTTCCTCTATTCTAATAATTATGTTCACTTATTTTAATTAGAATAGTAGGGGGTGGGGTTAAGTGGAAGAGAGGGCTGGCCGCGCTCTAACTTCGCCCACTCAGGTAATAAATAGAGGCAGTCATTCTATTCTCTTTTCCTCTCTTACATATATACACCCACACATTTCAACCACAGAGATGTAACTAAAATTGTAAAAGTGTTAAGTTATATGCAATTGACAAGATAATGAGTTCAGAGAAAATTTTGAGTCCAATGACGAAATGACCCAACTTTAAAGTAAACAGGTGGTGTAGATGGTGGCAGCAGTGACATGCGACAGTACCCCAAAAGGCATCCCAGATAGAAATGAGCACCCGGCGCTCAGAATAGGAAAGAACGTTGAGAACAAAAGTTCTGGTTACAGATGCATATGATTTCCCAGTGAATTCATATGGGGGGTCAGCAGAAACAACCTTGCAGGCAGGAGGATGAGCATATCTCCATAATATCCCAATGAAGAAGATAATGACAAATTCCCACGCTAGAGAATCATAGAGATCCTAGCTGAGCTGTTGTCAGTTTACTATGCATACAGCGTTTTCTACCACATTGCTTCTCATATTGAAGACTTCTGCAATGGCAGATATTGGCAACAGCGTTGAATAGGTAATCAAAATCGATGAACACTATAGTAGGAGATAATATGGGGCTTCTACTTGTAATGTATCTTTCCCCTTTATTTACTATTTACTCGTTTAATAGTTAGTTGAGGGAGTATTTTGATTTTTGGTTTTTTTTTCTATCATTTATAAAATGTACCAGTGAGTTAGCAGATCTAACTTCTCGCATTTAAATCATTTCTTTGCTTTATTTAACTGACTTCCAAAAAGAACAAGGTTACTATATTCGACCTGTTTTTTTTTATGTTCGTACATCAATCATTCGAACAATATTGAACCGATTTCGATGTTTCTTAAATGAAAGAGCATCGCTCAGCGGTGGTCCCATCCAAGTTTCGCAAGGATCGGCCCAATACTTAGCCCAATATTAAACAAAAAGGAGCATTCTTCAAAGTTTTCAATTCAATCAAGTTTGAATAGGATAGTTCCACACATAACCGCCAATCGGATAACCGGTGTCGTTTACCAGGCTGATCATTGTATCATATGGAGCGCTTTACATCTAGACGGTTTTTGAAATCATATGATGCAATGCAATTATGCTGGGTAAACGACATCGGTTACCCAAAGCTGGTTCAGTGTGAAACAAGCCTGTAATGTCCCGTTTTGATCAATCACGTGAACTTAATTTGAATCCAGAATAAGAATATAATATTTCTGTTCATATGAAAATTGTAAATAATTTAGTTGATGTTATTGAGTCATAGTAATAAGGTTATTTAGTTTCAATCATAAGTTCGAGAATTTTTTATGTTTAATGATCCTTTTGTACTAGCTCAAAGTTTATACTTTTTATATTAAAAAAATATATATGACTAATATCATGAAAAATATCATACATAACTTGTCGGGGAAGATGTTTACCATACTCCTATGATAATACCGTACTCAACTTCATTTCCTGCATTAACTTATCATATTTTCAGTAAACACAATTTTCCACACTTGTAACGTAACGTATAGGCCTTCTATTTCAGTGTAGGTATATTCTGAAAGGGACCACATCAAAATGAATCAAAAGCCATTTCACTTTTAAAAAGCCTTTCGCTATTATTATTTTCCTAAATACAATATTCCACATTAAATAAAACGTTGTAGAATTTTCCTTAGTTTATCTTTTCTTATAAGTGGATTTTCAGTTACTTAAGTTTGGATGTTATAAATTAATTATTGGCTTGCTAATTTGATAAATATTTCATAATGTAGGCTTCTAGAAATTTCTCATGTTTTTAAAGTTTGAAAATTCAACTAGAAAGCTTAGGATAAAACATATTTTAAAACAAAAAAAGAAAACGACTTCAGTAAAATGATAAAATACTCACGTACTAAAAAGTTTAAAATGAAGTATTTAATTTAAACTGAGAAATTTTTGAATTTCATACTAGTAATCTTTTGAAGTTGGCGCCAAATTTCCCACAAACTTCTAAAATATAACAGAATTACTCTGTGATGTTTTCCATGACGAAATAATTGAACAATCTAATATCAAAACTGACACTGTATTTCAGTAAAAGTGAGTATAAATCACATATTAAATTGAAATACAGTGTTAGTTTTGATATTAGATAGAATTTCTTATCAATCACTTCCTGGTGGTTCGGTACCCACCTAAAACTGTAGGTCCAACTCATCAATCTCCATCATTCAATTCATTACCCACGCAAAGGTCTCAGACCTATGTGGGCTTCATCCTCCAAAAAAATACAGTGTTAGTTTTGATATTAGATAGAATTTCTTATCAACTTCATAAAATATTTGGCGCCGACTTCAAAAGATTACTTGTATGAAATTTAAAATTTTCTCAGTTTAAATTAAATACTTTATTTTAAACTTTTTAGTACATGAGTATTTTATCATTTCACTGAAGTCGGTTTCTTTTTTGTTTTAAAATATGTTTTTTTTTTGAAATATAGTGAGTTGATATCACTATATTTTTTTGAATTGATGCTAGTATGTATTATATATATCGTTTGGCTGTTTGATTTTTTTCAAACAAGTCGACTTGTAACTTTTCATATTGCTCCCACTCTGTTCAATTTAGCCTATTGGATTAATTTGCTGGGGTCATGTGGGTTTATTGAGTGACGTCATCCGTCATGTGACTGAAGCTTGCTGGAGTTGGTAGAGATGCGTTCTTGTTCTGTCGGCTCCTGTTTTTCGAAATGACGAAGGTTGGAAGCGAGTGCTATGGCTGTGTTTGCTTTCATCTCATAATTTTTTTCATTTTAAACTAGATTTCGCTTCTGCCAAACTTGAAATATTGAGTATGTGCGTCTTCTTTTGATTTGGTCATGGCCTTTGAGGTCGAGTTTTGTTTTATTATATCTAGTCGAGATGTACAATAATGACGTTTGTGTGTTTTTTTTTAGCTACGTAATGTTTCTAATTTTTTCATAGTCATTCAGCATCACAGCTTCAACCAAATACATTTATCTACTGTCTACTTATCGAAAAAAAAAATGTAAAATGTATTTCTAATTCCGCCCTTTGGTAGGCCTAAGTTTGAACCATTTCTCTGTATTTTCCAATAGCCTTATCTGGTCAATCTTATTCACATTCTTATTAAATTATGTAGGCTTTCTCTTTCAAACTTAAGGTCATACCTGTCTCAATTTTAATGTAATTTTGGCTATTCTGTAAGTCATATTTTTTTCTTCTGCTATTATTGTAGACAATAAGTCTCATTAGGATTTCGAACTTGACCTGTTTTTGTTATTACCAGTAATCATTTCTTTAATGAGAGACGCATGTTTTTATTCAATATTTGCAATTGTTTGATATTGGCAATAGTCAATTGTACGATGTTGATCAATCATGATTCTACAATACTATCAAAATAGGTTTTATAGTGAATGTTTTGAGTTTAAAATCTCTCTCTGTAAACATTGGCTAGTTCATGATACTTAATATCAATCTTAATTATTTTAATACCTTCCTTTATAAAAAATTTTGATGGTGCCTTTTCAAATTAAGTCAACAAGTAAGTAAAGGAGAAAATTTAGTTTGGAATCATTTATTTAAGTGTAGGAAGAATTTAGTCTTTGAGATTATAATTATGTAGGAATTGAGTGGCATCGTTTGTATGTTCAGCTAGGTATTTTAGGCATGCCAATTTCAGTTAAATTTCCTTCTCAGATTAAGGTCAGGTAATTTTTCTAGCTTGTCTGTGAATTTAATTTTGGATCTTTTATTAAGGTTGGGAAGACTATTACTTAGTTTTAGATGATGCTTAGATATATTTTTGAAACTTACCTGTGCTTTTGTAATAAGGTCTCTAGAGATAGATAACACATTCAAGTCGGTTTTACAGACTTATGTCTAGTAAAGTTGTGATGGGCGCTTAGCCAGCAATTCTAATATTTTTTTGTAATATGGTGTGTCTAACCTGTATTGATATTGTGTGAATTTTGAATGCAGTCCCTCTGACTGTTAGTTCTGGCAGTAAACTTTTATTATCACTGTTTTGTTCATGTCTTATTTAAGGCGGTCCATGTTTATGGCCAGAGTTCGAGGTTATGGATCAAATTCAAGTATAGGAACCTAGTCTGGGACCTATTTCATGAATCATACCTAAACGCATGTTCACTTCCAAGGAGTAACTCAGAGTTTGGAAGATGAGAGAGTTGTGAATGGTGACCATATTTCCAGTATATATTTGTGAATCTACATGAGGTACAGTACTACCCTTTTTCTTGAGTGTGAGTTGTGCGCGTAGTGAAAACAAAACATAACAAACGAATACTTAAAAATGAGCTCGTATTTTTTTTAATGAACTTCATTAATTGTTAAATGAATTTAAATAATGCAAGACTTTTAGAATTTGCTATTGTTAGCTATAATGAAAATTAGTTGTCTTTAATACTTGAAAACATAACCTTTTTTTCTTTTAATTTTTGTGATGTGTAATTCTGGAGATTAGATCATTTGGTTGATGTTGTGATGCTAAATCCTCATTGTACTTTCTTCTGAATACCTGGCGCACCTCTTTGTAGAGCAAAGACAATCTATCTAGTTATAGATTGTCTTTGGCCTATTATTATCAACACTGGATACCCCATTTCTCTTGTTTTCTCTGTAATTCCTGCCTGTTCTAAATTTTTGTCCAAATTACCTTCCTAGGGCAGCATTACATACTCCAGATTGGAAAAATATGGTAATAAAACTAGTTTAAATTTGAGTTTGTTGTCTAGGTAAGGTTAGGTTGGTTTGGTTTTATGTTAAGATTTTTTTTGGTTTCTACTCCAAATTAAAATGTGTGTTTGATTGATTTTTTTTTCTTCTACTCCAGAGTTGTACAAGAATGCTTGGATGAAACTATAATAGAGTTGCTGAAACATGGTTTGAAAGTAAGCAAAGAGAAAAGTGAGGTGTTAGTGCTTAAGAAACAAGGAGAAGGGGTAGGAAATATTATGCTGGATGGCATACCATTACAGACCAAAGAAAAAATTGAGTATTTAGGTGTAAGTGTTATATCGGATGAGAAGATGGACACAGAGATAACTGGTCGGTTGAAAAGAGGAAGTAATTTTTACCTAAGTGTGAACAATTTGATATGGGATAGGAAAGTACCCAAGAAGCCAAGTTATTGTTGTTCAAATTGTATTATCTTCCAATAGTAACGTATGGAGCAGAAACATGGAACTTGACAGAAAGAGATTGGAGTAGAATACAAGCAGGCGAAATGAGGTTTTTACGGAGTATAATTGGTAAAACTAGGAGAGATAAAGTGAGAAATGTTGTAATTAGGAGATTGGTGGGAGTAGAAAGTTTGAGAGACAGAGTCACTAAGAGTACCTTGAGATGGTTCGGGCACGTAAAAAGGATGGATCCAGGAAGATTACCGAGAAGAATGGAAGAGTTGCGATTAGTGGATAAGCGCCCAAGAGGAAGACCACGAAGAAGATGGAAGGATGGAGTGAAAGGAGAGATCGAACGAAGGGGACGGCAATGGCTGGAGATTGAGGAGGAACAGCTTTGGAATGACCGGAGCAGGTGGCGGAGGCTTGTTAATACCCAGACCCAGTGAACTTACTGGAACGGGAACCGGATATGTATGTATGTATGTACTGTAGCGTTTCAGAGGGATTATCCAATTATTAAAAGATATTCATCTCAATTTCAAATTTACTTTTATTTTCAATCTAATTAACATTTCTGTATGCAAGCTAAAAAGAACAAAACTGTTTATAATAAAGCTAGACAAACCAGAAATATTACTTTCTTCTTTTTGAATTAAATAATTATGATATTGTACATTGAATTTGGTTCACCTTTCTTATCAGATACATCTGGTACATCTAATCAGTCGAGTTATTATTTTGTTCAACTCACCTGATTGACCAAATTAGGACATTACAAACCTACTTACAATAACCGTTGAATCCATTGGTTAATAGTTCGGTAATTTTACAACATTACTGTGAGAGATCTACTGACACAATCGCCATTCCTTTATTTATTTTTTTTTACTCCCCATTCACAATTATTTGATACAATCTAAAATATCAAGTTGAATTATTCAATAATTCTATTCCCATGGGAGTAATAGTGTATAGGAAACATAACAAAAAAAGAATATTATATCAAAATTATAGATAGATAGGATGGCAACTTTATTCACCAATTCAGTAATAATACTCCAACACTAACTCAGAAGCAGCTCCATCAACTCCTAACCCAATATTGTCACTAAACAAACAGTGCTTAGAGTGTGCAGAAGATTATTGCCAACTATACTCTCCTGATGGGGGATATTCATGGGACATTATGGGATAACAACTGAGGTCTACATCCACTATTATTATATTAAAAAAGAAGTTGTTCAGTGACTCCTCACTCGCTCTCACTTTCTAAAACTTTTTATAATAAAAACAAAACATTTTAACTGAATATCATAAAATTTCTCCAGTTAACTCTCAGCCTCATATAGAGGGAACATCATAATCATAATTATAATTATATAGATTATAATTATAACTTTTCTCTCTAGACATTCTACCACAAATAATCCAGTGATGTAGTTGATTACAGTTTTGAAAAAATATGTTCAGTAGGTCTCCTCCAGCTATCAGAGTGTAAGGAAATCTCTCAGCTAATAGACAGCTGTAAAAGAAGAAGAAGAAGACGAAGAAGAAAAAGAAGAAGAAGAAGGATAAGAAGAAGAATAAAATAGATAATATGAAAACACAGCTCAGTCATAATAGCAGGTTAAAATTTTTTTTAATTTGAACGTTGCCTACAGTCCAGTCTTCCACCAAAGAAAGTGCTGTTGCCCCCCCCCCCCCCCTTCATCTTCAATTTCTTCTCCCTAACCTGCGACAGCTCTACAAAAATACTTATAAAAGTTTCAGAGAGTGAGAGCGAGTGAGGAGTCACTGAACAACTTCTTTTTTTTAAATAATAATAGTGGATGTAGACCTCAGTTGTTATCCTATCCTATGAATGTCCCATGAATATCCCCCATCAGGAGAGTATAGTTGGCAATAATCTTCTGCACACTCTTAGCACTGTTTGTTTAGTGACAATATCAGGTTAGGAGTTGATGGAGCTGCTTCTGAGTTAGTGTTGGAGTATTATTACTGAATTGGTGTATAAAGTTGTCATTCTATCTATCTATAATTTTGATATAATATTCTTTCTTTGTTATGTTTCCTATACACTATTACTTCCATGGGAATAGAATTATTGAATAATTCAACTTGATCTTTTAGATTGTATCAAATAATTGTATATAAAATAAAATAACCTATGTTTATCCAAAGGATCGCCATCCCCCGCCAATGAGAGTTTTCCAAGGAATCCCATCGGGTTTGCTTTTCCATATGATTATAACATTATTTTAATTTTTTATTTTCATTGAAAAAATTTATTTCTCTCATCCACTCAAAGTTCTAGTGATTGAATAAAGTGAGTTATATTGGAATCAACAAAATAATTCAATATCAAATAGTAATAATATTGTTATAATAATTTAATATCAAATGTAATAATATTTTTCTCACAGAAAAAAGCAAGAGTCAGAGAATGCTCCAAAAAAACCACCAAGGAAAGTTTACAATGAGAAGGGAAATCTTGACATCACTATCTCTTTTGATGGCGAAGTGACAAGACAGATATCAGAACGTGACATTGAAAATTTTCTGTAAGTATTTTGTTGGCCATAAATCATGAGTAATAGTAATAATTATGGTGGTAACAATAATAATAGAAATAATAGATATGATAATGATAATACTGGGGCGATCCACCTCATTATGATTATTGTTATAATAATTCCAATCATATTAACAATGAAGGTAACAATAATAATAGAAATAATAGTAATAATAATAACTTACCCGAGTGATCTATCAGTTTCTGGATGGGAACACATTTGTAAAATCCTGCGAGATACAAAGCATTAGATGGTGAAGCAATTGTTTCATTTTTTCTCTAAATACTGTCAAGGTGCAAAATACACCGACCTCAGTTGTCAAGACAATTCTTTAAACTACATGTGTTCGGTTTGAATATTAAGGTGTTGATAATCAGGGGGAGAAAATACTGGATGTGATGACAGTATTAATATTTTGAGGACCACCGCCTAAAGTCGATGGAAGAGGGTTAAGAAATATGTAACATAGAAATTAATAAAGCAGTGTAACTGAATACCTGGTTTTCCTTTAAATGTTCCTGACAGTATACTTGCTGTGAAGAAGTCCTGTACTCGTCGTGATGATGTCCTGAGGTCGTATATGATGTTTTGAGGGAGTAATATGCCTTACTCAATATTGAGGGTTATAATAGATTTGAGGGTAGAGGCATACAAAGCCTAAAATTAGTGAGAGATTTTTTCAAGAGAAAATACAATAATAGCAGTTTTATGAAAGAGTAAACTTGAACTGTGAGCGCGTACCAATTCATGGCTCATTCTGAACGATTGTCATGCGCAGAGCATGAATTAAAGAAGGCATGAATTATCAGCAACCAGTAACTGATTTACAATGAGAGACGTTATTGAAAGAAAAGGTACTTGTGGCGGTACAATTGAATAGTGACAATGATTGTATTGAAAAGAAATTATTTCTTCTTGAGAATACATAACAACATGATAAGGAAAGAAATTATGGGATTTTTTGTGCTTACGTGTATTTATTTTTTCTATCACATATTTGTTATTAATTTTCATTTGCATAATATTTGTCAGTTTAAATGTTCATTTAGTGTCATTCGATGAGCTAAAGTGCGTGAATATTGTTCTCTTGAAACAAAAGGTTAGCTTGTCAAATAATCGAGCCGGCTTATCAGTCAGGTACTTGTTCAAACCAGTCGATACCAGTCGATCAATGTTATTTATTTCATTAAATTTATTGTCAAATTATTTTTCATATTTCTGTTGTTTGTTCAACTTGCAGAAATCGGCTTATTCCTACCATATTAATTATTGCTTCATTTATTAATTTATTTTTTCTTTTCCTCCAACTTTAAAATTTTCACGTTATTTGTGGCACATTGGGTTTAAAGTCGGGTGTAAGCTTCTCATTTGAGGAAAAATTTTTATCCCACTGATTGGCGGATTTTCAGCATGGCATATATGCTTCTTTCTCAAGCACCGAATGTCTCTGGTAGTGAAAATGCCTCCAATGTTTTCCACTCCATGTTCTACAGTCATTTCTCTACATGTTTTCCACTAAAAAGGTTCAAAGTAACTGAGAAGGAACCTAGTAAGAGCTGGTTGACAAATGGAATTCGAATTTCATGTTCCAGAAAAAGAGAATTGTGCATAGAGTCAAGGACTAATAGAGACCTTCTTCTATTTTTTGCAAGGTATAAAAAAATCTTGAAAAATACTATTATGCTGGCTAAATGGAAGAGCAATGAGAAGTTCATTGCACAATCCAAAAATTTCACTAGAGGTGCTTGGTCAATCATCAGGAAAGAACTTGGTCAATTGTCATGAGAAAAAAATAGAACAGAATGATGGCAATGAGATGGTTTCTGATTCTAAGCGTGTTGCCTCTTTATTCAATAAGTAATTCTTGGAATGTGGATCAGAAATGTCTGGCTCTTCTAGGCCATTGGAGAGCACCAAATATCTCCATGAATTGAATAGTCACTATGGTTCTCTAGATTAAAGGTTGTTTCTGAGAGTGTTGTATGGAGAGTCATTCTGAGTTGAAAAATTCTGGTTCTACTGGGTGGGATGAAATTTCTTCTCAAGTGGTTAAGAAAGTTTGTCCCATTATCTTGGAGCCACTCACACATATAGTCAATATGTGTTTGAGAGAAAGTGTTTTTCCTCAGAAACTTGAATATGCTACAATAAAACCCATTCACAAGAAGGAAAACAGGAAAGATGTGAAAAATTATAGTCCACTTGCTGTTTCAACAGTGTTCTCCAACATATTTGAGAAGGTAGTTTTTGAGTAGATGATTGCTCATTTGGAGGATGAAAACATTCTTTATAATAGGCAATATGGGTTCAGGAATGTTATGTTGACTAAGTCTGCTGTTTGATGTTGTATCTGACTTTTTGGATGCTCTGGATGGGTCGCAGAGGGCTGTAGGTCTTTTCTGTGATTTGTCTAGGGCCTTTGATATGGAAGATCATGAGCTGCTTTCGAGTAAGCTGAAATTCTATGGGCTTGTTGATTGTGCAAAAATGTTTTTCAAATGTAATCTAGTAAATAGATACCAAGCAGTGAAAACCAATTATGGAAGTTCTCATGTATTTTCTGTATGGAAGAAGGTTAGGCATGGAGTGACGCAAGGTCAATACTAGGAACAACTTTATTCAACATACTCATTAATGACTTGCCCTATAATGTAGATGGTAAATTAATATTATATGCTGATAACAAGACGATTTTGATCGAAGGTTCTAATTATAGGGATTTTATGAACAAGGCTATGGTTGTTATGCAACAACTGAACCAATGGTTTAATCATAATTCATTGAAGATAAATTTAAGTAAGACAAACTTGATGAACTTCACTGTAACTGGATGTGATGATGATGATTATTATTTGAGTCTGGCATTGGGACCAGGAAAATAATGCCCTGATACTAAGGTCACTAGGTTTCTGGGAGCTACAGAACAACATGAAATGAGATCATCATCTGATGAAGCTTCATAAAAAAACTGTACCATGCATTTTTTGCCCTGAAGACTTTGAGGTCTGCATCAAATCTAAAGACCGCAGTTAAAGTATATCGCTATTTTGTTTTGGGGTGCAGGCAAAAATCACTTGAACACAGTCTTTCTTATGCAGAAAAAAGCAGTAAGGGTTTTGAAAGTTGTCAACTAATCTTTTTCGTGCAAGCCTATATAAAGAAAGCATCAACTTCTCACAGTACCAGCTCTATATCTTCTGAAAGTTGTCAATTTTGTATTCAAGAATGGAAAAATTTTCAATGTCAACCATATCACCCACTCTTATCAAACTGGAGGCAAAAAATGAAACGTTTTCCAGTCACAGGCTGATGCTACTAGAAAAGGGGCCATATTATTCAGGACTACAGTTTCTCAATTATTGTCTTCCTGAACATATCAAGTTCTGTGGTAGTCATAAGTTATTTGTATCCTTGATAACCAAAACACTAGTGGACGTATGTCCTTATACTATAGATACAAAAGAGTCCTTATACTATAGAGCTTGTAAACGACAATCAATGCGTACTCTTCTTGTATCTGAATACACCATTAGGCAAAGTCCTGAGTGGTCATACAATTTTCTTTAATTTAATATTTCAAGGACAATTTAGATAATTCTTTCAAATATTGAAAATATCATTTCCATTGTTAAAATTTCACATTTTCATGAATTTGCCTTGAATAAAAAATTTGAAATTGTGTTAAAAATCAATATTAATATAACCGGTAGTTATAATTTGAATTCGTGCTCGGCTCTGGCTGTAGATTATAAAAAAACTTTCAGATATTCAACGGCCAGTATTGCCATAAAAATCTACTTATATTGTTGGTATCACATCATGACCTTGATGAAGGACATGTGAGTGCTTGCTCTTCAGCCAGCTTGAGGAACAGAATTCGATAGGATTCTCATATAGTTCACCCACCCCATTAGTGTGAATTGCAAGAGATTTGCAACTAGCAAGTATTGCACGTTCTGCACTCAATCCTTGCTCACAACAGGGATTAAACTGATATCCTCCTGTTTTTCTGTTTTTTAACGATCCATCTCTGTTGGATTGGATAATGTGAGCGATATTAGCTGCTGTACAGTGTTTGTACCACAATTTTATTCCAGAAGGGTCAATATTTCTTCTGTAGGTTTGAGTCGGGGTGGTTCATCCATGCAATTTCACAAAATTGCAACTGATTGCAGATACCAGACAACAAAAGTCAAGAAATTCAAGTGCATAAAGAACCCCCCCCCCCCCCCCCGCCACTCAACCTTACAATACTTGAAGGGTTTTCACTCATAGGGTCTATACATATACTGATACTCTGTTACCCATAGAGAATCAAGGGTTTCATAGAGAATAAAGTGAGAAAAAATTGAATTTTTCATTGATATAACTTTTCATATTCTTAAATAATCAAATAAAAAGAATAATCAAGACTACAACCCATTTATTCATCTCATTATTATTTATTTATTTATTTTTTCACTATTATTAGTATTAGTATTATTATTATAATTATTATTATTATTATCATTGTTTTCGATTAAATCCTTAGCAATTATTTCCAAATGAAATTGTTTATTAAGAAATTATCTAGTTGAGTAGTTGTTTTCTATGTTTCAATGGAAACAATAATTATACTGATTTGACATTTGTACAATTATACATTTGTGGAGGAATTGTTCATTTTTAAACCGTTTCTTGTCTAATTAAAACAAAACAGAATTTGATGTGGTACCCAAACATTTTTATGGTCTCTCCCTTATTCAACATGAACTTGATTAGAGAGCAAGAAGGATGTCCAGGATCCACTACATTCTCGATGTGTCCCAGGAGAAATGTGGTGGATGAATGCCAAGAGAAAATCTGTTTGGGGGAAAAATTGAAATCCTCTTCTAGTCCCTGGCTGGTGGGGAGACAAGATCCCCAATGGTAGATAGAAGAAGAACTTCTACTTACCGTGAGATCGCCAACCTTTTTGGGCTGTATCAAGTCTTTCAAATACTATCTCAGCAAAAGTTTGTGCGCTCTCCTTGGATGGGAAATATTTCATTCAGAAATTTCTTTTTTTGTTTTGCATAGCATAATGTAAAAATTTATTCAACTTTGATGGTTTTGATTGTTAGAGAAATAGCTTTGATGGTTTTATTATTTTGATTTTATCATTTGCTTGGGGCCTGTCAAACTTTGTGTTTCATAATAATGATAATGATAATGGTAATAATAATAATAATGATAATAATGATAATAATGATAATGATTATCTTCCCTAACTTGTGAGATACGAGCTGATATGGCCAAGTTGAAAATGAATGCTGCTGTACAGAAAGGTCTCCATGGTCTAGTGGTTAAGGGCGCTCAACCGGCAATTGAGAGGTCCGTGGTTCGATTCCCGGTGGTGAATGATATTTTTGTACAGTAGCATTCATCGATTTCCATCAGCTGTTCAATGCTGTTGTCAATATCCGCCATTGCGGAAGTCTTCAGTATAAAGTAATAGCAATTAAAGGAATTCAAAATTAATAAATTCTGTTTATGTATATTTGTCAGTTTATTCAATTGTCAGTCACTTCAAACTAACATATATTGTATTATAAAATTATAAAACCGGCCACAGTTTTGCAAACACCGCCTGTGCATACGACATCATAGAATGGGCCTTTCTGGGCAGCCAAAACATATAAACACGCTTTCCACATGTGCCTCTCTGACAGTTTTCTCTTTAAAAGAGATTTCATTTTAATTTTATATTGCATGATTATAGCACTCATATGGTTGTAATTATGATTGGAACGTTACAAATGTTAAAACTTATAAATAGACACTTCCAATGAAGAAAATTACCAAGTGGAAGTACAAAGTATAACTTACTAGTTGATATTGGAGATGCCAGACTTGTTGAAGGAATTGATGTTATAGACAACAGAGATTCCACTGCTTCCACTTGTAATGAGTAATCTGAAAATAAAATGTTAGTTTTAAAGCCAAGTAAATCAGGGGTAATTCATCAAACAGAGAATGCTCGCACAAAAAATGCTTATGCAAGACATTTTTATGACATATCAGACTTAGTTTGTTATGTCAGTTTCAGCTGTCAGTTTTCTTTCCAATGTTTAGAAAATTTCAAATATATATTCTTCATAATAAACAACACTGTACATAAACAAATCTTTTTGAGATATCAATTTGGACAACTGTGGTTAACATAGACTGTTCTTCATTAAAAAAAATGTATATTACATAACAAGGGTGGTAAGACACGGTGTTTACCATACAAGTATGATAGTTTATGCACAAGGCAAAGTTGAGTGCAGAATTACCATATAAGTCTAGAATAGCAGATAATCTATATATATAAAAATTAATGTCTGTCTGTATGTATGTACTGTAGTTTTCATATAACTTGGCAGCAGTATGCTGGGTTCAGATGTAGCATGTTCCATTTGCTACACGCTGCCAAGTTATATGAATACTAATATAAGTATGTATGTATGTTCCCTATAGACTTCAAAACTAATTGACAGATCGGCATGAAACTTTGGGAATATATTGCGTGAATATCGGGGATGGTTTCTGACCATAAATTTTAATAGGGGGGCCAATAATTATTATTAATTAATCCATTTTACAGACCTAACCTACTGAACTTGCCGGCAAAACAGCTTAAAGGAACAGCTGATATAAGTCAACAGTTTTTAATCATATGGCAGGCCCCTTAGCGGCGTTATTTATGCTGTCTTTGAACAGCAAAAGACTGCACTTTGCATGTAGGCTACCGTGCAGTTGGAGCCTTGCAATATATGTAGGAAACATATGACTGGGTATGATGAAATGTAATTATATGCCAGGTTGAAAGATCTGTTAACCAATGCAGCTAGGAATTTGAAATGCAGCCTCAGCGGGAGGTGGCGAATAATAAAATCAAAAACCTAGCTTCTACCCTTATAGTGTCACATGGCAAAGCCGTGACAGGAGAAAAATAATTAATTAATTTATTTTAATTAATTATTGTCGGGGTAATTGACAAAGTAGAGAGGAGCAGCCACCGGTCAGGGCATAGAACGTAGATAATGATCTAGACCGGTGGAGTGCTCGCTACTGCATCGAGGCCTCCCCCACCAGTTCCTCACTCATTTTGGGGGAACAGCTCTCTGATGAGGCAGTCAGAGTAAAGTCGAACTGATCGGTCGTAGTGTAGCAGGAGTTTAACTGCAGTCAATTTTCACTTTGTGAAAATTGAACACACAGTGCCGGTTGTGTGAACTTGTGCGTGGAGTGAACGTGTGCTAGTTCAGTCAGGATGAAGCATGAGCTGGTGCTGATCCCTGACGTGGTGATCGCGGCGCGGGTCACAGGATTATCGCAATTCGTGAGTGCGGGTTTGGAATTCGTAATTCCCAAACGGTACGAGGTTTTTGGACGCGATCCCGTTCCTTTCCTCATTCCCAGTACTCCTAAAATCCCCTATCCTGTTCCTTATTGGTTAGCAGAGGCCACTGTACCCCCGCCGATAGTGGCAGCAGGTAAAATAACCTCCGCCAACCTCCGCCAACCTCTGCCAACACCCGCCATTCCTTCCCTTACCTTACCTCTTGAAAAGCCAGGGGAACCAGAAATGGCTGGTATTAGCAGGGTCTGGAACTCCGGCCATATCCTAGCAGGGGGTAATAACTTCCGCCCCCTTTGGAAAGTGGCAAAGGTGTGCTCTTCCGGCTGGATATCCTTCCCTCTCCCTCCTCAAAATTCCTCTTTCCCCACCCGCAGCAGCAGAGGCTACCGCCTCCGCTGGTAAGGGGCAGGAGTATTTGTATTTCGGCCCTTCCCTTCCTATCCCCAAAAACCAACTCCTTTCACCTCCACCCTTTAGCGAAGGAGTGAACACCGCCCCTCGCTAAGTCGCGGCCGGTCCGCGCGGCCGTGGGACCCCGAATCCGCGACGCGGAGGTCGGGAAAGTTAAATGGCGCCCAATGACGGTATTTCCAACCGGTGAGGCTACCCCGAGCACGGCGGAAGCCTCAAAAGGAAACGTCGACCTTGTCGCCTAACCCCGGCCACCCGCCGACTAGAGCTAGTTGGTCTGGAGCAACACCGGGGCAGTCACGCCAAAACCGAGGTAACGGTTTTGCATGTGATAATAGTCATAGGAGGTTTAAATTTGAAATTATTTTTATTCAGAGGTGGTGATTGATAAAACAACGAAGGAGGCCTCTATGATCAGCTGGAAGAGCCCTAGGACTAGCTTCTTTCCTAATTTGAAATGTAACCTCAGAGGGAGGTGGCGAATAATAAAATCAAGGAGAATTTTTATGAGAACGCAGCAATGCACATCAAGCCAGCTAGTTTGAAATAAGAAGCTATAAATCATTATTACACAAACATAACCTAGCACACCACATCACAGCAACTGTAGGTGAAATGAACAAAATGATAGACCTTCATCACCTGATTTAGCTTTTGGTCAAATCGTTTTTCATTGAAATAGTAGTCATAGCCACCAATAAGCATGCAGTAATCGCCATGAGATGATATTTACCACACAGGAACTTTGTAAAGATCATCACTGACACCAGATGTTTTTGAATTCTGTAACCAGTTGTTTATGACATTGATTCCTTGACTGGTAAATTGTACATAACCTATAAGTATGATGAAAAATATTTTACCTTTAGATGATTCTTGTGGAACCTTCCTTTTCTGCTTTTCAGTCAGTCTCGGATGTTTGTTTGGCGGTACTGGCAGTGACTGAATGGAAAAAATAGTGCGGTTTTCATTTTCGATATCACTGTCCTCTTCAGCACTGCTAACAAAACACTTTTCTCTTTTTTAATTTTCTTTTTTTCAGATCTACATCAGGGTCAGAAGCCAGCTCAGATTCGCCCTTGGCTGCTCTCAGTTTGTCATGCACTTTTAACAAATCATCTGAAAAAAGTACAAAATAAAATATGAAATCATGCAGAGATAAATTGCTAAGTACTCTGAATACTTGCTATAAATATAGTAACAGAATTTGAAATTTGAATGAATTTTGAAATTCTCATGATTCTGTCATCTGCTGTATTATAGCTTCTGGGTGGTTTGGAACCCACCTAAAACTGTTGTTTTTCCGAAATTTCCGGTTGCAATCGATTAACATGATGTTCTGATGATAAAACCATTACCATTTTGTGTCGCTTACTTTATATTGTTAACTTCATCAAATACAGTATAATTCAAATTTACTGAGTTTGATGGTCATTACATAGTCTATAGTGCATATAGAACTTAGTGTGCCCATGTTTCTGCATTGTTTGTCAAGGCTCCAAATTCGTGATACTTTGAACTCGATTATTTATTATCAACTACAGGCAAGCAACGAAAATGTTTCATGGTTTTTTCATCAGAATAACATGCCAAATCGAGTAGAACAAGACATATTTTGAGAAGTCTAGGGTGGCCAGTAAAGTATACTTACATGGTTACACCGAAATAATAATTATACAACAGCAGCTAAGTGAAATTCCTTAATGAGCTTCTGACCTAATAAAATTGACATGGCTATTTCCAACTTTCCTGAGCCATGCTATGAATATGATGAAATTACAGTTTTGTTGGATGCATTAGAAGACAAACATATTCAAGTAACTACCAGCAGTAGTCTATTTTGGTTGCATTATAAGACAAAAATATTCAAGTTACTACAAGTTTATAGAACTATAGATAGCCGCACCATTTCTCCTAACCTATATAGGCCTACATATTGCTCCATATTATAAATTATAACTTAGTTGCATTGTATAAGTACCATTCATATCCATCTGAGTACAATCACAGCCCATTATTTGTTAATCATATCAACATAACTCAATGCACAAAATTTTGAACAAGCTAATATATAGCATTGTGTATTAGCCCAAAAAGCATGTTCGTCATGCTACTCTCAATATCAATTTAGTCCAAAAATTCTTGAAAAATGTGTTTCAATCTAATTAACTTGGATAATACTTACTATTTTGCAATGTAGTACAACAAATAATCCAAATAACTCGAAAAGAAATGCACAGATCAAGAATGCTTTCCTCCACCACCATCCGCCATTAGAAAGAGTGGAGTCACAGCATATAAGCAGGTTGTGTATGCAGCGGCGGCTTCTTATAATGTTCACAAGTGCACGTGCACCCCTATAAATTTGAATATTCAAAAAAATATTAGCTTATTTATTGTACCTATTTAACCACAAAAGAGTACAAAACGTTATTGATCCAACTTATTTAGCTATATCAAATAGAAATACAGTGTCCGTTTTGATATTAGACTTATTTTAAATTCACTGCTAATCTATTCGCAGCGTAAGCAATCATTCTCTGTGGACGAGTGCACAAAAAATCGGTATGTTTTGTGCTCCTTTTGGGTCCTTTCTGCGCATGCGCGGCTAATTTGTGATATGTAGTATGGACTTTTAACATGGGGGAAAAGCTGCCATCCGTTCACAGCTAGTTGTGTGCTCCGCTACTAGAGTCGCTGGCAGCAGTACCGTATCAGAAAAGCGTCGATGATACTGGGCTGTAGCACGGTCGGTCTGTAACGTTTCTACTCGCTACTTAGGCTACGATTATACTAGGCTGCTGGCATCTGGGATGCTGGCGTCCAGGATGCTAGCATCCCACTTCGAGTCAAAAATGACGTGATTTGTGTTGGGATGCTAGCCTCTCGGACTGCTATTTTATTTCAATGTTTTGTCAGTCGTCAATATGGCCCCGACGAATGAAGAGATATTGCTGCTGATGCTACTAATTAAGAAAAGGTGTCTTGCAAAAAGAAAGTTTAGTGTAGACCCCTTTTTAGCTGTTCGCCGTGTTAAAAGTCTGTATTTTACATTGTTTGATGAACTTTGCAATAGTGAAACAACATTTTTTAATTAGTTTAGAATATCACATCCTTCTTTCAAAGAGCTTCTAGACATCCAAAGCGACATCTTTAAACAAGATACAAGATTCCTCAGACCAATTTCACCCTAAGAGAAACTAGTCTTAAGGCTGTGCGCACGTTTTTTGGTCATAATTTTTTTCGAAGTTCATTGAATTGGATATTATTAAGGTATTGAAATCCTAACTATTGCCATGAGAAATTATTTTTTTCATCAAATATTTTATGGATTATGGGAGTTCAAAGTTGAAGTTTTTCGGTTTTTGGGGGCAATTGAACTCACCTACAAGTGATTTTAAACATTTTATAATTTTTTCATAACTAAAAGACACCTTGGGGAAAAGAATGCCACATTTTTATTTCAATTATTCAACAATTGGTTTTTTCAAAATAATTTATGGAAAAACTGAAATTTTTCGCTTGTTATAAAAAATTTATTTTGAGAAAACTAATTGTTTGATTGGAATGAAAAATATTTCATTTTATTCCTCAATGTGTCTTTCATTTAAAAAAAATTATCAAAAGTTTAAAATAACTTGCAGGGGAGATCAATTGCCCCCAAAAACCGAAAAATTTCAACTTTGAATTCCCATATTTCATAAAATATTTGATGAAAAAAATAATTTATCATGGCAACAGTCAACATTTCAATACCTTAATAGTATCCAATACAATAAAACTAGAAACAAATTATGACCAAAAACCCCGCGCACAGCCTTAACTCTGAGGTAAGACATACCACAATAACTCTTTATACAGTTGAATAGACCGTACCGCGCACATGTCAAAAGAGAGCGTTTCGGATGCTAGCAGCCTAGTATAATGCGCCGCATTTGAACCAATGCCCCACCACCGGTTTTGTGCATCCCGGGAGGCAAAAAGCGACCGGCTGCTCGAATTTCAGCATCCCAGCTGGGATGCAGAAAATCGAGCGTCCGGTGGCTGTTTTAGCATCCGACGCTGGCATCACTAGTCTAATCGCTCCCATTTGATTTAATGCCCCGCTAACCTCCCAAATGCTAGCATCCCGGACGCCAGCATCCTAGTATAATCGTAGCCTTAAGGCCAACACACACAGCAACAGACGGACGGATTCAGACAGACGTCTGCATGCAGACAGACGTTTTGGTCAACGCACACAGCCACAGACGGATGGGGGATCGTCCGCTGCTAGTCTTCAGTGAGATGGCGTCAAATGTTGTTGTGTGGTGTGGCACGAACTTTTCAAAAAATATTCCTTGGCTAGAGGACGATGATTCTTCAAGTGATGACGATTTGTTACTGTTATTCTCATTATCTAACAGGTCACATTGGGTTCATCCCATTAATAAAAAACGTAAAATTTATGGTGAATACCATCACCTTACGCAAGATTTGACAGAAGACGATGAAAAATTTAAACATTATAGCAGAATTCGTAGACACTTTTTCTCAGAACAAGGGAGTGTACCTTGGCAACAGGAGAGTGTTTAAAAGTCGTGGCTAATGACATATACTACCTTTGTTATTTTTAGCGATGAAGCACCAGCATTTTCAATCATCGGCACTAGTATTATCAAATATATTTCTTTATTTAACATCAATCAAACAACTCATGATTATAAAGTCATTTTATATCTTATTTCAATTAGCAAGTGTGTCAATCAAGATTAATGAGTGATTCTATTTACAAACTAGATTTCTTCATATAAATAGGCCTAACAGATCTGGGAATTAACTTATTGGCTATTACATTTATATTTATGCATAAGACTTTATGAGGCATTGCCTTCATTGTGATAAATTTTTACTGTTGTAAGAATGATTTTCACCTTATTACAATATTAAAATTATGTGTGCAGGCTAGGAAGAAAAGGAACGGGGACCCTCGTCAAAGACTTGCTCTGTTTTATATTACTTATCATCTACTTCTTATGTTATTTATGCAAATATAGGATTGAAATAAAGAACTATCATATGTAACAGGTACCGTACTTACTTTCTTTTTTTAAGCCGGTTGCGATCTCACTCCAAGCCTTTTCTCTGGCATTTGAGTCACGGTGCTCAGGTAATCGTGTGTCCCATAGGACACGGTGAATTCTCACTGCTTCTATTAGTTGTTCCATGATGTCAGTTAAAACAAAATTACCTATTCTATTAATTAATTAAGAAAACACAATGACGCACATGTAACCGAAAGCAGGCAAAACTATAGCGTCTCTTGCGGGACTGTTGATAAGTTTAGTTAGCGCATGCGCGATATGAAACGTCTGGCACCAGACGTTTTGAAAATCGCCCCCAGAGCAAATCTGAAACGTCTGCAAGCAGACGTCTGCAACAGACGCAGACAGACGGATGTCTGTGTGCGTTGCAACATTTAATAAGCTGGGGAGCGATTTTTCATCCGTCTGTCTGAATCCGTCCGTCTGTTGCTGTGTGCGTTGGCCTTTACTCGCGTAGCTACTGTACTAACTTGCCCAGTGTCATCGACGCTAAAGACTGAAGAGAAGCGTGGAATGGGGAAACCCCTTCTATTTCGACTAGCATCTACCCATACTTCCTCAATATGCCTTCCAATTATTGTTTTCATGGTTATTGAAACGTAGTTTTATACCGAAAACTAATTTTTATTCTATTATAAAATATATATATACAGTATATTATTTGGGACATTTTATTGATCAATAATTGTTATGGAGTTTTCCTAGTAGTCCACATGATTTCGATGAGACTAGAATAAATTTTAGAGATGTAGAGAGGTCAGTCTGAAGGAAAGAAGATTCACGGAAGGATAAATGTAATGAATAGTGAGTTTACCGAGAGACGTTGGTTTTTCTATTTTTTTTCAAAAACAAAAAACATCAGTGAGTATGTTTGGGAGTGGAAATCAAAAAACTATATAAATAAAACCGGAATTTATTTTTTATACTAAAACCAAACGTAAACTATTGGTTTTTCTTATATTTTTCAAAAACAAAAAACATCATCAGTGCATCATCAAGCAAGTCAACCTGCCACAAAAAATGATGTAGGCTAATCAGTGCATCACCAGTTTGTGAGTGGAAATCAAAAATGAATTTTATAATATCAAAATTCACATTTTTCTCTATCTGAAAATCAAACGCAAGAATTTTAAATTTTTTAGTTCTTAGCAATCCTTCTAAAAAATAGATATTTTCACCTGCAATACAAAACGTTTTTGAAAGGCATCTCGTTTATTCAAGAACTCTATCATATGTGCAATGCATCAAATGCGTTTTGGTACTATTGAATGATCTTTTATACTCATGAGCATCTTGCCCGATCAGTTCCCTGCCCCTGACGCATCTGTTTTGCCAGACAAAACAATGGCTAGTGTTGCTTCACGACAGTAGTGAGTAGAATATGATCTTATACGTTTTTTTAAAGTTGAAGTGCTCAACATTTTGCCATCATTCTTCCTCTAACCTTTGCTTGTGAGCATTGGCGTCTGGGTGTTGGTGAGGGGGAAGGGTGGAACATCATAAGCATTACTCATGCAATACGAGCAATGCAATTCATAGAGTGTATACCAAATATTTTGTGAACACCCATTTTTTCCATGCACGAGCCGCCACTGTGTGTATGCATATTATATTTAGTCAAAGTTTCTTATATTACCTGTTTATTTCTGTATTATAAGAAAATGAATCTCTCAAGACATGAAATTTATATTGAAATATTGCTGAAGAAGGCATTTGAAAAGAATTTATTCAAATTATAAAATGAAATCAACTTTCCATATAATGCTATTTGTTGGCCACCCTGATTTGATCATTTAGTGGTAAAGAATCAAGAATTTGAATGTGTACTATATTCTTGAAGTTTTAAACTGAAGAACATCACATGAATGTATCCAAATTAATGATAATATGAATTATTATTGGAATTGTTCTCATATTTCAATAATAGTGAACTTTTATTCCCCAACAAAAAAAAAAAACGTTGGGCCTTCAACATAAGACTACAAAAATATAACAGTTGTAAAAGCCAACAATCAACTGGTTGTGCCAACAGAAAAATAAACAGTTGGCAAAAAACAGTTGTAAAAGCCAACAATCAACTGGTTGTGCCAACAGAAAAAAGCAGTTGGCAAAAATACTAACAACTCGCCATCCAAGATAACAATTTGCCACGGTTAGACCAACAAAGTGTGCTACTGGGGAATCAGAATAGAAACAACTGACAACATCATCAGCTGTTGTCGGTTGCTGTCCAGTAGTCAACTCACGCCACAACATTAAAATATGCCACAGAGACTCATTACTTAATTTAATTTTTTCCTATTACATTTTCTATGAATAAATTTGTCTTTTTCTCATAAACTGTCAATTGTATTGATTTTATTATGCTTTTTTTCGATTCTGCATCCTAAAAAACATAAAAAACGACACCCCACTTGCTTGGATCCCATAAATAGAAATATTCTCAAAATCATTAGCCCCCAAACTTTAACCCCCATAAAATGGTACTTCCGCCCCACCAATCACTAGAGACTCTTCAGATTTCAAAACCTAATGGTAAGTACTACGTTTCCTGCAAGTTTCATGAACGGACCAATTTTTATGTTTTCTACTCGTCTTTTAGTACAATTTTACCTGTACTAATATGACTCTGTCCCTCACACATATTTGGTAGAAATTCTTGAGATTTATAAATGTGACCCAGTAATAGTAGAGGTTCTTAGAAGTGTCATGTCAATGTGGGAAGTAGTGGTTCATATGAATACTTCAACCCAACAGCTCAGATCCAGACCTCTCAATATCAGAAATGGGATATTTCAAGGAGACTTCCTCAGTCCCCTATGATTCTGCTTATGCTTGAACTAATTGAGTAGAATCCTCAATGCAAGTGAGAGAGGGTATAAATTGGCTGCAAAGAATCTAACAACCAGAGTGTCACATAGGATGTATATGGATGACTTAAAGTTGTATGCAGGGTCAAAGCAGCATATGCAATCCATGCTTGATAGCACAAAGCATTTCAGTCAAGATGTAAGAATGAGCTTTGGGATGGACAAGTGTAAAACAGTAGGACTATCAAAAGGCAAACTGGTGCTCTCAGAGGGTTTTGATGTAGGAGAATGTGAGGTCATAGAGTGTTTGGAAAAATATGAGCAGTATAAGTATTTAGGATTTATGCAGCTGAGAGGAATAACCCATACAGTGGTGAAGGATTCTCTGAAAGAAAAATTTATGGCACGAGTGATGAAGGTATTGAAAACGCGACTTGATGGTGGGAAAATGATAAAGGCGATCAATACTTGGGCAGCACCCACTCTCACTTACTCCTTTGGAGTAGTGAAATGGTCTAGAACAGATCTAGAAGAAGTTAGAGAAGGGTGTGAGTAACTATGTCCAAATACTAAGCACACCATCCAAGAGCAGCAGTGGAGCGTGTTACACTGCCTCGATCCATGGGGAGCTGTGGTATTATTGACATTGAAAACACTTATAGCAGGGCTCTGCAAGGTTTGAGGCAGTACTTCTTGGAGAAAGTCGATTTGCCACTCTATGGAGTAATCATGAAAAATTATGTGGATGGTGGCACTCCTTTAAGATTGGCTGATGCAGAGTTTGCAACTCTGTCTATGTTTACCACCAAAGAGCAAAAAGTAGAAGCATGGTAGCAGAAAGAGCTACATGGCGCCCATGCTCAAATGCTCAGCCAGGACCATGTTGATAGTTTGCTGTCAAACTTGTGGCTAAAGCATGGTTCATTGTTTGCTGAAACAGAGGGGTTCACAGTGGCAAATCAGGACCAGATTGTTGCTACAAAGGTGTACAGAAAGTGGATCTTGAAGGAGATTGACATAGATGATCAATGCCGCAGGTGCAGAATTGCCCCAGAAACAATTGACCCATTGTTGGTGGTTGCTCATCATTAGTTGGAGTAGAATATCTGAAGCGCCACAATGATGTGGCTAAGATCATCCATCAGAGATTAGCCCTACAGTATGGTTTTGTGGAAGAGGAGTGCCCATACTATGTCTATCTTCCAGCTCCAGTACTTGAAAATAATAGTGCCAAAATATACTGGGACTGGCCAATCAGAACTGCATTGACAGTGATGGCTAACCGACCAGATTTGATGGTTTTGGACAAGCAAAAAAAGTGTGCCTTCCTGATTGATGTGGCAATTCCACTCAATCACAACATGAGAACAACTCAAGCTGAAAAGATCAATAAATATGCAGCTTTAGCTGAGGAATTGAAGGCATTATTCCATCTTGACTCTGTCAGAATTGTTCCAGTGATCATGTCGGCAACTGGAGTTGTCCCAAGGGCCTTGACAGGTGGTCTGAAAGAGCTTGGTATGAAGTGTTTGATAGCAGCAATCCAGAAGTCAGTCATCCTTAATACTTGCCACATTGTGAGAAAATTCCTTTTGCAATAGCTTGTAGAATACCTGGTACATAGGCCTGTATTCTATGAGATGAACCCTTCCAAATAGAATGTGAATATAGAAATAATAACAATAATAATAATAACACAAGAATGAGTTGGAGACTGCTCTCATTGAGTTTACACAGATGGAACAAAGTAGAAGGCCTCCAATTAGAAGACAAAATGATCAGAGAAAACTAGGCAGTGCTGTGAAAATAATGAATGAGCAAATACTGCCAGAGAAGTGTATGCAGGTAAACAGTTTCATTAAGCTCAACACACTGATCTATTCAGCTGCAGTCAGTGCCACTAGAGTTGGAGGAGGTGAAATAGCTAGCTCTGTCCAGAGACCATATGAGGAGAATGTAAAAAAACCTAGGGAACAACTACTTGAGAGGGATATTGCAAGCCTGCACAGTGACATTGCTAGAATCCATCAGTACAATATAGGTAACCAATCTATAGAGGTGGAAAAGGGATTGCTAGAATAAAGAGGACTGCACAAATTCATGCAGAAAGAAACCCTCCAAACACTGCTATCACTGGAATACTGAACACACTGAAGCAGAAACTGAAAAAGAAAGCAAGTAGGTTGGCAAGGTACCGTGAATCAAATCTATGAAAACAACAAAATAAGCTGTTCAACTTTCATCAGAAAAAGTATAACTGGAATTTGGCAGCAAGAGAATCACAGCTTGCTGAAGAACCACCTCCTATTAAATCTCTGCAGAGGTTTTGGTCAACAACATGGGAGGATAATGCAGAGTATGATGCAAGTGCAGTATAGATTGAGGATGAGAGGAGAAAGGTGCTAGAAGGATCTAGAATGATGTATATGTGCTTTATCACTGAGCAGATAACAGATGCTATCAAGAAAACACAAAATTGGAAAGGACCAGGCCCAGACCAGATTCGCAATTTTTGGCTGAAGAGACTCACTTGTACTCACCCCTTGATTGGTGAGTTCTTTACACAATTTCTCCTGAAACCCAGCCCTGTTCCAATTTCCTCATGAATGAGGTCACTATCTTATTACCCAAAGGGCAAGTCTCCAGTGAACCTTCAAATTTCAGACCAATAACCTGCCTATGCAGCTTGTATAAAATACTTACATCATGTATATCTGAAGCAATTTATGAGCACTTACAAGAAAATAATTTGCTAGCTGAGGAGCAAGAAGGATGCATCAAGGGGTCCCATGGGTATAAGGAGCAGATCATTATAGATTCAGTCATTATGTCATGAAAAGAAACATATCCACAGTATACATTGACTATAAAAATGCATTTGATTATGTACCTCATTCATGGCTAATTGAGATCCTTGATGTGTACAAGGTGGATCAAGGGATAGTGAGAATTCTAAGGGCATTGATGATAATAATAATAATAATAATAAGTGTATGGCTTTTAATGATGGGGAGACCCTCACGGGTAATTCCACCTCGCCGTTTGTGCCATGTTACACAAAATTGGAAAGGACCAGGCCCAGACCAGATTCACAATTTTTGGCTGAAGAGACTCACTTGTACTCACCCCTTGAAAGAGGGCATTGATGAGGGGATGGAGTACAGAACTGAGTGTTGATAATAAAGGGTGCATTGTTACATCAGACACCATTAGAATCAAGAGAGATATTTTCCAGGGTGATAGACTAAGCCCCATATGGTTTTGTATGGCATTGACCTCTCTCAGCAATACTAAACAATACAGCTTATGGATTCAAGATCAGGCAAAGTGGAGGAGACAGGCACATGGTGAGTCATCTGATGTATATGGATGATATCAAAATATATGCTCCCAATAGAACCCAGCTGTCACAACTTATACATCTGGTTGAGAACTTCTCGAGGGACATAGAAATGACATTTAGCCTGGATAAATGCAGAACCCTGGCTGTTGACAGAGGAAATGTCATTACCCAAGATTTTGAAATGCAGGATGGAGGCTTTGTTGAGGCAATGGACAATGGGGAACTCTACAAGTATCTAGGAATACTACAGTCCTGCAGACTGCAGCATAATAAAATAAAAGATATGGTCTTGATAGAGTATGTTTAAAGAACAAGTAATATTCTAAGGTCGAAGTTGAATGGTAAAAATACATTCTGAGTATTGAACACCTATGCAATACCTGTCCTGACATAAACATTAGGACTAATAAAGTGGACAGCAACTGACCTAGAGAATACTCAGAGGAAGACGAGGACAACTCTAACAAAATTTTGTGGCCACCACCCAAAATCTGCTGTAGAAAGATTGACCCTTCCTTGTTTAAAGGATGGCAGGGGACTGATTGATGTAGCCAGACTCCATGAGAAACTAATAGTGAAGCTCAAATCATATTTTAAGAATAAGGAGTTGCCTTTGCATAGAGCTGTAACTATGGCAGACAGAGCTTACACTCCACTGAACCTGGCACAAGCAGAGACAGGTAATATTTTGCCTGATGTGGAGCATCAGAAACGGAAGCTTGGTGCATGGTTGGGGAAAGCACTGCATGGCCGCCACCCTAATGAGCTTGGTCAAGGCTTTGTTGACCAGGAGGCTTCAAATAAATGGTTGACACAAGCAGACATATTCCTGGAGACTAAGGGATTCATTTTGGCCATACAAAGAACTACTGGAAATACATTCTAAAGGATGGAACAATAAATGACAACTGTAGGAGGTGTCTTCATGCCAGTGAAACAATACAACATATTGTAGTGAGAATTGATAGGAAGAAGTGGTTCTCGGTGTTATCTGCTATGTAAATGTTTACTTCTAAGCAATTACTGTAGTTTTCATATAACTTGGCAGCAGTATGTTGGGTTCAGATATAGCATGTCCCATCTGCTACATGCTGCCAAGTTATATGAATACTACAGTAATTACTCTGCTTTTGACACTTTTATGGTGTTTACTTGGACCTTTTTAGAATGTTCTAGTTGTTTGATTAGAAATTAATGGAGTCTTATTGAATATTGTGGAAAGTATGAAGGTCTTTCATTGTTTATTTTAGAATTCGGTAGAAGTTGATAGAAAAATCGAGAGATATCTCAATTATGGAAAATTATATAAATAGAGGGAGACTTTAGTAAATTAGTTCAGTCTTGTTTGAAATTCGTCATGATAAACAAGTAGTAACAGTTCTATATATTGTGCCTATATAGTGATAATTCTTTTTCCTATTTAATTCATACCAGTGAGCTACTTAATAGTTTTTATTGTATTATGGACTAGTGCTACATAAGTTGATTGTTCTTTTTTGACATTTCTTTTTGAATATTATTTGCGCAGTTTATTGTACAGTTTTTATTTAATATTAGATTGGCCTTTTAACCTTATTTTTCTGTAAGACATTCCTGATCAGTGAGTGTTGTGATTATTTGTGTTAATAAAGTGCAAGTGATAAATGTACGTGTTGCTAGCATTATTTTAGACATAGAACCCATAACAATATCACTGCAGGTTGCAGTTCACTGGCACCCACTAGATACCTTCACCAGCATGATCAGGTGGCAGCAATCATTCATCAGAAGTTAGCTAGGCTGCTTGAGCTCACAGTTGATGCTAGCCCATATTATAGCTATACACCCGAGAATGTCCTTGAGTCATGATGTGATCATTGGCTCTATTGGAATCGAACTATTCTAACAGACAAAACGGTTCCAAGCAATCGATCAGATATTACACTCACTGACAAAGTTGCTGAAAGAACATATCTGACTCATGTTGCAGTCCCAAATTCACATAATTTGGAGGCAACATTGATTGAGAAGTGTAATAAGTACCAGCCACTGGTTGAAGACATCAAATGGGTGTGGAAGCAGAAAGAGGTGCATGAGGTCCCCCTTGTTATCTCAAGCATGGGACTAATCCCCAAAAAATTGCATCACAGTCTAGCCCTATTGAACCTGCCACCTGAAACCTACATCTAGCTGCAAAAGTGTGTCATCCCGAACACAATAACAATAGTTAGAGAGTTTTTTAATTATTCTCCATTGTAGTCTTGTTACTCAGATAAATCTATTTGTTCTACTTTTCGCAAAATTATGCCAATGTAAGAATATGAAGCACTTTCCTTCAAATGTGAGATGAAAAAAAATATATATAATAGTAATAGTACTAATAATAATAATAATAATTATAGGTGAACTGAAAACGGATATAGATTACAAAGAACATCTAAAGTTGAATTCCTCTTGTTCACAAGTGCTGTTAACTTTCTCTTGGAGTATGTGTACAAGTGGCTTATTTTAACTGAATACTGAAGGGGTTTTAGTGTTTAGGGAAATTTATAGCGGTGATTTGTGCAACTTATTTATCAATATTTTTGTCTCATATGTGTGTTTTTTTATTGAAACCTCTTGAAACATTGGACATTGAGACCTAATTAGGCTTGAAAAGATCAAAACCTTTTTCATTCTTCAGGTGCTTCGAAGCAAAAAACGTGGATACCAAAGACTCAAGATTTCATGTAGCGGAAATTAAATTCTCTGATAATGAAAAACATACTTCAATTGACAGTACCTTAATAAAAACAACATTCTCCAACTGCCTAACCCCATATGTAAGTATAGCATTCTATGATTCTATTGCTCATGGGAAACTTCTTATTGTTAGTATATCTAAGATTGGGAGTCTTCACAACCCAAAATAGAAATAAACAAGCTTATAGAATTTTTTACAGATTTTCGAATTTACGTTCAATTAAATGATGGAATAATCAAATCATAATGGATTGTTATGGGTAAAAGAGCACTAAAATAATGCTGGCAGCACTTGAAAGTAGCATTTAGACTTTATTTACACAGTTAACTCAACAGCAAACACTAATATTATAAGCAATTATCAATCAAGAATACTACAAAACAAACAAGCAGTTTATTAACTTCCAACTAACAGAGAAAGTTACAATAAAAAGGTCAATGTTACCTGTGATGCTTTCCATGACGAAATACTTAATGAACAATCTAGTATTAAAACTGACACTGTATTTCACTTTTAAATAATGTTTTACTCACATATATTTGAGATGCTTGAGGAATGCATTTCACTTCTGAAAAGAAGCTTCTTTTCAGAAGTGAAATGCATTCCTCAAGCATCTCAAATATATGTGAGTAAAACATTATTTAAAAGTGAAATACAGTGTCAGTTTTAATACTAGATTGTCAATGTTACTGTCCAAAGCTCATAACTGCCAAACAGGACATCAATAACAATCAATGAATGTCCAATAAACTGTTCAATTACTGAATAAGAAGCTCTCTGATATTAAAACTGACACTGTATTTCACTTTTATATATTGTTTCACTCATATTGGAGATGCTTGAGGGATGCATTTCACTTCTGAAAAAGAGCATCGTCAGCCTGCCGCCAGGAGTCATGCTTTGTTAAGGTTAGGGTGAGCGGCCATTATGTAGTTAAAAACTGCATTGAATTTGAATTGTGTTTGGTCGTTGAGTAAGTTGGTTCTATCTTGTTTATGGTGTTTGAATATTTCATATTGCTCCAGTGTATTTAGTTTGGGGCTTTTTTGGAATGTGTGTAGATTTTTTAAGTCAGTTTGGATGTTATTCTGTGAGTGTCCAGTGTTGATTAAGTGATCTGCAAATGTTGACTCAGAGTTGAAATGTAATGCTTTGATGTGTTCTTTGTATCTTGTGTTGAATGATCTTCATGTTTGTCCTATGTAGTACTTGGGGCATGTGTTGCATTTGAGATATTCCTGATTTGTTGAATTTGTGAATTGTGCTGATTGTTAGGTGAGCTGTTTTTTGTTGGAGCTGGTGTTTCAGGTTGTTTGTTGCTCTGAATGCTGTGTTGAATCTGGATTTTTGGAAGATGTAAGCTATTTTGTGTGATTTTTTGTTGAAATATGTGAGTGTAACAAATCTGTTTTGGTTTGCAGGTTTCGGATTTTTATTTTTCATTCTATTCAGGTTTTGTCTACTAGATTGGTGTTGTATTCGTTTTTCTGTGCTAAATATTTGATAGTATATTCTTGATGGTCAGCTTGTGATAGTGGAGCATTTAAGAGTCTATGGATCATGGAGTTAAATGCAGAAAGTTTGTGTTGATGTGGATGGTTGGATGAGTTGTGAATAAGTGTGTCTGTGAGAGTTGGTTTTCTGTAGATTGTTAAGTATTTCATCATGGAAAACATCACAGAATAAGAAACTATTCACTTACTGTCATTAGTCCAAAAGAAGTTTGGTTATGATTGATTATTTTATCACAATTAGCCAGAATTATTATAACACTTAAAATGTTGGAACACATTGTACTGTGAATTCCATTGTATTGTACTGTCAGTTTGGATGTTATTCTGTGAGTGCCCAGTGTTGATTAAGTGATCTGCAAATGTTGACTCAGAGTTGAAATGTAATGCTTTGATGTGTTCTTTGTATCTTGTGTTGAATGATCTTCATGTTTGTCCTATGTAGTACTTGGGGCATGTGTTGCATTTGAGATATTCCTGATTTGTTGAATTTGTGAATTGTGCTGATTGTTAAATTCATTATCTTTCTCCTCGTCATCCTCTTCCTCTTCATCCTTTCCTTTTCTATTTTTATTTCCCTCCATCTCCTTCAGCGTCCACATAGCTAGCCTCCCCAACACGCTGACTCAAAATAAGGTAGGTCTATACGTTAATATAATATTATTAACAATATTATTATGAGAAGTGCACATAGTTTACTTTTTTGTTACATAAAGCGCTAGTGTTTTGTCGACAGCCTGTCCATGTTTATATTATATTCATGCTAGCATCAGGATGCCGGACTTGGATAATTATTGGAATATGTAAAACATATGACGTAACCTTTTTAAAAAAATAAATTTAATAGTATATTTTTTCATCACACTCTCCATGTTCTTCTTCTTCTTCTTCTTCTTTTGTTCGTGTTTACTTAATATTTCTCTAATTCTCATGTTCTCTTCTTCTCCTGCCCTTGTCTTCTTCTTATTTTTCTTTCTCTTCTTCTTCCTCCTCCTCCTCCTCCTCCTCCTCCTCCTTCTTCTTCTCCTCCTCCTCCTCCTCCTCCTTCTCCTCCTCCTTCTCCTCCTCCTTCTCCATCGCCTCTCTTTCATCTTCTTCATTTTCTGATTCTTCTTCTTCTTTTTCTCATCATTCTTCTACTTCTTCTTCTCCTCATTTTTGTTTTTCTTCTTCAACGCCTCTCTGTTTTAATTTTATACTTACTCCTACTTCTCCTCCTCCTCTTCCTCTTCCTTTTTCTCTCCTCCTCCTACTGCACCACCGTCTTCTTCTCCTCATTTTTGTTTTTCTTCTTCTACGCCTCTCTGTCTTATTCATTTTCTTCTTCTTCTTCTTCCCTTTTCGTTCTCTTTTTTCATCTTTCTCTTCTCATTTTTCTCCCTCCTCCTCCTCTTTTTCTCTTCTTTGTCTTCCTCTTTTTCTTCTTCTGCCTCTCCCTCCTCCTTTTGTTCATCATCTCCTCCCTCCTCCTCCTCCTCCATCACCTCCTCCTCATCTTCTTCTTCTTCTTCTTCTTCTTCTTCTTCTTCTTCTTCTTCTTCTTCTTCTCTTCATTATTCTTTTTCTACACCTCATTTTTCTTTTTCTTCACCTCATTTTCCTTTTTCTTCATCTTCTTCTTCTCCTCCTCCTCTCTGCCTCCTCATTTTTCTTTTTTTCTCTGTATTCGTCCTCTCCTTTCTCTTTTTTCTTTTCGTTTTCTTGTTTCCCTTCAATCCTTTAATCTCCAGTGCTGGAGTTTCATCGACAGAGGACATCATCTAGACGTTCATATTTCAGATTTGAACGCTTATGCATGGGCTTATCCATAATTATAAAATTGAGATGATTTTGAGAATGGGTCTTGTGACTTATTCTAATTTTCTTTGCAGATGTTAACTCTAGTTCATCGTGTAGAAAGGGAGTATGTTTTGACAGCGTCTGTGCGTTCTGTTACTACTCCAATGAACAACTATCCAAAATTTGATTTTGTAAAAAAAAGTAAGCGTGATGACAAAGCCTGCTCCGTCAAAGTAACAAATTACAAATCTCACATGACCACAGAAAGAGAAATTCAACTGGAAGGTATGTATGAAATGTGATGGGAACATGATTAGAATATGGTGTGATTTTGAGCATCAAGTTCTGAAGGCCTATCAAGACATTTAACATTGAAGCCTGAAAAGCTTCATCCACACACTATGCATGTGCCGGCTTTTGGCATAACCCATTCTTAAAGCCAAGCGCAGTGTGGACGGGTGCCAGCATGCCAACAGCATTGTCAAAATTCATCCATTTGCAATTGGCCGAGTGGCAGTCTCCTTCAAAGAAGCCCGTAGCATCAAGGCATAGTGTGGATGTGCCAGTTTGGCTGTAGGAAATGCACTGTTTCTATACAGTATCTATGATATCACACGAACGATTCACCATTCGTATCAAATCAAATCCATTTATTGCCGAGTATAAAAATTAACATTAATTTGCAAAGGCCATGTCACATTAATAGAAAGTTGAAGAAGCATCAGTCAACATCTGTCAACACATCAATTATTGTTGAAAATTCTCCATATGAAAGCAGAAATACTTATTGATACTGTAAAAACAATTTCTAATGAAAAAATCCTTAATTCCAAGTTTGTATTCCCTGTCAGGTAAGACTCTTATAAATATTGGTAACTTGTTATGAAATTCAATGACACTACCCTAAAAACTCACGTAACTAGTCTTGTAATAGCAGCAGTGTTCATTATTAAAGTTGAACTTGCTTCGTGTATTGTGTGGATGAGTATTGGAATGACTAGAAAATAAATGTAAGTTTGACTTCACAAATACTAAACATTGAAAGATAAAAAGTTCATAGTTCCCAAACCAATGACGTTCCAAAACCAAGTTTTGCAATGTGACAAAGGTGGTACCTACATTACACATAGTTCTAGATTTAGTTACAGCTCTTTTTTTGTAAAACAGTGACTGCCAATGACTGGAATTCGCCCATATCGTTAAAGATGTGAATAAACATAAGTGTAACAGACATCGCCAAGTGTCACAATCAACATCATTTAACCGCATTGAATCAAACCCCGCTGTCTCACAGGTTATTTTTTTTCTTGTCTGTACAATCGAAGCTCGAGCTGAGACGTAGCCTATATTCCCGAGGGCTGCGGCTGAGACCGGCGCGAAATATAGACAATGTCTTGCGTACATATTCATATAATATTATTATTCCTGTAGAAAATGAGTCAGCTGTCTCCAAACATTGCATCGCAATTTGCATTCTTGTTGCTGTCTGGGCACTGATTGTGTATTCAACTACATTCACACCCTCTGAATAGTTATAATATTCAGCGACATGACTAACTAGTAGTTATGTGAACAGTAGACCTCACTCGTAAAAAAATGGCAAACAGTGAAAAGAATTGTCCATAACACAATCACGCTTACAGTTTCTGAAAGCAATCAGTGTCGGCTTTATTTTTGTTGAATTTACTTCCAGAGCCAGAGCTATAAAAATATTATCGGCGGGAAGATAAACAATGTTTTCTTTGAAATATAGCCTACTACCACAGTTATAACTGCATGGTCATTTCTTTTGAAAAAGTTAGCTAAAATTGAGAGTTTCCAGCATCCATTGAACTAATTGAAAATGGCAAATTTCAATAATGAAATAATTGAAATTAACCCACCTAAAACTGTAGGTCCAACTCATCAATCACCATCATCCAATTCATTACCCACGCACAGGTCTCAAATTAAGATAACAGAACACGCCAATGAGTTTTTAAAAATTTTCACAGAACATAATATACTGGCACAGATACGTAGATGATGTTCTATTGCTATACAGAGGAAACAAAAGACAATGTGAACAACTTCGATCATACATAAACAAAAAAATACATAAGAACATTCAATTCACAGCTGAATATGAGCAAAACAATTCAATAAACTTCCTAGACCTCTCAATTACAAAGAACACAAACCAACAACACAGCTTCAACATCTTCAGAAAACCAACAATGACAGATACCCTAATACACAGCACCTCCAATCATCCAACACAACACAAACACTCAGCATTCAGGTCAATGCTACACGGACTCAACAACACACCGCTATCCACCGACAATTACCACACTGAACTAAATACAATAAAATACCTAGCACAAGAAAACGGCTACAAACACGACCTAATTGACAAACTCAATCATAAAATAAGAAACAAAAAACAAAAAACCAACACCACTGACAAAAAATACATCACAATGACATACATTAATCCACAATCACACAGACTAGCAAAAATCTTCAAAAAAGCCGGCCACACCATTTCATTCAGAACAAAAAACAAAATAAAAAATGCACTTACACTCAAAACCACACTGAAAACAAACAAATACGATCTCCCAGGGATCTACAAACTAAACTGCTCTGATTGTAACAAATTCTACATAGGACAAACAGGCCGCACATTCAAACAACGTTACAAGGAACATTTTCAAGCCCTGACATCCAAAGCTGAATCGAATTTTGCCGACCATATCATTCAAACTGGACACACTTTTACTGACATCAGTACCAACCTACACATTCTACACATAAAATCTAAAGGACACGAACTCAACACCTTGGAACAATTTGAAATATACAAACACACCACACACAATAAACAAAACATTCTCAATGAACAACTAAATTTTAAATCACACAAACTTTTTGATCACATTTTACAAAAACCACAACACTTCTAACCAAAAAACTGACATGATGATCTAGGAACCCACGCCTCTGAAGATGGATCTCATAGATTTGAAAGTACTCGGCCAGATTAAGTGAGCTATTATACTTATTCTTAACAAATATTTGACTGCAAGTCGTTAAATTTCACATGAAAAGTTAATATTAACAACGCAGTTCGTCATGGAACAAGAAATCCAGGAATTTTCAAAAAGCATTTTTTAGAACAAAATCGGTTTACCGACCAGCATTGTGACAAGAACGACGACTGAATTAATTTGACAACATGTTTTATACTCTAAACTCCTCCCTTTTCAAGATGAAGGTGTTCTCACCTTCATGTAGGTATAGGTAATTGAGGGGTGAGATAAAGTCCTGCTGTATCCCATCTTACGTGTAATTTATCCAAATTGTTATTTTCTTTTTGCTCAAGGAAAAATCAAATTTAGTTTTTATAAAATGAAATACAAGAATACAAATTGAAAATTAAAAATATCAAACTTATAACTAATACATAGGCTACATAATATAATCTGATAATGTTTTACTAAGTGGAATGGAAACTAAACTATTGTCCAGAGGTAAAAACTCCCCATTCGGATCTCCGGGGGGAGGTGTTGCGAGCCAGGTCATGAAAGCAAGGATTGTGAATATGAAGATTGGAACATGGAGTACAAGAAGTCTTCTTGCACCAGGAAAGTTAGAGAACGTGGTTAAGGAAATGTCAAGACTTAACATTAACATTTTGGGAGTGAGTGACGTCAGATGGTTGGGCAGTGGAATGTGTAAGACAAATAATGGAAATTTCTACTATTCTGGAAGTAGTGACTCAAAGCATCGTTATGGAGTGGGAATGTTTGTGGATAATGTGAGTAATGCATCGGTTCTGAGTTTTACGCCATATCCAGAGAGAGTTATGATGTTACAATTCAAAACAATTGTTGGAAAATTGAATATCATTCAAATATATGCACCAACTGCAGATAAGGAAGTGCAAGAAGTTGAGGAGTTTTATGTGGAGGTAGAGGCAATTATGGCAAGCATCACGAATACTGATGTCACAATTGTCATGGGCGATTTTAATGCCAAGGTGGGCAAAGAGAGAATAGTTACTCATACAGGAGGTTTTGGACTGGGGGAGAGGAATGAAAGAGGTGATTGACTGATACAATTCTGTCAGGGGAAAGATCTAATGATATCCAATACCTACTTCCAGCTTCCAAATCGCAGGTTGTATACTTGGAAATCTCCTGCTGATAATCCACAGAACATAGAAAGAAATCAAATCGATTATATTCTCATCAATAATCGATATAGAAATTCTGTAAAAATGACAAAAACATATCCTGGAGCTGATATCAATTCAAACCACAATCCTGTTGCTACTCAATTATGGGTGAAGATGAAAACGATAAAGAAAAGACCAAGCAGCTGTTTAGATCTGAAACTTCTTGAAGAACCCAATATTCGAAACACAGTAAAGGATAAGCTGAATAGCTCTATTATAAATCTTGATAGACCAACTGCAGATAATGTGGAGATGATATGGGAAAATTTACAAGGGAGTTTCACAGCAATTGCTAAGAACCATCTGGTAAACAATAAACCTCGAAAGAGTAACTATTGGATGACATCAGAGATTCTTGATTTAATGGAATGGAGGAAAGGAGACTGAGCAAGGGGAGGGACAGAGAATATAGAGAGTTACATGGAAGGATTCAACGCAGGATCAAGGAAGCTAATAAAGAATATCTGGCATTGCAATGTGAGGAGATAGAAATGCTAGAAAAGAAGTTTGATAGCTTCCACATGCATAAGAAAATTAAAGAAATGGCTGGATGTTGTAGAACTAAAACAAGAAATAACATAGTAAAAAGTGAGAATGGAAACATTATAACAGAGGTGACAGAAAAGTTGAGGAGATGGAGAACATATCTCTCAGAGCTCTTTCAAGACAATAGAAACCTTAAACCAGTTGTGGAAGGAAGAGATGTGCATTTGAAGATTTTGAAGTCTGAAGTTGAATACGCTTTGAATGCTATGAAAACAGGGAAGGCTACTGGACCCAATGGGATTCCCATTGAAATGATCAAGCTCTTGGAGGATAATGCACTTAATGTTCTTTTGGACCTTTTCAATCTCATATATGAAACAGGAGAAATTCCAAAGCAGTAGTTGATTTCTACTTTTGTGCTCATCCCTAAAAAACCTAACCCAAGAGAATGTTATGATTATAGATCTATTGCACTCATTAGTCACATTCTGAAATTGTTCTTATGAATCATACACAGGAGAATATACAGGAAACTTGAGGAAGATACCAGCCACACACAATTTGGGTTTTGGCAAGGGCTTGGAACACAAGAAGCTCTCTTTGGAGTTAATGTTCTCTTTCAACGGTGTTTGGATGTGAATCAGGACTTTTTTGCATGCTTCATAGATTTTGAGAAGGCATTTGACAGGGTTAAGCATGACGAGCTTTATCAGTTGCTTGTTTCCAAGGGTATTGATTCGAATGATGTCAGAATAATTAGCAATCTGTACTGGGGACAAACAGCTAATGCAAAGATTGACAACCAGTTAACAGAAGAAATAGAAATCTGTCATGGTTTAAGGCAAGGATGCATTTTGTCACCACTCCTTTTCAATCTTCACAGCAAATCCATTTCCAGTGAAGTCTTAGAGGAAGAATCAGCTGGTATAATAATGAATGGTGAAGTTATCAATAATATTTGATATGCTGATGACACTGTTCTATTGACTAGTAAGATGGATGACATGCAACATTTGATGGAGAAATTGCATAACAAGTGTGCTGAGTATGGTTTGAATATAAACCTTAATAAAACAAAATTGATGGTAGTTGCAAAATACCCATACATGAATGGTCAACACAATTTGACAGTGGCAGGCACAATTGTAGAGGAAGTGCAGAAATATAGATACCTGGGAACATGGATTGAACAAATGGGAGACTTGACTGGGGAGATAAGAGTTAGGACAGAGATTGCCAGAGCTTCATTCCTGAAGATGAAAAAGCTGTTCACAAGTAGAGACTTCAATATGAGACTCAGAATGAGAATGCTGTGGTGTTATGTGTTTTCCACACTTCTGTATGGCATGGAATCATGGACCCTTAAGAAAAACCATATGGATAAGCTGGAGGCATTTGAAATGTGGTGCTACCGCAGAATGTGGCGGATTCCTTGGACAGACAGAGTCACAGATGCAGAAGTTCTGAGAAGAATGCAGAAGGAGTGTGAAATAATTAGCACTATAAAAAGGAGGAAATTACAATATCTAGGGCATGTGATGAGAGGTGCTAAATATGGGCTTTTGCAGTTGATAGTGCAGGGTAAAATCTGCAGGAGGAGAAGTGTTGGAAGACGACATGTTTCCTGGCTCAAAAATTTAAGAGATTGGTTTCGATGCACCAACAATGAATTGTTCCGGGCGGCAGCCAATAGAATTAAAATTGCTGTAATGGTAGCAAACCTCTGATAGGAGATGCACCACAAGAAGAAGAAAGTGGAAAGTCTTCAATTAATCTTAACAGTTCTTATTGAGTGTTTGCTCTATGAATCTCATCAAAAGTCAGATTAGTAATAATCTTGTTAACATGTGTTGGTATTTCTGTTGGAAATATAAAATTACTCTCCCAAAATGAATATGGTTTGCTATAATTGAATTTTTTTCAGTTTTGTCAAGAGCAATCAATTGCATTGATTTTGGATAAATGGTAGTATTACTTTTTCCTTCAACAACAATGATTTCACATACATTAAACATTAAATATTGATTAATCATAAGAATATATTTAACAAAAGGCTTATAATCATTTATAACTAAAGTTCTACAACTACTCAGTTTCTTATTAGCTATAACTTCTCTTAAACATTTATCTAAAATTTTTGTCGCATTTTTACAATAATATTTATGATTTAATAGTGTGCAATCGCCTGTTAATAAATCTTTACCTCGAATTATGAGAAAAGGACACACGTGAATAGTTACATTTATACTAGCTACTTCATCATTATTTTCATCATTTTCATTATTCTCATTATTTCCTGTTCCATATTCTTGAAGGAATTCTTTTTGAACGTCTTGAGCGAGATCTGGTGGTGAGTCTATCATATGTTGATTGGCTGCTGTGGAATCCTGGAAAGCGCATCTGCTACATAGTTTGTTTTTCCTTGCACATATTTCATTTCAAAATCAAATTCTTCTAAGTAGAGTTTTCAACGTATTAGTTTTGAATTCGGTTCTTTAATATTTTGTAGCCACTGTAAGGGTTTGTGATCAGTCTGTATTAAGAATATTCTTCCATAAAGGTAAGGGCGGAAATGTTTACATGACCAAACTATTGCTAGTAATTCCTTCTCAATAGTTGATAAGTTGACTTCATGTTTGTTGAGTGTATGGGTAAATCCTTTCCATCAAACATTTGTGAGAGTACTGCCCCATCGCAAAATTACTGGCATCAGATGTTAGTATAAACTGGCATGAGAAATCTGGTAACTGTGAGATTGGTCCGTTTTGCAACATAAGTTTGAGTTTTTCAAAGGCTTCTTTAAATTCATGATTATTTGGATTGAATGTTTTATCTTTGCCGAGGGCTACTGTAAGAGGTTTTGCGATTTTAGCATAATCTCGAATCATTTTTCTGTAGTATCCAGTGAGTCCTAAAAATTGTTCAACTTCTTTCACTGTTTGTGGTGGTGCAACATTTTTGACTGCTTCTATTTTTACAGGGTTTGGTTGTATTCCTTTTTCTGAAATAATGTGTCCTAAGTATAGTAGTTCTCTTTTGAAAAATTCTTTTTTGAAGTTGGATTTTTAGATTATGCTCTCCCAATTTTTTAAAAACCGATTTTAGATGCTTGAGGTGCTCTGTCAGGTTATCCGAAAATACAATTATGTCGTCCATATACACTAAAACATTTGGCATCTTAGCAAGAATCATATCCATAAATTTTAGAAAATGATTTGGGCTGTTTTTCAATCCAAAAGGTAAACGAAGAAATTCATAATGACCATTTTCAGTGGAGAATGCTGTTTTTGAAACCGAGTCTGGGTGTAGTTCAATCTGGTGAAATCCGGATTCTAAGTCTATTGCTGAGAAATAAGTTGCACATCCTATCTTTCCAAATGAGTCTTCAATGTTTGGTAAGGGATATTTTTCATCAATCGTCCTCGAATTTGATTTCCTGTGATCCAGTACCATTCGTATCTTTCGTTGGCCTGAGGCATCTGGCTTTTTTGGCACTACCCAGATTGAGGAGTTGTAAGGAGAATTCGAATTTTGAATAATTTTGTTTTTCAATAACTTTTCTATTTCTATTTGGATATCTTCTCTGAATGCTTGAGGATATCTATAGTTCTTTGTATATAATGGAGTGTCATCTTTTGTGACTATTCTATGCTTCAACAGGTTCGTGCTACAGGATGTATCATTTTCTTGTTTTATGGGTTCTGGAAACTGTTTCACTAAATTTAATATATTCGACCTTTCTTCTTCATTCATATGATCAGTGCATATAAGACTTGGAATTTCACCTTAAAGTTTTGAACGTTTTGACTGATAGGTTTTATTGACATTTTTACAATCACTAATGTTATCTACTTGTTCTGTTTCCATAGGCTCAGGACTAATGGTCATGAGTTCCTCAGCAAAAACTAAGCATAAACATTTGTTTTTTCAATAGCTACTAATCCTTCTTCAATTCTATATTTATATTTATTTACTGCTTTGACTAATCCTTCCTTCAATTTTGAAGATGACTTCACTGGGACCGAGATCACATTGAAGCCTGGTTGAAGAGTAATGCTCTTATTATCCAAGGAGAATAGCAATTCCTCAAATCCATTCTCATATTTTAAATAGTTTTCAATAAAGTCTACATTTGCTTTCAATGTACCTAATGTTTCATGGCCAAAAAGTATGTCATATTTTGGTGAGAATTATTCAAATACATACATTTTTATTGTTTATGGCTTAGAAAAGATGTCTTCTGAGTTGAAAAATATATACTCTTGTCCCTTGTCCTTTGCTTTTTCCATTTGGAGTTTTGACAATAAAATCTTCTCTGTACCTAGTAACATCTAGAGAGACTAATGACGGATTAACATAGTTTTTGAGAGAGCCTGTGTCTACTTGCCATTTGCAATTTTTCTTATTACAAAAATATGGGAGAGATTTGTTTAGAACTTTCAAATCGAATTGTTTGGGAGGTCTTCCACATAGCTGGGGCCTGACTCTGAAAAATGATTGGTTCGCTTATAGATTGAGTCAGTGAGAGAGTTGATTTGAGACTGCATATTGAGTATTTGCTCTTGGGTGGAATTATTCTGTTGTGTTTCTTCCAGATAATTTAGTTCATATGGTGATCTGTAATTTATTCCTCATTTTCTGTACAGGGTCTGTCCTTTGTGTGCGCATTGATACAGTATTGGATGAGTTCCATTGTGCTTGGTTTTGGTTATTATCTAGAGATTGTTGTTGAAAATTCTGTTGTGGAAAGCTTTGTTGAAAATTTGACATTGGAAGTTTGATTAATAGAATTGTTGATTTTGTTGAAATCTAGGTTGTGAAAATTGTTGTCTACCATGAAAATTTCTTGGAAAATTCTGGAAATATTTTCCTTGGGTCCATTGTTTCTGATTGTTTCATTCAAAATTTGGGATTTTAAAAGAATTGGTTGCCTGTGCGAATCCGCTATCGTGTCTGTTCATTGTATCAATAGTGGTGTTGAAGTGCAACTATAATATTATAATACTACAGTCATTAATTAATTTACTTCTGGCATCATCCAGGTTATGTACTTGCAATACTTGTAAATCAGATCCTAGAGTTGGGTGTACACCATGAACAAAAGTATCAACTAGAGTTGCATTAAGCTGTTAAGTTGAATTTTCTAACAAAGTTCTGGATACACCATCTAACTTATATCTGGTTAATACATGGGTGCGTTTATCATCTAAACTATTCGAAAATTCAATTGGATGTTCTTTATGGTATGATGTCATTACAGCTAATTCTGCTATCAATTCTGGTACAGATCTATTATCAGAAAAATTTTGTTTCAAGGCAATTTGGCAATATTGGATCAAGAATTATAATAGGCTACTGCTTCAGCTGGTCCATCAAGGTGGTTCACCTTGGCTGCCTTGAAAAGGATCCAATGATTTCCATCTCTTTCTACTATATTTTCAGCACAGTATGTTACAAATAAATCTTCACAAGTGGAGATAAATTGTGGTAGTTTGTATGGAGTTCTATGATATTGCAGCGATCGGTTTTTTAACACCGTCGTCATCAGCCACTGTGTCCTAATGACAAGGCATAGCCAACCCCAACCAGGGAGGTTTCTGAGATGGATGACTGTGAAGCTCCCCAAAATAAATGAACGACTCAGTAAATCAAGAATGCAATATAAATTTATATTGAAAAATAATAAAAAGTCATCAAAATTATAAAGATACAACAATGCAGTATTAGTCAAAAGTAGACATTGCGAAATATTAAGTTAAATTATACTCTCTATAATTATAATTATTAACACTCATACACTATTCAAAGTTTTATCATTGAGATACAGTAGTATTTTAATTTAATTTACTCCAATCAGTCATCACTTTTTAGATACGTTCAGTTCATTCATGGTAATTATTGTATTTTCAAAGAACACTCATACACTGTTCAAAGTTTCATTGCTGTGATGTAATATTTTGATGCTATAATCTTTTCACTAAACACTCAATGCTAATATGGTAATGATATAATATAAATAATGCAAATCAATTACTATATATTTTTTTATATAAATGTAAATATTTATATTGTTAATAATCATATGGATAATAATAATACTTATGAAGTAATACCTGTGGCGAATACATATGGAGTTTTCTATGCAATACCAACTCAAGATAGTTTTTTTTTTTTAATTAAACGAACATTATTATTTTCAATTTTAATTTCTTATACTTATTATAATATAGCAGGTAATAGTATTGAATTATACTAATGTGAAATTAATTTCAACCTAATATTAAACTAGTGCTAAGTTAACATATTATAAAGTCAATTACAAGAAAATTATTCATTTTTCATATTTATACAATAAATTTTATGTCAGTGTATGACACTTTCATCATTTATTCTTAAATCATCAGTTCCAATCTTTAAAAATTAATACCTATAATCAAAAACATTATGCAATTTTGCATTCCAAGTGATACCTCAATTTGATCCATCCATTTTTCATTGTCATAATGAATTTAGTACTTTACTAATCCTTTTTTTTTATTTGAGTAGTTTTTCTTTATCATTCAATACATCAGTAAGTTATATTCATTTGCCATTCTCCATTCTTTAGTCCATTGTTTCTGATTGTTTCATTCAAAATTTGGGATTTTAAAAGAATTGGTTGCCTGTGCGAATCCGCTATCGTGTCTGTTCATTGTATCAATAGTGGTGTTGAAGTGCAACTATTGTAATATAATACTACAGTCATAAATTAATTTACTTCTGGCATCATCCAGGTTATGTACTTGCAATACTTGTAAATCAGATCCTAGAGTTGGGTGTACACCATGAACAAAAGTATCAACTAGAGTTGCATTAAGCAATTCTTTATCAATATATCAGTAATCTTGAAATTAATACAATTTCATTTCATTTTGCATTCTAAATAATTATGCTATTTTACATTTACTTTCAATTCAATTAAATGAGAAACTTAACCTATAATTGCCTCAAGCATGCCTTATCAGTCACTCAACACTTTGTACACAGATATAATGAAATCTTAAAATTTTAACATCACCTAACTTATCTTTCAAAGATAAGTTAGGTGAAGTTGAAGATGTATCTACTTTCTAGTAAGTATATTACATTATCATAATCTAATAATAAGCACTGTGTGCTGCAATTCATCTACTCTTTCAACACAACATATTGGGCACAATATTGTCCCCATTGGACACACGAGTTCAATAATAAAAATAATAAAATTTTAAACAACATACATCTAATACATAAAATATTCAATACAATCCTACAATTATTACAGGGCGAATAAGATTCCATTTTATTTCATATTCAATGTTCATCATTTTCAATCAAGGTGGTTTCCATATGATTAAATAAAGTCAAACTGTATTATATCAATTTGCACTATAATTTTACTGAGCATTAGTCTAAACAATTATTTCCAGCTGTATATTCTATTCAACAATCTGAGTCATAACTAACTAATCATATCATTCCATTTTTCAATTAATATCCTTTATTTTAGGACTTTTCATTTTTTTCAACAATTCACATGTTAAGTACCCCTTTATTTGTGGGCTTATACTTACATAATAATAACAATTCATACATTCATCATCAATTTATTAATATTAGGTTTTTCTGAACACAATAATCCCATCTCTTCAATTTCAAACCTATCCAATCAACTCTATTTTCCTTGCATATAATTTCTAAACAATACTTTTCATTTTTAGTGCTTTTCATTTATCTTAAACTCTACAGTGTCCTCCATTCATAAATATAGTAGCTACCTTCATATCAATGATTAATATTGCTATACCACTTCATTGTGACCAACATAACACAGAGTGGATTATTACATGCTTATTTTTTAAAAAATTTCTTCATTATACATTTATTGATCTTAACAGTTTTCCCCAAGTTCATGTCCTCAATTTCATAGCATCCTTTATTTAAATTAGTTTTGATTACATAAGGTCCTTTATATTTTGGACAGAGCTTAGCTGAAAATTTCTTTGTTTTTGATGACAGTATATAATTTCTGATTAAGACTTGATCCCCAACTTGAAATTTATGAGGTTTATGAAGTTTATGAAGTTTAGTTTATGAAGTTGAAGTTTATGAAAATTATGCCTTTCATTTTATATTTAAATCTTCTGATCACTCCTTTATTTTTTATTCTTGCCAGAATTCTTTTATTTCTAATTTGCTCATCTTCCAATTTAAAATTGTTATCCACAGGATATTTCATGTACTTGAAAACTGAGAGACTCAACTTTTTATTCTGCAATAATTCAATTGGAATATAACCTGTTGTCTCATGAAAATTATTATTAATTATATATTCTGCTTTATCAAGGTATTTATACCAAGTATTGTGCTTATCTTTGGGAACATGAGTCCTTAAAATGCGATTTACTTCTTTTAAAGGTCGTTCACTTAAATTTGATTGAGGATGGAAAATTGATATAAAATAGGCCTTGACACCTAGACGTTCCATTGCTGATTTCCATACTTTACTTTGAAAACAAGTACCATTATCACTGATGATATATTCAAATTTACTGGATTTCTTGTTCCATGACGAACTGCGTTGTTAATATTAACTTTTCATGTGAAATTTAACGACTTTCAGTCAAATATTTGTTAAGAATAAGTATAATAACTCACTTAATCTGGCCGAGCACTTTCGAATCTATGAGATCCATCTTCATTCATTCAAATTTAACATAACTTATGTATTAATTCTTCTTTCTTCAACTTTCTTCTTTCAATATTCTTCAACTTTTTAACAATACTTTTGGCATTTGCCTTTACAAGACGAAAAAGTTTAACATGTTTGGTGAAGCCATCTAGAATAATGAACATCCATTTCTATCTACCACCGGGTAATTCACCATAAATATCAATAAAGATCTTACAGTTTTTCTTTTGTGAAACAATGGTGTGCATTTCAAGCACTTTCTTTTCATATGTGGTTTTTACTAACTGACAATATTTACAAAATTTAATTGTGTTGGCTACCAATCGATAAAAATGTTTAACATAAAAGGTTTCCTGTATGAATTTAGTTGTTTTAGAAATGCGAACATGGCCTAGCCTTTCATGAAACTCTATTATTAATCTTTCACAGAGTGCAGAAGCAGCAGATTTTGGGGGGGGGGAAATACCTGAGTTGGTATGGGTATCACCTGTTGCGGGGGGCGGGGATGGCCCAGGGTGTTATAAAAGTTCACGAACTTAATTGTTCACCTATTTGTGATGATGTAATATTATACTGGTAATACGAAATGATCCATGATGAAATGCCAATCATTCATGTCCTATACTGCCAAGCCACCAAAACTTCAACTAATGGGTGTAAATAGAATATAATTTATGATTGTAAATAGGACAGGAGTGGCTTCAGCAGGGAGGCGCTCGGACACTGTCCTCCCTGTCAATTTGGAAAAAATGAAATACTAATAATAATAATAATAATAATGATATTGTGTGACCTGGCTGGCTCAGGTCTGGTGTCAGAGTTATCAGGTTGCACCTAAAATAATTTCAGGGCCTCTGACGTGACTTAACGACTGTTTTTTAGGCAGCCGGGACCGACAGCTTAACGTGTCCTCCAAAACACGGGAGTGGACCGAGGTAAAATCTTTTGGTCAGAACTGGGATCGAACCTGGGACCTTTGGGCTAGCAAACCAGCACTTAACCCACTCGGCTATGGCCACTCCAATATACTCCAATGTTATACTAAATCCAGTAATTATTCAGATATTAAATTGAATTGATAATATGTATTATCTTTTTTTGCTATTGTTATCATTTTACAATAGAAAAAAGTGTAGAAATCAGGAATTACAATGTCAAAATGTTATGAACGATCAGCCGCACTTTGCTGTATAGTACAAGCACGTAGTAAGTGAACTGTGGACACTGCCTGTGAGCGCCTTCCAGAGCTGTGTTGCAAAGTTGAAAGCCCTATTCGCTTGTTGCATTCTCTACGGATAAAATGACAACATGTGACCAGCTAGTATAGCTAAATTTAGCCATGGCTGGGCTGGCGGCCGGGGCTTGTATACGCATGCGCATCTGCCTCAAGCTAGTCTGCGAATGCTGCGAGAGACTATATGAAGAGGCTCATTGAAAACATAGAAGTAGCAAATGAACAAAACGAGAGCAGAAAATTTTATCAAGCTGTCAAAAGAAAGAAAAAAGGATTCCAGCCTAATTTAATTGCCTGTAAAGACCGCGATGGAAGAGTACTAGGTGAAGAGAACGACATAATGAACCAGTGGGCTGATCATTTTAGACATCTATTGAACCAAGAGGAAAATGAAGATGTTGAGGTTGAACAAACTACTTATGCCAGTGCAGAACCCTTGCTTCCTCCCCCAAGCTATGGAGAAGTAGAGGAATTGATTAAAAAGAGTAAAAATAATAAAGCACCTGGAGGAGACTCAATACCGGTGGAGCTAATAAAGTATGATGGAAAAAAAAGATGACAGGAGCTCTGCATACTCTAATAATGTGGATATGGGATCAAGAAAAGATGCCCAAAGAGTGGACCAGAGTTGTAATATGCCCCATACACAAAAAAGGTGATAAAATGATATTTGATAATTACAGAGGTATAATGTTACTCTGTACAGCATACAAATTGTTCTCTGCTCTGGTGTTAAAGTGACTAGAAGTATATGCTGAGGAAATAATTGGCGAACATCAATGCGGTTTCAGGCAAGGTAGAAGTACTCTGGGGACATACTCTGGGACAAAGGAAATTTGGAATTTAGCAGGCTATTGTGAGACGATTTTTGGCAAGAGTAAAAGAAAGCTTGTTGAAAATGTGGTTTTGTAGGAATGTTATTTGAAAAACGTTTTCAAGGAGTACCCCTCACTATTATTGAAATTAATTTTCAAGTAGCCTATGGCACTGTATATTCCCCCAATCAGGAGCACTGAGGGATCAAATATAGAAGAGTGGAAGTTTAAAGTAAGCTCCATATATCCCATTGACAATAATACAAGAACTAGATAAAATTTACTTTGCCACATTACGTGGTTAAAGTGTTATGTTAAAGGAATTTATGCCTAGAATCACTTCAAATGTGGTTTTTAAGATGTGATTTTTTTAATTTTCTCGGGGAGTACCCCAAACCCCCTTTTTGAAATGAAAAGCCATGATGAATAAATTACAAATTACTATTGTAATTATTATACCGAGTGTCTAACCCTCCCAGCAACATGATTGGTGATCCCCCCAGACTGACTCTGTAGTTATGATGTAATGATACACATTAAAAGGTTATTGAAATTCGTGTTTCCTTATTTTTATAATTTCTAGAAACAAGTAATGTACCTCATAATGTAATTATTTTTCAAATGAATATGTATTGTTTATTGAACAATAGTTTTATAGCAGACAGTAGGCAGTCAAGAGTCCATCATTTTTGGACTAGGGATTTAAGGTGGTCAATGATTGTGATATCTGGGTGAATGTAAAGCAGGGCTAAAAGGGAACAATGGTTTTCCCTGGAAACAAGAAATCTGTCCAAAGATAAGTTTAAAAAGAGGATGAGAGGATTATTTAGAAATAATCCTGCTGTGTGAAATCTAGTCAGCTCCCAGGATTCATATTATCTATTTAAAGAATACCTTTTAATTCAATTGATAGCTGCTGTCTTAACCAATAACAAATTTGTTTTGTAGTTAAGTTCCTATTATGATCATTTCAATGTGACACTCTCACTGAATGTTTATGTGAGATACAAACATTGAATAATTATGGGTTGAGCTTGAATTTTTTGCTACATTTATTATTATTCTATTTACAATCAGAAATTATATTCTATTTACACCCATTAGTTGAAGTTTTGGTAGCTTGGCAGTATAGGACGTGAATGCTTGGCATTTCATCATGGATCATTTTGTATTACCAGTATAATATTACTCACTTTACTTACTTAATATGGCTCTAAAGTCCTGGGTGGACCTTGGCCTCCTCTACATGACGCCTTCAAACATCGTGTTCTTGTGCTCTCCTCTGCCAGTTTGCTTCCCTCAGCACACGGAGATCATCCACCACGTCATTCAGCCATCTTCATCTTGGTCTTCCTCTTCTCCTAGTTCTAATCATCACTCTCAATGGGCCTCTCTCCTCCCCCATTCTAACCACATGTCCTAACCATTCAATTCTTCTTGACTTTATGGAACGAACAATATTCTCTCTTCCAATTGCTTCGTCAATTTCATTATTATGCCTAGCTCTCCAGTTTCCTCCATCGCATATTGGACCCCATATCCTCCTGAACATATTCCTTTCAAATGACCTCAACGCTCTCTCATCTTTGCTCAAAATGGTCCACGCCTTAGCTCCATATGTCACAACTGGTTTAACTAATGTCCTGTACATCTTTTCCCTTGTTCTTTCTAGATATTAATCTGCTTTTGTAAATTTTCTGGTTGGCATGATATGCACGATCGCCCATCATAATTCTGTTGCATATTTCAAGACTCGTTTTCTTATCAGCTGTCAGCATCACACCAAGGTATTTGAAATTACTGACGCCTTTCACTTAGCAATTATCTGAAATTTTCAAGCAGTTCACCTGTCTTCTTTGTTCATTTGCAGGCATTCTCATGTATTTGGTTTTTTCTATATTTATTTCCAGGCCTGGATTCTTAGCTTCATCTTTCAATGTGTAAAGAAGTTCTTTAAGGCTCTCATTATTCCTTGATATCAAAACCAAATCGTCTGCATAGGCCAGGACTTGACACGTTCTATTAACTATTGTCCCTCTCAGACCTAGCTTTTGAATTACTATCTCCAGCACTAAATTAAAGAGTGTAGCTGAGAGTGCATCCCCTTGCCTGACACCGGTTGTTACGTTGAAACTTGGACTTAGTTTGCTTCCAACCTTAACTTGAGCTGTTGTACCATCCATATTGTCAAATTCACAAGATTGATGAGCTTTCTTGGGATTCCAAACTCTATTAGTATTTTTTTCATTTTGCCTCTCTTAACGCTGTCAAATGCTTGTCGAAAATCCACAAAGAGCATATATGCAGATCTGTGTTATATTCGAAGTATTTCTCCATGATTTGCTTGATTGAAAAGACCTGATTGGTAGTACTTCTACCTTGCCTGAAACCGCATTGATGTTCGCCAATTATTTCCTCAGCATATACTTCTAGTCACTTTAACACCAGAGCAGAGAACAATTTGTATGCTGTACAGAGTAACATTATACCTCTGTAATTATCAAATATCATTTTATCACCTTTTTTGTGTATGGGGCATATTACAACTCTGGTCCACTCTTTGGGCATCTTTCCTTGATCCCATATCCACATTATTAGAGTATGCAGAGCTCCTGTCATCTTTTTTTTCCATCATACTTTATTAGCTCCACCGGTATTGAGTCTCCTCCAGGTGCTTTATTATTTTTACTCTTTTTAATCAATTCCTCTACTTCTCCATAGCTTGGGGGAGGAAGCAAGGGTTCTGCACTGGCATAAGTAGTTTGTTCAACCTCAATATCTTCATTTTCCTCTTGGTTCAATAGATGTCTAAAATGATCAGCCCACCAGTTCATTATGTCGTTCTCTTCACCTAGTACTCTTCCATCACGGTCTTTACAGGAATTAAATTAGGCTGGAATCCTTTTTTCTTCCTTTTGACAGCTTGATAAAATTTTCTGCTCTCGTTTTGTTCATTTGCTACTTCTATGTTTTCAATGAGCCTCTTCATATAGTCTCTCGCAGCATTCGCAGACTAGCTTGAGGCAGATGCGCATGCGTATACAAGCCCCGGCTGCCAGCCCAGCCACGGCTGAATTTAGCTATACTAGCTGGTCACATGTTGCCATTTTATCTGTAGAGAATGCAACAATCGAATAGGGCTTTCGACTTCGCAACACAGCTCTGGAAGGCGCTCACAGGCAGTGTCCACAGTTCACTTACTACGTGCTTGTACTACACAGCAAAGTGCGGCTGATCGTACATAACATTTTGACATTGTAATTCCTGATTTCTACACTCTTTTTCTATTGTAAAATGATAACAATAGCAAAAAAAGATAAAACATATTATCAATTCAATTTAATATCTGAATAATTACTGGATTTAGTATTACATTTTTCCCAAATTGACAGGGAGGACAGTGTCCTAGCGCCTCCCTGCTGGAGCCGCTCCTGTTCTATTTACAATAATAATTTATTTTCTATTTACACCCATTAGTTGAAGTTTTGGTGGCTTGGCAGTATAGGACATGAATGATTGGCATTTCATCATGGATCATTTCATATTACAAGTATAATATTACATCATCACAAATAGGTGAACAATTAAGTTTGTGAACTTTTATAACACCTCAGGCCATTCCCTCCCCCCCCCCGCAACAGGTGATACCCATACCAACTCAGGTATCTCCCCCCCCCCCCAAAATCTGCTGCTGGATCCGCCCCTGCATATAGTTACACCACTGGCACAAGCTATTAATAAAGAATGAAATTTACAAGAAAAATTACATACATTATTTGCAATTGGAAAACTATTCAATCAGCCAAAATTTCCCAAAATTTTTTTGATGATTCAGTGTCAGGCTCTAGGGTAATTATCTGAGTGAATGTACAGTAAAAACGTCAGCTTTTTCTGCCATAGACTAGATTTCACACAGAAGAATCCTTCCTCAGCCATGAAAAGAGAAAATAGTAATTCAGAAAAACATTTCAGAACTGGCATCATTTTCAGACCAAGTACTGTAGTACACAATATTTTCAATAGAAAATTAATTGTTGGTAAGGCATTGCTGTCTTAGTTTTCTCTCTTGTCAGCAACTTTAAAAACTCTCACTTTATTTTACTTTTTATTTTATCCTTTTTCGTATTTTTTCCATTTTATCTCTCTCATCCTACAAATTTCTATCCTTTTACATCTTGTCATCTCTTTATCATAGTTTTCTAACATTTCCATTCGTTCCTCTTTTCTTCTTCTTCTTCTTCTTCTTCTTCTTGTCCTTTTTCTTCTCTTTCTCCTTCTTTTTCTCTTCCTTCTTCTTCTTCTGCGTTTGGTGGGGAAATTTCCCCTTCACCCCCCCCGTGGATCCGCCACTGTAACTAGGGGGAGGAATCAGGGGGACATACTCTGGGACAAAGGAAATTTGGAATTTAGCAGGCTATTGTGAGACAATTTTTGGCAAGAGTAAAAGAAGACTTGTTAAAAATGTGGTTTTATAGGAATTATATTTGAAAAACGTTTTCAAGGAGTACCCCTCACTATTATTGAAATTAATTTTCAAGTAGCCTATGGCACTGTATTGTGCCCCAAAATCAGGAGCAGTGAGGGATCAAATATAGAAAAGTGGAAGTTCAAAGTAAGCTCCGTATCTCCCATTGACAATAATACAAGAACTAGATAAAATTTACTTTGACACATTACGTGGGTTGAAGTGTTATGTTAGAAGAATCTATGCCTAGAATCACTTTAAATGTGGTTTTAAAGATGTGATTTTTTTAATTTTCTCGGGGAGTACCCCAAACCCCCTTTTTGAAATGAAAAGCCATGATGAATAAATTACAAATTACTATTGTAATTATCATACCGAGAGTCTAACCCTCCCAGCAACATCATTGGTCATCCCCCCAGACTGACTCTGTAGTTATGATGTAATGATACACATTAAAAGGTTATTGAAATTCGTGTTTCATTGTTTTTATAATTTCTAGAAACAAGTAACATATCCATTCGTCCTCTTTTCTTCTTCTTCTTTTTCTTCTCCTTTTTCTTCTTTTTCTCCTACTTTTTCTCTTCCTTCTTCTTCTTCTGCGTTTGGGTGGGAAATTTCCCCTTTCTTCCCCCCCCCCCCCCGTGGATCCGCCACTGACACATACTGTTATTATGTTGTAGCTTTGAGGTTATAAAATGAAAGTGTAACTGTGTTGGTTACTGAATGAAATTAGAGTTACTAATTTCAATGAATCATAAATTAGAAAAAATACTATTTGAAAAATGTTACGGTGTTATAACAACCAGTTTTATCAAATAATACCATTTAAATGTATATGATATAAACATTGAGTTATTGGCTTACAAGTGGCATATCAAAATGGCAGTGATCGCTAGGCCAATCTCCAAAGTATGACGTCATATACATTACAAGCCCATGACTGGATGCGCGCGCAACCAATAAGCACATCATATTCAGCTCCTGAAATGTCTCTGTCTGTCGTACCCAATGTTCAGCTGTTATAATGCTTGAATATAAGAAGGAAGCTCATATTGATACAATCTTGCTTTATTTGAAAAAAAATTTACCATCATATTGAATTTGCAAAAAATAAAATATACATTGTTGTGCCTAGGAATAAGGAACATCCATATGAAAAATCATAACAATTGTTCTAGGCGTTCGTTCGTAATCGTGAGACAGACAAACAGATAGAGAAAATTTCCGATCGTCTTAAAGGAAAGACCTCACTCCGTTTGGTCGATAAATTGTAATAAAAATGTTTTTGGAATGATTAATTTATTGAATTGAACCTTAATAATGTTTGGCAGTGTGTAATGTGGTGGTAGTAATGACCAAAATGCTCTATATTTTGAGTTATATGATAGGCCTACCTGATGAATGATAAGACGAATTTGTCACAACCACATTTATTGAATATAGTGAGATACTAGTTTCAGATGTTACTCCATTATCAATCTCAAACAAACCCTAGTTACAACTTCATCTTATTATTCATTATGGATATCCTCTACTCTGATACAATTGAACATTGCCTCTAGATGTAATATTGAGATATTACATATTTGTGTTTTTTTGGTGTGCTCACCAATGCATACACATTATCCGATAAAACGTTTTTTGTAACAGAGCACAGACATTTATTGCATATCAGTAGAATCTAGCTGAGCGCTCTACCACTAGGCACTACCATCTGAGAACGCTGGTAGAGAAGTATGGCTCAGCCGGCTCTGAGAAATATGGATCAGCCGGTGACAGACCATGTTTCAGTCATTACGCTTTCAGCCTGAAGCACGGAAAGACTGGACAGTCATTTCATAATAAAATTTGTTTGCAATAAGGCAATGTACTGCGGAAAGTGAAGATTGAAATAGGACTTTGATCTTGAATAGCAAAGGTTTGAGCAACCATTCAAGCGTTTAGGATGGGGATGTTCTTGGTGGGGGAAAGCAGTATACAAATAATGCATTGAGTTGAGACCCCCAAAAGTAATTTTGAATGAGAAAGCCTGGAACTTAAGAAAGGAGTGCTTTGTATATAAGTAAAAGACAGCTGCTCCCTGGAAGATACACATTGATTCATGCATATCTTTCAAGTAAACAAACTAAACGCAATTGAGTAAATGCCTGCCAATTGCCTCAATTCGTTCTGTAATCTTATTGAATTGAAAATGTTTCTATAAAACTGTACTTTAAAAAATACATGATGATCATTCAATAGTAATAATAATGACAATTAGTTGTTACAAATAACTCTGTATTGTTGTGTATACTGGGAAATATTTCATTCTTGATCCAATAAAAATGTTCTCTAAACTTCAGAGATGGCTGAAATATCAAGCATGCAAACCAGTGGCGTACCGATAATGGAGCGTGTGGAGCAGTCGCTTCAGGGCGCAAGGCACTTTTTTTTTGTAGATTACGTCTTGGAGACTCCAGTTAAGGAGTATAAGACAAGTCAGATAAACAATATTATACACTAGAAACCATAATTACTTAAATTAGTTGAGGTGAGGCTTAATTTTGATGTGAAAGGAACTCTTGTACACTATAAAAAGCTTTATCAACTAAATATTTCTTCAATTGTTTTTTAAATATTTCTATATTTTCAAGACTCTTCAAAAACTGCAGTAGCTTGTTGTAGAATTTCCTACCAATATAACTAGGTTTTTGTTTGAATAAGCTACTATTGTGACTCACCAAGTGATAATCTCCTTGGCTTCTTGTATTATAATCATGTACATCAAGATTTTGGTTAATGACATTCGTTTTTACATATAGAGTGGCTTCATACACATATAAGCAGGGTACAGTTAGGAGACCAAGTCTCTTGAACAACGGCCCACATGAATCTAATCTATTTACTCTTTCTATACACCTAACCGCTTTCTTTTGGATCTTAAACACCCTATCAAGATTTTGTTTTGATGAATTACCACATACTAAGATAGCATACCTAATAATTATGTGACAGTAAGAGCCCATGGTAAGCTGTAAAAAGTAACTTTTTGTCATTCAATCTAGTGAGCTGTCACAGGACAAATACCCCAGATGAAATTTTACAACATATTTTCTCAATGTATGGAGTCCAGGTCAATCGTCTATCCAACATAACTCCTAGAAATGCAATTTTTTCTTCCTGGTCTAATTGATTACCGTTTACAAACACGTTTATAGCCCTATCTTCATTTAAATTATGTTTGTTTTTGAATTGAAGGTATTGGCATTTTTTACTATTTATAGTTGATTTCAACTGTTTTAAAAATTGGACAATGGACTGCATACCTATATGGGCACTTACTTCTAAATTATCTAGAATGGAATTGCTGAAAATGAGTGATGTATCGTCAGCAAATAAGAGGGCTCTACCACTAATTAATTCTTTAGGTAAATGGTTGACATATAACAAAAAAAGCAATGGACCTAGTATTGACCCCTGAGGCACTCCAGCTTGCATCTCTAATTTATTAGATTTATTCTTTACTATACTATTACCAACTACTGTAGTTAGTTCTACACATTGTTTTCTCCCAATAAGATATTATGATTCAAACCATTTCAGTTCAACCCCATTTAATTCGAATATTAATCCGAATATTAATTCGAATGGATAAGTAGTATTTTTGTTTATTATTATTAGTATTTATAATATCTTAATAATTTACATCATTAACTTGTCTAATATAAGTTAAAGTATTTGAATAAAAAGTCAAATTCTATTTTCGAGGTTAGGTGTACCAATATTGATAAATTATCTTGTAATTGAATAGTCTCAAGTTGACAATTGTAATAAATTAAGTAATATTTCATTAAACATTTAACTAAAATCAATTGAAAACAATTTTTAGCTAGGAAAATGAGTCCAAACAAGGCATCTAAATCTAATTGTTTAACTAAAACTCAGGTAGCTACGCGATCTCAGCAATTATTAACAAAAAAATCTCCAACAGCTCTTAAAGCTACTGTAGATGTAGAAGAAAAGGTTGCTAAACTATTGAGTGATCACACCAAATTGAAAACAAAATTAGAAACATCACTAAAAAATTCTGAGGAAGAACGAATAGGGTTAGTGGATCACATAAAATCTCTTTTTTTTCTTTAGAGCTTTGTAATTATCTTCACTTAACATATTTCTAGATAGTTTGAATTCATCATATGCATCTTTAACCCTATTTCTTTCTGCAAGGATATCATCAGTTATCCACTCTTCAATTTTGTCTAATTTGTTTTTTACAGGGACTTTTATAACTGGACAACTCATAGTAATATGAAACCTTAAAATATTAATGAAACTATCATATTTGTTATTCAAACTATTGCTATTGTAAACCCGACTCCAGTTTTCTTGTAGCAGATTCTGCTTCAAACAATCGATATTCCCCTGTTCACATTGTTGAATTTTTTATTACTCTACTCTTTTTAATTGATTTATAACCTTGCAACCCCACCTCTAAGATTTGATAGTCATGATCAGATAGTTCCGAGCCACCTAATCTTGTTTTAGAGTAATCTATATTGGTAAGCATGTTATCAATTATTGTTTGTGATGTTCTTGTGACTCTGGTATATTCATGAACTTTTATTTCCAAGTTATTCATGTATATAATATCCCTTAAATCTTGTCATTTTATTCTGTGTTGCAACGTCTGTATTGAAATCTCCCGCTACAATAACGTTTGTAAAACGAGTAGTAGTAAATCTCTAAAATCCTATTGAATAGTTCACAAAAATTGTTCCATTCCCCATTTGGTGAACTATAAATACCTAACACCGCTACTTCGAAATTATCGTCGATTTTTACTCTTTACCCAGAAACTTTAAATCCATTTCCACAGCAAATTTCTCTTCATATTCTAAATTAAATGTTTGCATATTCTTAGCATTTAGCATCTCTGAGGGGCGTACCGTTCTTGAGGGAAAATTGCCTTTTACTTACAAAAAATGTATTACTATATAATGAAGGCCAAAAGGGTAAAATTTAAAAAACCGTATGTATACATTGCTGCGCATTACTATAAAAGGAACATTCATGTCAAATTTAAAAGAAATCAGTTCACACGTTCTGCTGTAAACACGTACAAACAAACAGAATGCAAAAAGGTCGAGTCAGAAGTAGCAAATAGTAGAATGTAGCAAAGCCAAAACAATTTTAATTTGGTGACAAAAGGTATAACAATTTCAAGTAATTGACTTTGAATTTATTCTGGAAAAATAAATCCACAAGAAGTTCAATGTTTTTATATTAACAAGAACAGGAACGTAATACTTCACTTTTGAATACTATTTCCAAAATATAAGAACATTTTCATAGGAATGACTTGCAAAATGCTAAAAAAATAACTGCAAATAAATATATAGAAAAGTGAAAAAATTCACAACATTCAGTTTGGAAATTGATAAAAGCAGAATCTGGTCTGGCAAAAAATCATTCATCGGAGATTCGCATCTCTGACAAATATGGTGTAGTTGAGGCGGGAAAAAACCGCTGATTCATTAAATGACCACTATGTTAATATCAGCCCATTTGGATGGTTGAGTGTAAGATTGATTTTTTTGGGTGGCGGGGGGCGGCATCGTAAGACACTTCCGCTCCAGGGAGCTTGAAACCTCGGTACGCCACTGATGCACACAATCAGACTTCAGACTTCATGTACTTGAATATTAATAGCCAAAGGTCATGCCATCATTTTAAGCTTGAAATATATTATAAAGTCATCCTTACTTGGCCTGTATGATTTCGAGGCGCTATGTTACTGAAGAACAATTACTTAATTGCTTTATTGAGACTCCCGTTCACAATAAATCATCCATTCTACTGAGGACTTGGAATAAATAATAATGACAGGGTAATTAAATATATTGTTGACAAGAGCTATCCCAATATAATTAACGTTATTAATTTTTTTAGAGTAACGGCCCTGCGATTCAGCATATAAGTTGCAAGCTGCAGTAGCATTCCTAAGATGTCACATAGAAATATAATTTTTTATGGCTATTTTTAATATTTCTTTTATTTATTGATATATTATTCATCAATTTAATAAATGTGTTATTTTTGAACCTTTATACACTCTATTACACATAAACCTCTGGATATGTTGAGAAACCAACCAATTCAATGAATGATTTGTACCTCTTTGTTGTATGTTTGCACCACATTCTTGTATGGTATGTAAATTTATGAGTGACTTATAACTGATTATTGATTTTTTCAGCATTAACGGTTTTTCAGCATAGGTTTGCTCAATCTCTCTTCTTTTACGTTTCTGCTGATGTCATGAAGACATGATTTCTGAAACATCAGTTTATAACTAGTGTTATAGTTTCCTCTGCCACAACAGTAATGGTAGACCTGTACAAAGATGGCGTACTTGAAAGTCAAATTATCTAAACAGTTGTGATAATCTGAATAGAGCACATTGACGCTGTATAGAAGAGAACTTACAAATATTTACCCAAATAAGATGAATTCAAGTTCCTAATCCTTGAATTTAATATTGAGCAATCATTATTACATAATATTGGGCCTCACAATCATTACTGGCTCAAACAAATCATGTACTTATGATGTAATTCAATTTATGTTTTTTATTTCTAGATAAAGTAGAAATACTCGATGCTCCAGACATGAGAACAATCCTCTCTCTCAAAAAAACTGAAAAAAAGTCGTTCCTAAAAAAAGGAAACGTATTTGTGAAACTTGCAAGTCTAGTCCTGCGCGAATAATATGGTGGACACAGATCATTCGTTACAACTCCGTTGACAATGTATTCTGTACTGTAACTAATAGCAGTCAAATCAACAACTTCCAATAATTGAATATTGAACATTTTATTGGATCAGGATGATATTGAGTTCTCTACAATTGCAAATATGAAAGAATACTTCACTCAAATGAATAAATAGATGAATAGATTGATCTCTTTCCAGGCTAGTTTTAATTGATTACAACAAGCAAATATGACAAACACAATATTTCTCACACATATGCTTGGAGTCTATAATGAACAGTCAGTAAAATCAACTAATCAAGTATTATTCATATAATTTCTATTGTTTAATTGGATTATTTTTTATAATTTCAAAGATACCTTTTGGCAGTTCCATATCCAAATACATATGGTTGGATAATTTTCACTGTATCTCTATGTTTCTATATCTGGCTCAGTCAACCCCTCCCTGTCACTGTTGGGGTGCCACAGGGCTCCATTTCCTCGGCGATTCTTTTTATTTTATTTATTTATGACCTGCTCCAGAAAAACTTTAAAGGTCGGATTCAAGCTTCTGCCGACGATATAGCCTCCATATATTCACATCTTATTTCTATATAAACTATAAAAAATTATATATTGTATGATTTGAATATTCTACAGGATTGGTGTTACAAAAACAAAATGAAAGTAAATGCCACTAAAACAAAGTTTATCAATTTTGACTTTAGGGCATTTGATTTTTCTACCCCAATCGTATATCATGATCAAGACTGCCAGCAAGAAAATAATTGTGATTGTAACATAATTGAAAAAGTAAACTCATTTAAATATTTAAGATTGACATTCAATGAAAAAATGTAATGGGGAAAACATATTCAAAACTTGCACAGAAATATTAGAAGTTCAATTACAAAATTTTATTATCTCAGAAACTTATGTGAAGTGTCGTTGATGAAAACTCTATACTATGCTTTAATTCATTCAAGATTACAGTATGGGCTGGTATGCTGGGGTGGGACCTTCAAAACTCTTATTAACAGATTGCGTGTATCATAAAACTACTTTCTGAGAATAATTTCATGTAAAAATCGTAGAGAGCTCTTTTCCTTTATAATGCCAATTGAAGATTTTGCCTATTCAAAATTTGTTTGTTTTCAACATTTTCTAAAATAATTTTACCTGAAAAGTGGGAACATGGAACAGAAAATCTCTATTATGGTATGAGAAGTACAAACAGACTGCTTTGTAGGACCCCTAAAGTTAACAGAGAGCTTTTTACACACTCATTTTTATTTCTGGGGCCTTATATTTTTAATAGAGTGCCGATTGACTTGAGGAGATATATTTCGCACACTCTTTTCTGTAAGAAAAATAAGAACTGGCTATTCGAATTGAGTGGCACTTGGCTTGTGAGAAATATATTAAGATGAAAAAATGGAATACTTGCCTAAAAAAAGGTCTGGAATCAAATTCAATAGTCCATTTCACTATTTCAAAAAAATATATACCGTATATTTTGAATGGTAATGTGAAGGTTTAGAGTAAATTATTTTTAACTGATGCAAAATATTGATTGCTGGTATGAATTCTAAGTAGAAAAATGAATATAACAAGAGCTAGAAATTGATTTACTCTGTTGCGCTGCAGGCAGTATGTGTACTATATATGCTGACTAGACTCAAACAATTTTTTATAAATTAAGTTTCAAGCTTAGTTGCACACTGGCCACATGTACTGGAGGTAGTGGCCAGTTAGTTTCCTCGTTATTTTTTTTTTGCAAAATTTGTATTATATGTTTTTCAAGGTTGGAAATAAAATTAATTATTCATTATTCATTCTATGCAATTTTTTGTCAGAAATATGGCATGTTATATCTATGACAAAAGATTTCATAGAAATTATCCAACCATGTATTTTGTTATGAGGCTGCCAGAGCGCATCTTTAAAATTATAACAAAAATTCAAATAAACAATAGAAATATGAATAATATTTGAATAGCTGGTATATTGATTGTTCATTATAGACTCCAAGCATGAGTGTGACAAATGTTGTGTTAGTCATATTTGCTTGTTTATATCAATCAAAACTAGCATGAAAAAAGGTTTATGCCTCACCTATGTGATATAAATGCTCATTTAATTGATTTCTCGGAAATGAAAGCAGTTTTTAGACTGATACTTGTAGCTAACATTAACATGGATCATCTAGTGATCAGAGAGATTATAAAGTGAAGGATAAAAATGGATGGATAAATAAATCAATAAATAAATCAACCTGATCGAATCTTCATATAATAGCAAAATTCAAATTGTTGTAACTATATATAGGTTTTAGTTTTTGTGTTTCTTTAAGCACTTGCTTTGTTGTTTGATGGTTTGCTACACTTTTGAAATCAGTGTTGGTTTTCTTAATAAAAATATTCTGAATTAAGAAAATTCGAAGATCCCTTTTGGACAAGAGGTTTTATCTGGTTTTAAGGCATAGCGGATGAAGCATGGTCTGTCACCAGCTGAGCTATTTCTCACCTCTGGATGAGAGTGCTCAGTTGGATTCTTCTAAAACGCATTAAATGTATGTATGCTGTTGAAGAAAAACTCTTTGCAGGATTATGTGCATGCATAGATGAACCAGCCAAAAACCAGTGTTTTTCATATTGCAATATTATTATTTCTTCACAATATCGTATCTACATAAATAAATAATAAATAAATGTGGCGTTGAATATAGAACTGCACTAAATTCAGGGTACTCTGGTCATTGCTACTGGTACATTCCATTTGAATAAAAATCATTATTATCCAATTCATCTTCTCGAATACATTGTTATAAAAATTTATTAGCCAAACCCCCAAATATTCAGTCTATTCAGATAGTAGTTGAATGAACAATATCAGTGGACATTCAGCAACAAGAATGCAGATTGCGACGCAATGGCTATAGACAGCTGACTAATCTTTAAAAGAAATAACTATGAATATGTACACAAGACAGCGCCATTCATATTTTGTTTGTGCCAATCTTAGCTTGGTTATTGATGATACAGACAAGAAAGTAGAGCCGGTTAGGCACCAGGGTTCAACCCAATGTGGTAAAACAATGTTGCAGTAGGACTCCGAAAATTGAAATCGCTCTACAGCCACTCATCTCCATGCTAGTGACAGCCCCTGCTTCATCCGCAGAAGAGTACGGGCTTAATTCATGCTAAGCCACTGTCTGGGGTCTGTGAATTAAAATCAATCCATTAATTTTATTAGAACTCATATTTTTAGTTACTGTAAAATTTTTGATTTCAATAGGTAATTTATGAATTGTTATTCAGCAGGGTGTTTGCTCCATTCAGGGTGTTTGCATCAAATATTCATGCACTCCAAGTAATATTATTCTATAAATCATAATTCTTGTTTGTTTGTTTGTATTTGAAAGAAGAAATCAAGTTTGTTAATATTATGAAACATGAATTTTAAAAGTATTGTAACTTTCTTTTTGTCTTAATTATAGTTGTTGCTAATAACTTACTTGTACTTCTTGTTGGCTCCTTAATCTTCTACCTCCAACTTCATTATTCCCTTACCTTACTGTCACATATTAGGTATGCTATCTTAGTATGGGGTAATTCATCAAAACAAAACCTTGATAGGGTGTTTAAGATCAAAAGAAAGCTGTTCGGTGTATGGAAAGAGTAGATTCATTTCAGCCGTTGTTCAAGAGACTTGGGGCCGTATTTATGAACGTGACTCACGTTCATCTTGGAACAACTTGGATATTACATTGAATGTGGTCACAAGCTAACCTGAAATTGTGTCTTATTATCAGGCACTGTTGAATATGAAATAAAATACATGAAAATATAAAGACACTGCACTGCATGTGAATTTACAATTACTTTACAGTGTTCCATAATTATTACCACATCAATATCTTTTAAATTATTATTATCTGTTTTCAAACTTCAAAAATCAAAGCATTTTGGTGCAGTGTAGTGAGCGCTACCTGCCAGCTGACCAAAGAACTTCATCCATTCTATTTCGTAGAAAAAGAATCCTATCCTACTGCAAAGAAAAATGTATAGGTTCCCACACAGCACAAAATATCCCTAGGATATCCTGACCAGTTCCCATATGTCCCATAGAGATCCCAGGATATTGGAATGTCACTGGGATCTCTGAAGGATATTACATATGGGATATGATATCCTGGGGATATCCCAAGATATCAAATACTGGGATGGTAGATCCCAGGATATCACATACTATAACATACCCAGGATATTGGAATGTCACTTAGATCTCTGAAGGATATTACATATGGGATATGATATCCTGGGGATATCCCAGGATATCAAATACTGGGATATCTGAAGGATATTACATATGGGATATGATATCCTGGGGATATCCCAGGATATCAAATACTGGGATGGTAGATCCCAGGATATCACATACTGGGATGATAATTCCTGGGGAGATTTCAGGATATGACATACTGGGATGATAATTCCTGGGGAGATTTCAGGATATGACATACTGGGATGATAATTCCTGGGGAGATCCCAGGATATGACATACTGGGATGATAATTCCTGGGGAGATCCCAGGATATCACATGCTGGGATGATATATCCTGGGGATATCCCAGAATATCACATACTGGGATGATATATATCCCAAGGAAAACCCAGAATATTACATGCTGGGATGATATATCCCAGGGAGAACCCAGGATATCACATACTGGGATTATAAATCCTGGGAAGACCCCAGGATATCACATGCTGGAATGATATATCTGAGGGAGATCCCAGGATATCACATACTGGGATGATAAATCTTAGGGAGATCCCAGGATATCATAATACTAGAATGAAATATATCTGAATCTCTCTAGAATGTTATATCAGGGATTTGATATTCTGGGCTAATCCCAGGATATCTTATACAGAAATATGATTCAATCCTGAAATACTCCCTCATATTCAGGGATATGAGGGAGATTACATCCTAAAATATTTTATCCTGGAAAGATCTCAGGATGAATAAAATGTGATGTTGTTGCAATGTGTCATCATTAATTTTATATTATTGAGGTCATTCCTATTCTGCATTCATGTAATCCTACCACATTCAATTAAAGCTAGGCTAATGCATAAACAAGTTAAGCATACTCAAATGCATAATCACTTAGGTATATAGCCTACTATTTATTATTCCTTAGGGATGACTAGTTGGTATTAGAACTGGCATTGAGGATGTTACAATTCTGCCTTCTAGCAATTCTACTACTTCTAATTACTTCGCTTTCACATGAGTTTAAATTCAAATCTGTATTAAATTTCAATGATATTCGTTATTGAAATGATTCATTAGTAATACAACTTACAGTAGAATATATTTTATTCACTCTCTCACTATCATACTCGTATTGTATCTCACTCACTCAGTCATTCTCTCTCTCACTCTCTCTTGTCCTCTCGAACCCTCCCACTTCACTCACTCGCTCCTCTCTCATTCTCACTCACTCACTCCCACTCTCTCTCCTAACCTAGCTTCTCCAACTTCGGAACCACTAATCATATAACCAAGTATGAACACTCTTTGTAGGGAATTTCATTCTCATTAAGATTGTATGAAACATTTTGTCTCGAAAAACTTATCCCTTTCGAGATAATAGCGGTTAACATATTTTTGGTGGTGAAGCTACCCGCCCTGCACGAGGCTACCTTATCCTACCGCATTCTGTTGGAATTTCTGGTAACTACCATCACATTGTATCAATTGATATGCAATTCCACAATTTTTATTAAATATCCCTTGTAATATTTAAAGTATACATATTTTAACTAACAGAGTTGATATTTTTCCTATTCTTGGAGTTTTTAAATACACTTTTTCTATGATCCTAGAATCCTCCAGCCTGGAATAACTGATCAAAGTTACCAAATTTTGTACCTCTCACTAGGATTTTTGTAGCTGTTTGATGGGGGTGTCACCAGCAATGCACAATAATTCACCTTATTTCACTTTAATTATTCACCTTAATTAGGTATCACATCTCAGCCTGTTGACTAAGATCAAAGTGTAGTAACTGTTCATACCAGCTTAATATCACACCTTCTAATAATAATATTAGGATACAGAAAGGATATGTCATTCCCAGCATATCCCATAAATATCCTCTGGATCTCCACTGTGGGATTTGGACAGTTTTTCCCTTATCCCTAGCATGTTCCTGGGGTTTATCTAGGATATCCTAGGGATATTCTGAAGATATCCACTAGAAAGTCCTGGGGTGGGATTTGTCATCCCCAGGACATCCCATACATAACCCCAGATCTCCTTCATGGGATTTGACTGACATCTAGTTGACTCTCACCTCTCGCCCCACGGTGGTGGGGAGCCTGTTTTTCAAAATTGGTTGAGGAGGCATGTTCATTCTGATCCACCATTCAGATAATCTATAGTAACCAGTGGCGGAAGAAAAAGAAGAGAAAGGAGAAGAGAGGGAAGAAAAAGGAGAAAAGAGGAATGAATGGAAATGATAGAAAACAGCAAAGAAGTGGAAAAGAGAAAGAAAATGGTAGGAGGAGTGAGATGAAAATGAAAAAAGATGAAAAAGGGTAAAAAATAAGTATGAAATTAAAAGTAGAAGAAAATGAAGGAAATTTATCAAAGTTGTTGACAAGTGAGGAAAATGAGACAGCAATGCATAGCCAACAATTAATTTTCTATTGCAAATATTGTGTACTTCAGTATGGTACTTGGTCTGGAAATGATGCCAGTTCTGAAAGGGTTTTCTGGATTCTGCAGCTTTCCAATACAATTTTGGGATTGGCTCTTACAATATTTGGAAATATGTCTAATACCTTGGCATTTGAAACATTATGACAGAGCGACATAGTCTTTAACTGTACACAATGTCCAATCCAGCACATATAAGCGTGCTTTGTTGATTATTCCTCGCCGAATTTCTGGAGAGCATTCAATGACCCAATGTGTGGTCTTTCTATCTTTTTGCCCTACTTTGAATAACGGGGAAAACTCCTTTTCAAATTTACTTTGTTCCAATGTGCTAGAGAAATTCCTATTGAATACTTCAACTCTAAGATCCGTTTCATTAACCTCAATTGGAACATTATATATTATAATTCTTGGCTTTTTTAACTCGGGTACGCTTATTTTAAGATTTTTATTTTCTACGATATTTTTACCAAGTATTTTATTCTTATCTTCGGATGAGTCCAAGACTAACAGAACTCCACCACCATGCACATTTACTGCTTTCTTAATTTTAAGAGATTTTTCTTGCGGAATATTTTTTCTCAGAGATTCTCTTATTTTTACCCTAGATTCACTTCCACTTTCTGATAATATGCTGGGTTTCACAATAACAAAGTTATCCTTTTTCACTATCTGCCGCAGTTGTTGTCCCATTTCCGGTTGCTGCTTCATTTTATTAATTTTTCCAGGTAGCTGTACCGCTTCTGCAAACGATCTTGCAGTAGCAGTAGTAGTAGGCGGCTGTCCTCTGTTGAACTCGGATGAGAGCTGGTTGATGCTTCTTTCCAACTTCTCCAATCTGCTTACAACCTTGTTTTTCTCTTTTTCCTGGGTCTTCTGCCTTGTTTCGACTCTGGTTATTATCAACGCCAGCTTGTTGCACAGTGAATTGTATTGGTCTAAATCGTTTCTAGAGAGCTTTTTTTTTCAAAAGTTTCACTGCCCCAATTTCTGAGATCGGAGTAGGCTATAATTCGTGAAGAGTTCCCACGTCTTCCAAAATACTCTGGTCCATGATGTTGGATATTTTGCTCACATTTTGGTCATCCACGTAGTTCAGGCTGCGACTCTCAGTGTTTAGTAGGCTGCTTGGATTTTCATCTTCTTCCTCAAACTCTGTTGCTAGTAGAGGTGGCAATTTCACCGGTGAATGAAGTTTTGCCGGTCTATTCATAATTGAATTACTTTGAGAAAATTAACTTCATAACACTTGAACAATCTTTCAATATTCGAATAAAACGACAAGTTTAAATTTGCTGACAGCTCGATTACTGTTAACTATTTCTACAACTAGTCTACGTTAGCACTACGATGTTTACTCTATCGCGTTCGGCTGAATAAAGTGCTTTATGTTTACTCCACCATCTTGTGGCCCCAATCTTTTGCACTCGTTGCATTTTTTCATGGCCTTGGTGTTTATTTTTGGTTTCTTTTTCCCAGACGGCCATTCTTTTATAGTGTACTGGGGTAGAGACCATGATAATGCAGATAATGTATGGTTTGGTAATGAGATTCGGGTACACTTTTCGTGGTTTATGCGCGCACAAGAGCCTTTGCTTTGGTTGCTCAGAATTGAATATCCCTTTGTTATCTTGTTACTACGAAAAAACATATAAAGTCCAAGTGAATTTGCAAAGGCAGGCCTTACTTTTTGGGGGCCCCCTTCGGGAGCCCCTTGGCCTCGGGGCCCTCGGGGATCCCCGACCAGCCGACCTGGCCAGACCGCCCCTGTTTTTAACTGAACTGTCTTAGAACCAATGTTTCTTATAATAAAACTTAATTCCTACTCTTTGATAGTCTGCAGTGCAACAAATACTCTCTTTGAATTCAAATAAATACGGCTAGGAATAAAATCTACGAAACTACTGTCCTTATATTCTACTGCAAAACTTACTTCTGTTTCTTGTCCGATTAACAATGTTATGTTATCAACTAGATAAACGTTTTTATTCTGATACAACTTCTGTGTAGAATCATTTTTCAATAATCTAGCCTGGCTAAATTGCTTATTCGACAATCGTGCAATAGGCTCCCCCTCCAATAATTGTACAACTGAATCTGACAGATTTTCAATTTTTAATTCACAGCTGTCCTTATTTAATGTTATTAAATTGACAATGTGCAGCTCTGGCTTTCGCAATTCACAGTACACTGCATTTGTAGTGAGCAAAGGTTGATCGAAACAAAAAGAAACATTCAAAAATTGTTTTGGCTTCATTATAGCCTGCTCAATCATTCTTGCTTCTGTGTGACCTAGTTCAGCGCTGTCCGTCCATTGCGCAAACGGAATGCTCAAATTATCATCATTAATTTGTAATTTTATTTCTCTGCGGGAAAAATCTAATTTTGCTCCATACCTCAGCATAAAATCAACACCTAATAATAATTCAATCGAGGTCGTATTTACAACAATACATTGACTTGAAAATTCAATGTTGTTAATTTTAAAATCCAAACAAACCTTTCCTAATACCTTAATCGGCAGACCGTTTGCTGCTAACAATTGAAAATCAACCTGGGTCAATGACTGACCAGGGCAATGACTTACACCTACAAGTGTCAAATTTGAACCAGTGTCAAACAGAATTTTGACTCTTGAATTATTTAGGCTACTTCTCCTTCAATTAATACAGGTGAAAGCCTAATATTTCCACATGCCGTATTATAATGAATCTTATTCTTTTGAATGTTATCATTTTCATTTGTATTATTTACTGTAATATTTGATTTATTTTCATCGACTCTCTCCTCTTCTATTTCTTTTTCTTTATCTGCCCTGATTTCTACAGCTTCGACCAACTTTCCTGCTTTATTCATTTGCATTTGCATTCATCCTGCTTTATGCAAAGTGCATTCATTTTTGACTGCCATTTCTTCCTTTCTTTTAGAAAACAATTCGCTATTCTTGGGATTTTTCTCTTCTATTTCGGGGCCCCCATATTCCTGTAACTTGGACCCCGTTACGCGTTTTCTGTATGTTTTATTTTACCATTGAATTGGCAAGTCTTAATAGAGTGACCTTCCTTTTTACATAAACTACAAGTAATCTTATCATTGCTTTTATTCATTAAATTGAACCTACAATCACACATTGAATGATTTTTCATTTCACAAATTTCACACCATAACTTCGTTTCATCTCTGTTCCAAGGTCCTGGGCTAACTTCCTTATTCCATCTTCTTCTATCATCATTCCTACCACTATTGCTATAACGGAAATCTCTCCTGTTATAATTGTCGTTATTATTTCTATAATTATTATGTCTTGTGTCATGGCCTCCAAAAAATTTTACTGCCTTACACACTCTTGTGTTGACTTCTGCTGATTTTCTATCAACTTATCGATATTCCTACTTATATGCATGATCCTCTGATCCGACTCTTTACTCTTTTTCTCTATTAATTCTGCACTCGACAATCTGTCCTCCAAGAAATACTTTGACAATTCAAATCTCTCGAGATTATTAGTCAATTCTTCTATTGTTTCATTTCTTTACATCACCACCTTATCTAAAATATGTGGTAATAATCCCTTAAGTACATATTTTACTTTCCTAGACTCTGACATTTTAGGATCTACTTTTGAGCATAAAAACAAAATTTGGGCCATATACTCTCTAATACTCTCATAAGGTTTCATTCTACAATTCCCCAACTCCATCTCATACCTATCTAACTGTATTGGTTGGAAATATCTAATTATTTCATTCTTTAAAGCCTCATAATCCAAATTCTTCTTTTCTTTCAATATTAATTTCACCATCTCGAAATATTTTAAAGGACTCCCCTCTAAATAAAATGGAAAGTATAAAACTTTATCTTTTTCATCCCAAGAATTTGCCAAAGATACTCTATGAAGATACTCAAAAAATTCCAATATATCTTCACCTTTCTTTGCACTAAAGGTTTTTGGTGCCAAAAACGGTCTCTTCTTTTCTGCCATGTTTTTCACTGTTTGAATTTCTGAATCCCTGTATTGCTTAACTGGAGAAGCAGACTCTGTTATTAATGGTTCTCCATTAATAATAAGTTGGGGCACTTATTATTCTTCAATTCTCCAGATAATTTAACTCCCTGAATTATTTGATTCAACGCCCTTTCTTGTTCAATAATGTACTCTTGTGGGTTGATTAGATTTAACTTTAAGATTCTTATTTGAGATCTAATGAAGTCTAAATCAGCATTTGCTGGTAAAAAGAGCTTGTATTGGGTAGCTATACCAAGAGCCTCGTGCAAATTTAATTCTTTGATTCGAATATTTCTAATATCAACAAGACTCATAACCATACACACGTCCTAATTGAGGTTACCACGAAAGTCTGACGGTTAGTGCCAGATGAATACACCAGCATAAGCCTCCACCATTTATGTAACCCTGATATTCTTAATATCAACAATTTGTCTGAATGATTACTCTAGGGTCGTAACTCATAGACAACAAAATATTTCTAATTTTATAGTTTGTTTATTTATAATATTATATATTATAATATTACAACACATTAAAGAACATATCAAATTTAACTCGCTTGGCTTGTTATTTTAAGACGTGTGTATAATTATGACTTGGAACTTATATTTAAAACTAACCTGGTATTCCTGCCTCGCCTTTCCTTGATCTCCAGGAGTCTATGGCCACTTCAAACACTTATAACAACTCTCAGAACCCAACTGAACATGCCCTTGTCGCCCAGTAGAAATTGCCGGCTAACACGCCAAAATTTCAATCCCCAATAAGTTTTAAACTGCCCGAACTGTAACAGACTTATTGAGTTTTCGAAGATCTTGGTTTTGCAAGCCTAACACTCCACTGGTCGAAAGAAGCGTTCTCCTGGCTTCTCGAGTTGAACTCCGCGATCATGAATTTTGGTTCTCTATTTAAGTGGTCCATACACTCCTTTCAATCCCAGAAAAGAGGCCTAACATTCACAAGATTGAATAGTGACACGTTCTTACATACCTTTAATATTTACTAACACATTCAAACAATTCGCATGAACGTGCCACTATCAGACTTGTCGATCTCATGAACGTCATCATTGCTTAATAACATAATTCGCCTTGAAAGCCTGAAGTGAAACACCTCGGCTCTCGTTTCTATAATAAAATTAATTTTTAATGAAAATGTAATTTATGACATGCTTTTCACTTGAATAATGCTTTTTAACTTTTTCTTTTAGGTGTTTCAAATCCGTTACTCCCTTAATTGTCCATGCTGCATCAATTCGAGGAGAACTTGGCAAGCAAATAAAACAATAGAATGCGTTACTTCTTTCACAACCATACAACCACTTAGCAAAATCATAATATTTTACATTAAACTTTCGATTGAACACCCTATTACCATTCTTATCTTTCTGTGAAATAAGGTCTTGGCAGGCCTAGTTTTTTAACTGCTGAACGTGTTTTAGAATCACTTACATTGTTTTTCAAATTCTCAACAGAATTAATTATTGAAAAGTTCAACTACATAACAAACAAATCAATTTGAACAATAACAACTCACATGACTCACTCACAACTCACAACTAACTCACATGGAAGCCTGAAGTTACCGATAACTTGATAAAATAAGCTTTAATAATGTCAAGTCGTAAGACAATTCCACGCACGTGTACACACTACAGAAAGTAATCTACTGAAAAGTGAGGTTATGGCAGGTTGACATAAATGATCCATGCGGCATGCGGCATTCGTAGACTAGCTTGAGGCAGATGCGCATGCGTAAACAAGCCCCGGCCACCGGCCCAGCCACGGCTAAAATTAGCTATACTAGCTGGTCACATGTTGCCATTTCATCCATAGAGAATGCAACAAGTGAATAGGGCTTTCGACTTCGCAACACAGCTCTGGAAGGGGCTCACAGGCAGTGTCCGCAGTTCACTTGCTACGTGCTTGTACTAAACAGCAAAGTGCGGCTGATCGTTCATAACATTTTGATGTTGTAATTCCTAATTTCTATACTCTTTTTCTATTGTAAAACGATAACAATAGCATAAAAAGATAATAATTATTATCAATTCAATTTAATATCTGAATAATTAATGGATTTAGTATTACATTTTTTCCAAATTGACAGGGAGGACAGTGTCCAAGCACCTACCTGCTGGAGCCGCTCCTGGTAAAGTCAAACACCAACTAAGTTAACCATTTCTAGTTCGGACTTGCTGGGCAAAAGTATTAAATTTGTGAAGGGAGCTCCGACAAGTTGTTCCTGTTTTTTATATTACTACCCAGTCAAGAACGAGTTGCACATTGAGTACGGTAAGTACAACTTGATGTAGCCTGGATAATAACTAATCATTAGTAATTATATAACTAACTAATATAGTGAAGTCAACATACGTTTATAAATAAACTATGTAATTCATCTAATTTTATCAAATTTGTTTGCTTTTGGGAGAGTGAAAGGATTGGTGTTAATTATAGAGAAAATATACAAAACCGGGTGCGCGGGTCTCAAAAAATAACCAGTTTAGTATAATACTTCTTTGGTTAAATTCTTATTAATGGAGACTGCAAGTTGCATGTAGAATATACGGTACCGTATTGAAAAATTGGGGTCTTCATCTACGATAGGCTACTTCATGGAACATTTGTCCAATAAGAAATAGTTTTTTACTTCATGTAGCATACAAATTAATTGTACAGTAGATCGAAAAACTACTAATAAATACACAGAATCAACCAGTTAAATACATTTTTTTTTAAATTGAACACACAGAACGTCTGCAGTATTTTAATTGCTACTTGAATATTTTTGCGAATAATTTTAAACATAAAGGCGATACAAAACTTAGTTTTTCCAAAACCTTTCCGTAATTTTTTCAAACTAAATAATGCAGCCTTTGGTCATAAATTTTTCTCATCGTTACGGTATATAGTTATATAATATAGTTGGTCATAGTTATTTTTTGAAAGATGACTACCAGTATGTGGGCTATCGAACGTAATAAAAATAAATGAGTTCAAACATGAATAATTGTTGAAAATACTCTACTGGTGAATTTAACATTTACTTATCCGTGTGATAGCTATTTCGAATTGTTCTAATGCTTCCTCAGATATGGTTGGAGATTACTGAATCAGGTCTTGAAAATTGGGCTTTGAAACATGTAAAACTTTCTTCAAAGCCCAATACTCGAAACCTGATTCAATAGACCTCCAACTGTGATTGAGGAAGCATTACAACAATGTGGAATAGATATCACACGATTAAGTAGGAGTTCAGTTTATTTTTTTTTTAATAGTAAAGTATTTCCAACTAATATGTGGAAAAGTAATATGAAAACATCAAATAAATGGATTTATTAATGAAACTGAAGATGATGTTGAAGATCCATCTTGTTTCCACTAATATGTATTATAAACTTAAGAAACACTTTTGAATGGAAATTGACTCACGTTATGGCGTGACGGCCGTTTCGCTCTGTTGTCTAGAGCATCATCAGACGACCCACAGTACACACAGTACACAGTGTACTGTGGGTCGTCTGATGATGCTCTAGACAACAGAGCGAAACGGCCGTCACGCCATAACGTGAGTCAATTTCCATTCAATAGTGTTTTTTAAGTTTATGAAACTAAAGAGCTATTATAAATGGTTACCTAATTATTGATGTATTCACTGAAGTATTGATTGAATTGATAATAATTTTCCATTAAAGCTGTGAACACAACTGCTTTGTTGATAAATCGATTGGGAGTTGAATGAATTTATTTTTGTCACTCAACTTTTATGGATTGAATACTGCGAGAGAAGCTGACAGTACGTGACCTGCAATTGAATCTACTAATAAAAGTTACCATATTAGTTATTTTATTTATAGCAGTTCAATTTATTTGTTTCTCACGACAAATATCTTGGTAAATTTCGGGTTGAAAAATACTTAAAAAAATGTTTTAATTGAGAAATGAATAGGCCATGTCATTGACTCCCTGTAATCGATTATCCCGTATTTTCATGTGTGTTCCTCGTCATTTATTTGTGATGAGGAGCTGAGAATATGATTGATGCTGATGACTGATCTCCGAAGAGCCAAGGGATGAATAAATTATTTATGGAATATATAAAAAATATATTTACGAATAAACTTGATTTATAATAATTATCAAGAGCCTATCAAGCAGAACATTCAAAAAATATATTTACTTGATTTATAATAATTATTAAGAGCCTATCAAGCAGAACATATCTATACAGTATAAACATTTTTCAGATGTATGCTGTATGCAAACTCCCAGATGGAGGATTGTTGATTGTGCACAGTGGCTAGTGGACAGCAATACAGCAACATTTTATCCATCTAAGCCACAAAGCAGAAATATAACAGCATTTTTGAAAAAATGTATGGAGCCCAATTATGACCAGTGAGACAAGTATCCAGTGGCAGCCATAGAGTTATAAGGTAAATTTGCTTTTTTTTTTAAACAAATTTTTTTAGAAGATGAGACCCACATAAATCTAAGACCTGTGCGTGGTGATTGATGAGTTGGACCTACAGTTTTAGGTGGGTTCCAAACCACCAGGAAGTGATTTTACAGCAATTGATATATAGCTACATTTAATTTTCCATGGTGCATTCCACGTGAAGCGCATAACAGAGGCTACAGTGTTTCCTATTTTGATGAAGTGTTTGCTCATTATTATGTATTCATCTTGAATCTATTCCTAAAAGATACATATAAGAATATGCTATTATGTAATATATGCTAATAGATAAATATGATAATATGCTAATAGATCTTATAGGCTGAACATAAATTTATATGATATCACATAAATTACTAGCCGGCAGGCTCGCTTTGCTTGCCTTCACCGTTTAAACACTTCAATAGATGAAAAAATACTTTCTCACCTGATTAACAGAATTGGATATTACAATCTAGATAACCACACTATGCAATATCAACTGCATTCATAAATCATCTTTAAATCCATCAAAATGTCCACAGATTATTTATACAGAAAATATTATGTTATTTGAAAGTGTTTGGTGAATGGAGTATTAGTTGTGCATACCATACATATGTATGGTATACATAAATATACAATAGTGGCCATTTTTATTTCACCAGAATATCAATATCATGATCTCAATATTCTGGTGAGAAAAAAATCACAGATATCAAAGACGCAGTTATATATGTACCTAACAGCATGTGATTACAAAATTTATGCTACTCGTTAACTGTATATCTGTGTTTATTTCACAAAACAAAATGAATTTTTATCACGTCACCAAGCCATTTCTATTAGACATTAAAGTCATAAATCTGTAGAGACTACTTATATTGGCGCAGTTGGTTGAGGCGTCGCAACTTCTACTTGCTGTCGTTTAAGTGGTCGTGGGTTCGAATCCCGCTCCACCGTCAGGCATTTATGTGTAATCATTCACCTCATCACCCACCCACAAGTCTCGGACTCATGTGGGCATCAGCAATAAAAAAAAAATAGCTGATTCATAAATTTTATTTCAAAACGCCTTTCACATTTCAGATAAATCAATTCATAGAATAATTAAATATGTAGGTACAATAAACAAAATTATTTACTCAGTAATAAATCTTTATTTTACTAAATTGGGAAATTATTCAGTTCCTCTTAGGCAAAACTGTTATTCTCATGAATATCTGAGCCTTGATGGAGGCTTGACTAGAAGAATAAAAGGGGCTGAGAGCTATCCTGAGATGTAGCCTACTATCTTGAAATCTGATGCTGATCCCATATTATGATGGAATAGTCCATCATAAATCATATGTTTTGTAGAAGAAGGTCAGAGTGCCTTTCCCTTTATCCTTTTAAATTAATATCCAATAAATGCAAGCACATTTTTCAAGTCCATACACATACATTGCTGCACATTCCCAAAAGGAACATCGATGCAAAATTCCTATGGTTGATGAACTGGTAATGCAATTTTCATAAACTGGAAAAGTAGTGATGACTGGGAAGATGAGAGTTGCATTTGGCAGAAATGATGTCACTAAATGTGTTATGAGTGTATTACATTTATATAATTCATCATATTATGATAAATACTGTCTTAAATAAGAGTGGCTGAAGTCTAGCCCTTATAGTAAGGTGGCTTTATTGACAATGTCATATAAAAAAACATAATTTGTTAACTAATAAAGTGGAAATGTCTGATTCCATCATAGACCTGACCTTGTTTGAGTAGCAGAAGCGTTTTGAGCTAAACTTTTCACACCATTAGAGCATGGCACAACTAGTCTGTACTGAACTCTGAAGATGATAGAACATAATCTTGAAACCCATTTATGACTAAATATTTTATTAACTTATTAAGGCTGTGTGCAGGGTTTTGTGTCATAATTTTTTTCAAAGTTGTATTGTATTGGATATTTTTGAAGTATTGAAATGTTGACTATTGCCATGAGAAATTATTTTTTCATCAAATATTTTATAGGATATGGGAGTTCAAAGTTGATTTTTTTCGGTTTTTGGGGGCCATTGATCCCCCTACAAGTTATTTTAAACTTTTGGTAATTTTGTTTTTAAATGAAAGACCCATTGAGAAACAAAATGACATATTTTTCATTCCAATCAAACAAGTTTTCTCAAAATAAATTTTTTAAAACATGCAAAGAGTTTCAGTTTTTCAAAAAATTATTTTGAAAAGACCAATTGTTAAATTGAAATGAAAAATGTGTCATTCTTTTACCCAAGGTGTCTTTCAGTTATAAAATGTTTAAAATAACTTGTAGGTGAGTTCAATTGCCCCCAAAAACCGAAAAATTTCAACTTTGAACTCCCATATTCCATAAATAATTTGATGAAAAAAATAATTTCTTGTGGCAATAGGTAGCATTTCAATACCTTACAAATATCCGATACAATAAACTTTGAAAAAAAAATTATGACCCAAAACCCTGCACACACCCTTTAAATAGCTGCATAATATCTTCATGTATTGTATTATGAATCATTTTGAATTTGGTAGAATACAGCCAATAGTTCAATAATGTGAGCCTCTTTATTGTACTGTATTCTCGCACAAAAATATATTAATGGTGATGTCGGTGCATTCTTAGAACTAACCTATTGCAGATGCTTTGTGATAAGAAGAAATTAGCAGCCGATTTACTCAAATTCTATACTCTATATATATCTAATTACTCTCAATGATTTCTGAGAGTTCACTCTAAAATAAATATATTTTTTACTTTTCCATTTCCAGTTCACCTACATTCTCTGCATTTCAACCATAAGTGGCTTCATAGAAAGGTTTCATGAAGTTTGATATAAAAAAATTAAGAAATGTTGATGATATTGTTTTTTTTTTTTTTTTTTGTTTGCAGTTGCTGTCTAAGGGCTTTTTGGAGAGTGCAAGCCAGTCAGAATGGCATCTTTCGGCTGCAAAATGGATCCAGCAAGCTAAATCAAGAGTGGAAAGGAGGTAAAATACATTTTAAAGCTATTTCCATCCATCCTCATAATCTTGAGACTTTCCATGAGTTTCATGAGTTGTTTAGAAAATTTTGATGATTGGACACATAAGCCTGTAAATTGTACATGGTTGTTGAGATGAAAAAACTGTATTTAGCGGAATCGAAAATTGAAATTGACAAGTGATAGCCGAGTGCCGTAGCAGGTATCTGTTTAATTAGAGATACACTACGAAACTCCTGGGCGTTCTTTGTAAGCGTGACTGATTGGATTGACCAGCAAAAAAGTATCTTTTCTCTGCTGTAGAATCACTTCCTGTAGGTTCGGGACCCACCTAAAACTGTGGGTCCAATTCATCATTCACCATCATCCAATTCATTACCCACGCACAGGTCTCAGACCTAGGTGGGCTTCGGCCTCCGAAAAAAAGGGAAAAAACTACTGTTAATGAGTTCAATTTCCAACTGTGCTAGGTACCATTTTTTCATTTCATCTGCCATGTATAATCTACTATACTTAGTCACTTATGTAGTCAGATCATGACGATGGTACAGTGGTTCCCAAACTTTTTTGCCTCATGGACCCCTTGCCGTAATTTTCGTTTTTATGTGGACCCCCTGCATAAATGTTATCATTTTTCCTTCATTCATCAGTTGGAATGTGCTTTTGATAGCTGGTAGGGTCGGCCCACTACTTCTGACAATAGATTCTAATTATGCATTGTAGTGCAGTAAACATTCAAAAACATGTGTAAACTTAGCACATTTTTGTTATGTAATCGAATTTGAATTGAAACTAAAAAAATAGTATGATATACCTTGTTATTATTAGTTATAGCAAAATAAATTAGTGGAGCTCAAGAAGTAAATGACTAATGACTGTATTTCATTAAGCAACATTGCCTCCTTTAAAACCAAATATAAAATCTTCGAGATTTTTTGAAAATGCCTTCATCTCATGATAATTATTATTTATAAGGGTATACTGTATGTATGTATTTATAAAATACTATTATGCAAGTATATATACCATATATCACATGTACCCGACATTTGCTATCGTGGATCCTCATTAACATATCATGGACCCCCAATCTTATTTTTACTGGCATGTACCTCTGGCAGATCCCCGTGGACCCCAGGGGGTACACATGGACCACTTTTGGAACCACTAGTATAAAAGCTATAAAATTATCCTTGAAAATGATTTAGAATGGCATGGAGAGTAAGGCCTACATGGATAATTGAGAATAATTAAATTTCTTGTCTTTAGATGAGTTTTATTTCACTCTAGGACTTTATTAATGTCACCATAATCGGATATTTCTTTATGGATAGATGCACAATGCGCGCTCTTTGCTGCAGTTTGAATTAATGTGAAATACTTGATGCAGTTTGAACTTCCTGAAAACTCTTTCTGCATACTAGCAGATAAAAGTCTGAGAATTTTATTCATATTCATTTATGTTTAAAATCATTAACAATATAATTTGATCAAATTTGGGGCCAATTTCAGTTTTTTTATATATTAGTTGATACTAATTCCCAAAAAATATGATATTGTTTATTCAACATCAAATTTCTCAATAATGAGTGTCTGTAGTCATTTCTACTTTTGAATAACTAGCACACTTGAAATGAAATACAAAATAGCACACTTTCCAATTTTACAGGTTCAAAAATCATACTGTAGTTGTGATAGGGATGGCAGAGCTGAATCAGGATGAAGAAGAACTGCGAGTTGAAACACCAGCTTGAATATTTCATTGTATATTCCTAGTTTGATTTTCATAGTTTTATTGTATAATTTTGTTTATTATTGCTCTAAACAACTATTTTCGTGATCTGCTGTATAACTATTCATATGTAGAAACTTGCTGTGCAGAACTGACCTTTTTGAGTCATGGCGAATGCATTTCAAACTATGTACTTTCTCAGTGCTTGGTTGCAGACTCACTCGCCTATCTGTCCAAGTCTGGACAGATCTAGCGCACGCATCCAGGCATGGCAGGAGCTTCTGAGTGCAGACACATTCAGCACCAGCTGTGAGCTGTGAGCGATGACGTCACTTCATTTGCTCGGCTACGAGAATGTTTTTTTTTTTTGTAGTTTAAGGAATAAGCGAATAATAACATCGTCTTAAGCTAGAGACACACATATATGCGCACCGCGCCAACACCGCAAGCGCACTATATGTTGGCCAAGTGTCAGTGAAGGTGATGCCGAACCACACATTTCCAACACACTACCGTGCATCGGCCATGATGCATACTGTTCAGTTCAGTATGCACTTTGAAGCGATTGCAATAGATCATTTTTGTGGAGTTTTGCTATCATTTTGTGGACTGCTCATGTTTCTTTACTAATAAATTTAAAAGAGAAACATGATGTACTTTTTAATTGCAATTTAAATGTTATAGCTAACTGTCTCCTAATCACTTAGATCATTCGATTACTCCATTTATTCATTCATGGTAAAGTCTGTAGGTAATAATTAATGAAATTAAAAATCTTGAAATTAGTAATTGATTTAATTCTATTGAATTTATTGAAATAATAATAGGAAGTATTAAACTTAAGTCAACATCAAATATTAGGAAAATGATAACAATTAAGAAAGAGTGGATGGAAAATGATATTTGGGGTGATGGAAAATTTGAAAAACAACACTTAAATGGTGAAGTTTTATTTTTATCTGAAACTTATTTTTTGTAATAAAAATGAAATTAATATAATAATAAATAATAAAATAGTTGAAATTAAAATTGCTTCCTCATACAAATTTCTTTCTCCTTTTTCAAACTCCCCTTCCTTTTCATCTCCTATTTCACTTATCCTAATACATGGCTTTGCCATAGTTGGATAAGTTTCGTTTTCCTACACACACCAAAATGGAGCCACTTATTTGTAATTGTCTGTTTGTTATTTTTATTTTTGTGTACGTTTTTAGTGTGTTAAATTGAATTGAATAGTGCTTTGAACCATATCAGCGATAAAATTGATTTTAAATAAAAAGGAAAACTTTGGTTGAATTATGGAATCTGGTGTGTTCAGCAGTTTGTCAAGGCACATACCCCCCCCCCCCCCCCGTAGATCCGCCACTGCGGTCCTTATCATCACTATCACTGTACTTCCAATGATTGATCATACAGCACAGGAAAGTTACATACTGATTCAATCAACTTCCCTATATCCATGTAGAAAGAGATTAGAAAAAGGGTAGATAATTGGATAATTGTCACCGACACCACACCGTGCACGTCAAAAAGTAGTCTGAACTAGTCGGGCTCGGTGCGGTGATGTAGTTGCACTGACGGTGCGGAGTAGTGGGAACTAGCATGTTCAATTGCTTTGTTCAAATCCCAGGCCGTGCGATGGCCCACGGCACACACGGCAGTGGCACTGTGCGGATATGTGTGTCTCTAGCTTAACTAGTGACAACTACTTATCTGTTTATCTTTTAATCAAAAATCCTAGTAAGATTGATAATTCTCAACCTGTTGTCTCTTCCTCATTGCAGTTTGTTCATTTACATAATTGATAGTAAGAAATTGAAAATTCCTTACTGTATGTTTCATTTGAAAAATTCTACTTTACTCTGATAATTTAGCCAATATAATCTTTCATGTTCCCTTAAATGCACAACTTTGCCATACCCATTCAGCAATAAAAGTCAATTTTTCATATAGTTAGTAGTAATTTCGGCCTGTTGGTGTTTCTTGAAGATAAACCCAATTTATTTACCAACTTTTTAGGTGAAATCAATGACTTGCAGTCAATTTTTTATATAAGTACTAATTATTTTACTTACTCTGTAGGCCAAACGTTTTCGAATCTTGGAGATTCATTAAAAAAAATTGACTGCAAGTTGTTGTATTCTCCTAAAAAGTTAATATTAACACAGTTTGTCATGTAACAAGAAATACAGGAATCCAATTTATTCATATTTTAACAAACCTGAATCTGGTTTGTTGGCAGAGTGAAATGCGTAGGTAACTATTTTAAAAGTTGATTCTTGCTAATTTAGTAAAAAAAAACCTCAAATACGACAATTTAAACTTTAACATTACATCATTCACTTTTTTTATCAGTAGGGGAAAGTGGGGGAATACCGTACACTTGAGGTCTATGATTTTTTATCTAGAGTTTGTGAGCTCATATTAAGCTGGAAACCATACCATTTCGTCACAAATTTAGTTTTCTACCAAACCTGAGCTTCAAAATTTATAAATTGGACCAATTTTTCATTTTTAGAACCAATATCTGAACACATTACATTGCACAATATTCCCTCAAGGGGTAATACCATACGCCAATGGGGGTAATATCGTGCAACACTGTGATTGACAAAGATTGTGGGAAATTGAAAAAATATTTGATAGTTAGGAAGTATTGTATTAAAACATAGCAAAACAACAATACTGGCAAGAAAATGTAGAATATGTAAGTAGAGCAAAGTGTCTTTTAAAATATGTATTGCTTCCTTTGCCCCTCTCTGTCATTGTGGCGTGGATCAGGGGTGGTGGGCTGGATGCGGTATGACTGGATGTCGACCTTGAGGGACGATTGTGTGTGTGTGTGTGTGTGTGTGTGAGGTTTGTGTGTGTATGGTTCAGTGCGTTGTTTGAATGCATGTTATCTTTTCAAAACAGTTTGGTCCTTTTCTTTTATTTTTTTATTTAATATTTATTAAATAATAAAATTGATATTTTAATATTTATTTTTTATCTCTATCTTGTACATATTTCTTCTATAATTATCGTTTTCCAAGCTTTGTTATGTTCGTTTTATTTTTATTCAAAATTGCTTTTCTTTTTATTTTTTATTTTCTTCTTTTTTTTTCATTTCATTTCTTATTCATTTCAAAATTGTTCATGTAGAATTGTATCGGAGGGTTGAGTGCAAGAGGGGGCCGGCTGCGCCTCAACTCCGTCCTCCTAGGATAAAATAAAGGCAGCAATTCAATTCAATTCAATCCTTGTCTTTTCCTTGGTATCACTAAATGATATGAAAGAAATGTTATTTTAGTGAAAAGTGAGCATGAATGAACAACATAATTTATTTGTTTGGCTAATAGGCTACTCTTGAGACCAATAGCATATTTTTATAGCAATGGAATTCATCAATAATATAATGTGATAGCAGTAAGGAATAGAATTATCAGCTATTTTGTATAATTTAGACTAAACTTAATTTAAAACAAAATTTTGCTCTAGAATTATATAAATATAGGCTAATTACTTTAGGCCTATGTTTGCATCCAAGCTCTAAACAATGAAATTCAATCTTGATTCCCTATCTCTGAAAGTTTTATATTAGAATTTTTCATTAGCCTAGTAAAGGCTTCTTTTCAAATCAATCATTTTTTTTGCTGTTTATATTATATGAAGTAATATGCACAATACTTAATAAGTTCCTTTTGTAAGTATGGAACCATGGTATAATATAGTATCATTCTACTTATGGGGAAATGCCCAATACTGTGCACCTTATAGCTTGCACGGTATTACCCATACAGACTGCACGGTATTGCCCCATAATGGAATGACAAAACATTTTCAATCCCAACCTGAAAACAAAAGAGTTTATGTGCTAGCATTATATGTCAAAATATAACCCAGGAAATAAGCTATTCAAATCACTCTTTTTAATAAAAATTTGTGAAAACATATTTCACTTACGTCGGTTTCAAAAAGTGGCTGTTTTTATAAGAAAAGTAGTCAACATTGCAAAATTGTTCACCACAAAAAGAGACTAAAATCAACAGACTCTGCACTCTTTGTACTTAGTTCAGCATTCCTCCCACAATGCAGCAGCACCTTTTGGTGCTACTAACTACTACCAGAAGATTCAAAAATGGGGTGTACGGTATTACCCTACTGCACGGTATTCCCCCACTTTTCCCTATAGTAAGGTTTCAGTTTCAAGTCGAATATTTATAGCATTTCTCTGTTACGCATTTTTTATGTCAGACCGAATCCGACATAATTTTGTAAGGATGTTCCTTGTAGTAGAAATGCGCAGTGACATTGTAGAGGTCATCATTTTTTTCGAAGTTTCTTGTATTTAATATTATTAGGGTTTTGAAATGCCATCTATTGCTGTGAAGAATTTTTTTCTTCAATTATTTTGTGAAGTATGGGGTTCAAAATTGGAATTTTTAGGTTTTTGGGGGCAATTGATCTTACCTACAAGTGATTTCCACCACCTTCTTCTGGCATCTAAGCATGAGAGTGCCCTGATCCCTTTCTGATTCACGTAGAGATCATCTCCACAGTTCAGACTGTCAATTTTTTCTTTTATCACTTTGTGATGTATTAAAAAGTCTTCATCATTCATTCTTATTGACTCCAGAAAAGTCACTTCACACTTCACACACTCCATAAATTACAACACAACAATACCTTGAGCAAACACACAAATACAGATTCGTACACCACAACACCCACTACAAGAATGACTAGGTTTTTTCTTCTTCAAGTAACCGCATGCAACTAACTTAATTCCCGGAAATCAATAAAAGCGAAAATGATTTTTTTTTTGTTACACTTTTATGCAGAAACTACAACACCAATCATTATAAAAAAATTGACTTTTATTTTAAGAATATTGCAAAAGATATAGAACAGATTTTATTTAAAATAATATTTTTTTAAACATTGTAAGGAAAATCGATTCTATTCAAAAGGGAAACACAGCTGATACAAATCAATTCAAATTCTCCAATTCATTAGAACTGAGAGAAGGCATGCCTCAAAGCATGCCTCATGGCCGTGCCTCAAACAAGAGTTATTTATTAGTGAGTCAGCTGATTCTCAAACTTGAAGAAAGTCACGATTTTTGACACTGCGGATTTTCACAAATGGAAATATTTTCTTGCGCCTAAGAAAAATAGTACCACTGGAAAACTTAAATTTTAATGTGAAATAATCGCGAACCCCAAAACATTTCAACGGATTATTGTTTCCTGGGGTGTGTAGATGTCACAAAAAATATCACCACAAAATTCAACAAGTAACGTTTCTATATAAATACCATACATTATACTGTTTGTCAGCCAATCTTTCTTGATCTATGAAGTACCTTCTTTTTCCTTTTTAAATCTCCTTGCAAGAAAATTTTGAAAATCCTTATACATACATCACTGAGATATATTTCTAAAAGGTACTTCCATGCAAAATTTCATAGAATATGATCCAGGTGTTTAGCCAGAAATGTGTTGCAGACAGTCAAATGCAAAATGGCCAACTTGAAACAGAAACATCGCTTTGTTTGATCGATGACTGGTATAGTCCATTTTATGTAAGTCAAGCCCTGAGCCAGCAAAGCCAAATTGAGTAACATTTTGATTTCAACACAAGTGTAATTAGATATCTTGAGTTACTGTATGTGTATTCAGTGGTTTTGGCAACACTGGCTTTGAATTATCAAACATTATGGCTGACTTAACTTGTCTTATGCCCGGATCTTGAGTTTTTCATTAAGTTTAATGGATCATTAACCCATTGCTCCAGCATTGAGTTAATGGTCCATTAAGTTAATGAACAACTCAGAAACCGGGCATTATACTGCATAACCGGAGTCTTCAATACAAAATCTTTTTAAAAAGTGAAAATATTTCTTTGTATAACAGTCAAGATCATGTGGAAAGCTTGGGGCACAACTTACATAACACAGATTGTGATGGTTAGACTACTCAAGGATATTCTTAACACTTGTAAGAAAACATACATGGAATAATTGCAATTCAATATTTTATTTCAAGCAGAACTAATCTATTCAAGCAAAACAACAATTGAAACAAACTTTTGAAACTAAAATTTGTTATTAATTACAAATAAAAATGATGTTTATAGTGATAATGGAAAATATTATAGCTATAACTAATAAAATGTTGAGCATTTTTGGCTCTGAATAACTGTTGAAATTCTAGTCTATAGAGTAGACTTTATTTTTTTGGATTTCATGTTAGATGTCTTGATTGTGCAAATGTGAAAAGAATCAGTTGATTTGAAAAGTATCAATTTAAAAATTCATCAATAGATAAATGCTCAGTTTTAGACAACAACATAACCTAAGTTTTAATTTGAAAAAAATAATTATTTGTTGGAATGAATCTCCATGTACCAATAACGAGGCTGAATGACAAGGTGGAACTACCTCTGGAGGAGCTCTCCACCAATAAAATCTGAATGCTTATAATTTATTCATTCATTTATTTCAAAAAAACACAACCAAGTAGAGATACAACATAGCCCACTAATTCTTTCTTTACAAATAAAAAATATAAATTATCCTAGGTTATGTACAAGTTAAACTGGAAATTGATAAGATGTTGAAATTATAACTTTTGATGAAATTCAAAACTATACTTTATTTTGATTCTTGAACTGTTTTAGTGCTACCTTTTTTTAAGTGAACTTCTAAATTCACATTTTTGTTTTGGGAAGAATCAGTAATAATTACTATTAATAATTACTAATTGTAAAGGCGGATCACCACAAGAATGGCGTTGGCCCCCATAAGAATACAATCCACCTATTCAATTACTGATTCTCTCCAAAACAAAAATAACAATTTGGAAGTTCACTTCAAAAACGTAGCATTAAAACAGTTTAATAGTAGAGGAAAGTACCCAAAAGTAGACCCATCTTCTAATCTGGACCCCCATGGTCATTGTCTCTGCTGTCAGCTGAAACCAAAGACATTGTAATACTATACTAGACCCACTCGTAGCGCTAGTGTAGCACTCCAAATTGAACGGCCTGTAGTCGGCCATATTGGCGTCAACATCATTTGCTTGTGTTTGCGATGAATATTGTATTATTAGTTAATCGACTCATTAAATTTATATAATAAATTCACATTCTTCACATTCTTGAAGAGATTTACCTTCAAAACGATATCTTTCAAATTGCAAAAGCAGTTGTGGACTTGTACTTGACAGTTAAACTTAGCCACATAGTGAAGTCAAAGAATAGTTTTTTGCATAAGGAATCTATCAGGCAGCATTGCAATAAGACAGTACTGTTCATGAATCAGTAAATTGTATTTAATAACTTTTTTAGGATCAATCTAACAGTGGTTTTAGTCTCTTCAAATTCTATATTTAACAGTGTTTTTTCTATTCAATCTACATCATTAGTTATAGAACAAAATATTGAAGCATTCTAAATTAACTGGTCTTGTACAGCCCATTATACACTGCTAGCCATGTTTATTTTTATAAATTATTTGTGATAAGCGATCATGGCTAAGCCAAGCACTTGAATAGTCTCTCTACTACCTTGAGTTTCATTTATTCCAAAATTATCCAACCTATAAATAATAGAAATCACGCCTGAAATAATATTATAGTTGAAAAAATTAACTTATTGTGCCTTGAGTCAGTCAAACTAGAGTCTTAGAATTGAAAGCTGTGTTCATAAAATATTATGCATTATAATAATATTATTTTGAGCTATGTTCTATTTTTAGTGTGTATACACTAAAGTTTTATATGTAGACTCATTGATTAAATTTTATTTGAATTGTCAAACAAAAGTAGTCACCTCTGGTTCTTTTCAATTAAATTATTATAATTCATTAAAACTTTGCCATTTGTCACAATTTCCAAAACAGTTATATGGAAATTTGTTGATTAGTTGCAATAAATATAGTTCTAATAGCTAAATAAAGCATGAAAATGTTAGAGTTTCAAGTTTAATTTCTTGTAGATATTTCATATTATGCATTAGTTACCAATTTTATGTTATGATTTATTGTTATTCAATTATTATCAGTCTGTTGAAGTACTTCCTTCTATTTATTTTAGCATGATTAATATACAAATATAAAATAATCTCATTTATTGAAATCTATCTTTGATATCCCATTTACCCACAGTAATGTCAATATTATATTATACAAGAGTACATTGAATTATTCGTTAAAATTGTAATTCTAGGTTTATTTACTTGGTCATAAATCTATCATCATTTTATACTTTAATTCTATTAGGAAAATTTTATTTAAAGTTAATGTCAGTTTTACTCGTAGATCTGCATTGCTTTATTACAATTTATAATCAAGTTTTCTGTATAAGTAATGAAAATTTTATTACTGTGTTGATTGATTTCCATAGGTTTAATATTGTGATTAAATTAGTGTGTAGTTTACTACATGAAAAATGTAGAACTGCTTATTGTAAGATAATAATAATTATCATTATACATTCATGTAAAACTCAACTCATTTGCAGGAATATGAGAGTAATTTATTGTTTTCTTCATCAACAAGACCAGATAACTGAGAAACGATCATACCAATTAATTTTGGAACCAATTAATTTGATTTAACATGAGGCCTAAATTTAATGTGCAAAAATCTACAAGTACAATATTTTACAGAATCGTTTATTCCCAATTGAGTTAATTAGCATTCTGAATAAATAATTTTGTCAGGTGTCATAGTTGGCTAGATATATTCAAGCAGCTCCCACAGTTTGTGTCTCTGTTGAAAATATTACTTGGAATTCATTTAGAACAGTGCAGTCATCATAATATTTACGTTTTTAATTATTTTAGACTGGTTTTCATCAAGATAATAATATAAAATGCGTTTTCTAAGGACACTTATTCACAACTCTACATAGTTGCATACACTAAATAGCCTTAAAATTCAAAAAGGGCGCGTGAAGTTGACGCCAATATGTCCGCCAATGCTCTGTTCAATTTGCATTGGGCGACGACTGAGAATCACATACAGTTGTAGGGCCGCTGAAACCTAGCAGAAAACATTATAAATACTAGTGCAAGGTTCCACCACACTGTACAAGAGCGTTGGCATCACCTGCTCCAGTTGTTTTCTGGCAGTTCGCCAGTATATTTTTTGAAGAAGTTGAAAGTTTTTGTTAGTTCTCAATTTTGTCAAGTTGTACAAAAAAGTTAACTGGGAAGCCTTTCAACCCCTATATATTCTTGAATGGTAATGTTGAAGGAATCATTTCACCATGTAATTATTTCCATGTGATGTTTTTTTTATTAAATATGGTGTATTAAAAATTTAGACTTTAGGTGCAGAAACCGGACCCCCAACAGTTTCCTAAACTGGACCCTTCACATAATGTGTGATGTTTTATGTAAAGACAGGTCTAATTATACTTTTCCAAATTATAACTCTTTTGAAAAAAATTCAGATTCCAAGAGAATAATAGGGGAAATATTTGTGATTTTTGCTGTTAGTACATCTTTTTCATTAAACTCAATGTTATATACCCTAGTATTCAACTTTTTCACATTTTTTACATTAACAAGTGTTGAAATAAGAAATGATTTTTTATCAAACCATTGTTTCTTTGTTTTTTTTTTCAGTTTAATTCCCTTTGCTAGTTAATTAGATTAGGTTTTTTTTATTTTACCAAGGGGTCCAGTTTAGGCAACTTTTTTGAAAATTACAAAAGTGTAAGGTTTCTTAAATTATTTGTTTACTTGAATAATAATATATATATATATATATTTGTCATAAGTGAATTAAAAATAGTACATAACATGATAAAGTAAATATGGTTTTAAAACATATTTTTTTAATAATCTAGATATGTTCTAATAAAATAACAAAATGGGGTCTAGTTTTGGGACTTTCCTCTATAAAGAAAATATAGTTTTTAATCTCATTAGAGGTTGCAATTTCATCAACATGTTATTAATTTCCAGTTCAACTTGGGCATAAACTAATTCTTTTTTTCTATTTAGAAATTTGTAGAGAAAGTATTAGTGGACTATGCCTGTTATATCTTCACTTGGTTGTGTTTTTTGTAATAATTGAATGAATAAATTATAAGCATACGGTATAGATTTTATTTGTGGAGAGCCCCTTAAAGAGCAGTGCCATTTTGATATTTAGTCATGTTATGGGTAGGCTACATGGAGATCCATTTCAACAAATAATTTTTTTTCTCAAATAAAATTGTGCTAATTCAGGTTATGTTCTCATCTATTGATGAATTTTGAATCAATAATTTCCAAATGAACTACAGTACTGCTTTTTACATTTGCACAATTGAGACATCTAACATGAAATCCAAAAAAATGAAATTCACTACAGACACTCAAATTTGCTGTGAGCCTCTATTATTTGTAATTTTTATGTATGTATTTAAAATAAATAAATAAATTTTAACAGTTGTTCAGAGCCAAAAATGTTTATGACAAATGTAATTAATGTTATTCTAAAATGATTATTGTTTACAACAAGAATGTTTTAAAATGTTGAACAAATTTCTTCAATGTTCATAATTATAACAATGTAAATATTATTCAAATAAAAATTAGTCAAATGAAATTCACATTTGTTGTGAACATTTTTGATTCTGAATCACTATAACACTATTATTATATTATTGGTTATATAATTATTATAATTGGGTCAATACTTTTTATAATTGGGCCTATAATTATTATAATTGTAGTAATAACATTTCAACCACATTTAGGACCAATTGCTGCTCCAATTTTTGTTCCTATTGTTGTCAAAGAACCCGTAATTTTCTTCCCAGCTTTAGCAAAGCTGAAAAATAGAGAGTGTCTACTAATCAATCAATAAATTCGAGAATATAAAATTAAATATATATAAATTAGGTGTAGTTGAGACTATCAAATTTATCTACCAATATAATCATCCCATCAACTACTAGCCAGTTCACCCATGCTTAGCTGGAAAATGAATAAAACATATTATTTAAAAAACGAACAGTTATCAAGTACATGATGTAATATCAATAAGCACTATCCTCCGGTATGGATAATTATTGAACTTAGGTTACCTTGAATGCGAATTTGAGCTAAATGAACAGTGGACAGGGCCGCATTTACTACAATATATAAACTCAACATGCTTTCAAAATATAGTATATGATAATATATTCTATTAATTATGTATAACCTGCAATTATACCTAATATTTTTATTAATGAATAATCTGCTTTCAATAATAAGTTGGACGTTAACTTAAAATCTTCATCAGCATGCCATTTTGATTCATGATCTGTCCCACAAGACATCAGGCTGATAATCTATTGACACTACAAAAGTGGGAAGAGGCTGCTTTTCATCTTGAGTACATGTACAGTGATGTACTGTAGTTTTCATATAACTTGGCAGCAGTATGTTGGGTTCAGATGTAGCATGTCCCATCTGCTACACGCTGCCAAGTCATATGAATACTACAGTAGTGTTGTTGGTTACCATCCCATATGTCTCACCTACTTGCTGGACAGATCAAGGTGGCGTGTTGTTGGAAATGATATGTTATCTTTCAATTTATTATTGAAAGCAGATTATTTATTAAAGAAAATATTAAGTATAATTGCAGGTTATATACAATTATTCGAATATATTATTATAGATTATATTTTGAAAGCAAGCGAGTTTTATATTATAGCGTATGCAGCTTCTTCTTGTTTTTCACCACCATCTTCCTTTTCTTACTCACTACCTTCTCATTTTTCTTCTTCTTCTTCTTCCTCTTCTTTTTTTTCTTCACCACGCCTGATTGAAACAGTATCATAATGAAGCTATTTCAATGCTACATTGACTCCAGAACAATCAGAGCTCAGGATCCCCTCAAAGCAGTGTCAAAATGAATGCAGTGGCATAGCAAGGTATTTTGGCACCCGGGGCGGTATTTCAACAAGCCCCCCCCCCACCCAAAAAAAAAAAAACAAAAAACACTTACACACAGTCAACGTACGACACCTTATTCATAGTTGATTCTTATTTTGTACCACTGAAAATCTTAGAATTAGAAAATTTTTATGTAGGTATTGAAAATTTGGGGCTCAAGAAAAATTTTAGGTCTTTTGAAAGCAATTTTAAGCTATTTTGGTGATGTTTGTTTATCTTTATATTGATTATCTTAGGCCTGCATATCGCAACTATTCAGAATGTGGGAAATATTGAAATAGCTTGCTTGAAAAGCATGTGATTCAGATGAGTATTCCATTAAATCATTAGCTGGTTCACTTTGGGGATAGTACTTGGAATTCTATTATTGGAATTTAGAGAGAAAAAATTAAATTATGACAGTTTGGAGGAGGAGCCATGTAACACTTCAAATAAAACAAATACCTCTTCTATAGATAAAATAACCACAATAATTTTCCACCATAACCTTCATTTTTCCTATTCTTTTTTTCCCTAATTTCTTTCATTTTGTAATTTGTATTATATAATTGATTACCATTTTGTAATTTATATTATGTTGGCACCTGCTGAAAAACCCACAAGGTTTAGCGGGACCTTTATTTGGAACTTGTAAATAAATAAATAAATGATTGATTGATAATAGAAGGGTTGGTGCAGGGGTTTTCCCCCGGAAAAAACTAGAAAATAATCCTCTCAAGGGCTTTTAGACACAAACTCATTCATTTTACAGCATAATCTTTGATAAAAAAATTCAATTAATTCTTTAGTGCTTGCATTGATAATTGAGTGACTCAATTTGAGTCATGGAAATGTTTGGGTCCAACCCCTGAGAGCACCTCACTTTCTTGACTATAGACTCAAACGGTAGTCCAAAAAAAGTAAAAAGCACTTAAGAGAAAAGACCTACCACTGAAATAATTTCTTCTAACAAATTTGTCTCTTGATAAATTATTTTTTTTTACTGAAATAATATTATGCCTTGAAATCCAATTGCATCCACTTTATGACTTGATTTTCATGAATCAAACTAAAACGTTTTATAACTCTACTACTCTTATAACTATTTAACTCTTCATTCACCTTCACAGTAGGCTAGTAACTCAAAATGTTCACAAATTCGACGAAATATATGATTCTCTTGTTTGAATGGTGGGTGAGGGGGGGGTCCTCCCCCGGTAAAATTGATAATATATCCTATAAAATGGCATATTTTGAGAGTTTCTATGCATAAATCCTCCCACATTATTTCAACCCATAGCGACTGTATATTACTGTTATAGCCGACCCAAAAAACCATATATCATTCATGTAAACCCTGTATTGTGTATTTGAGTTTTCAAATCATATTATGGATCAAATTCTATCAAGTGCTTAATTCATCACTAATGGAGAGTGACGCCCCGAGGACGCCCCTTGGCTACACTCCTGACACCTCTACCTGCATCAACAAATTCACTGATTCTCAGAGGGTGAATGGCAGTGGAAGTAGTAGAACAGAACAAATTTCTACAAATAATGACAATAAATTTAGCTGATAAGTAACCCCTGTGTCACACATTTCGACACTCACTGCTTCTGCACCATCACCTGGCCAAATTCCGCCACCCCGCACCGTGTTTCTACGCCACTGAATGAATGTTCTGCAACATTCAAATCAGCTGATTTAAAAATTTCAAAATCAAGCTGTATTTCAAATCGGAACTGTTGGGTTATGTCTCAGTATTATATAGTGAGCTATGCCTGTTGTATCTTTACTTGGTTTTGTTTTGAGCAATAATTGAATAAAAAAATTATAAGCAAATAGGTTTTATTGGTGAAGAGTCCCTTTGGGGGTAGTTCCACCTGACCATTTCGCCATGTTATGGGTTTTAACAAAAAAAAAAAAATTGTTCAAATTCAGGTTATGTTGTCATCTGAAATTGAGCATTTACCTATTGATGAATTTTGAAATTAATAATTTCTTTTTTTTACATTTGAATAATCAAGATATTAAACAAGGAATCCAAAAAAATAAAATCCACTCTACACACTCAAATTTCAACAGTTATTCAGAGCCAAAAAATGTTTATGACAAACGTGAATTAATGTTATTTTAGTAACAATTAACAAAATGAAATTTACATTTGTCACACACATTTTTTGTTCAAAATTACTGTTACTATTATAATTGTAGTATTAACAATTTGAACCACACTTGGGACGAATCAATCCTCCAAATGTTGCTATAGTACTCATAATTTTCTTCCCAGCTTTAGCAAAGCTGAAAAATAGAGTGTCTTTACCAATCAATCAATAAATTCATGAATATGGAATAATATATCTATTTAATAGGCGTAGTTGAGACTATAAGATTTATCTACCAATTTTTCTATTGACTAGTAGCCGGTTTATCCATGCCTGGATATATAATAATATGTAAGACATAATTATTATCTACAAAGAAAGCAATCTTGACAGTTCCCTCCCAATCCACTCTCACACTCAAACCCAAAACCCTTTCACTTATTTTCTCTCTCTTTCTTGCATACTGTCTCTTTCTTCTTCGATTTGGACAGTTTTGTTATCTATACATTGGAGGGAAAATAGGGGGTCATAATGGTAGATTTGATTTTCTGCCCATAGCAAAAACTATAGCAGACAATAAATTTTCTAATAGTCCAGCCATGGAAGGGCGAAAAAAGGGCCTTCTCATACTTAATTTGAACATGAAAATCCGGAATGAAGAAGAACAGTAGAATGGAAGAGAAGGAAGAACAGAAGAAGGATGAAGAGTGAAAAGGAAGAGAAGGAAGAAGAACAGTAGGTAGAAGGAAGAGTAAAAAGAAAGAGAAGGAAGAAGCGAATTTTTCACACAATGTTTATGGGGTCTTAGATGATCTAAATAAAAAAAAGTTGACCTTGTGTGTATTACAGAGTGCCCCAAAAACATTGAAATTTCGTCTCTCTTTTCAGCTCCAATCTAATTCAAAGCTGATTTAACCTGTTTATTTGAGCAGGTTAATGGGAATCAAACCATTCTTATTCATCTCCGTTTTGTAATCATGCAAGGTTATTATCTAAGAATGGAATCTAATTGAATATCTGTGTGGGCGAGTTACTTGGAACCAACAGGTGCAATAGGTTTGTCCCACTATTTCGTACAAATAGTGAGCGCTGTTTGGCGGCAGTGTGGCCGAGGTGGGCGGTGGTTGGGGGTTGGGTCATGAAGAAAAAGAAACAAGCTAATCTTTCTTATTAATTTTTTATAATGCATTTCAAATACTTTTCCAAATATATTGTGTTTTAGATGTAAAAAAAGGTTTCAATTTAACCGCCTCCCCACCACCATCAAGGGCTTGCAAAATTTTAATTTTCATTAAGGGTACTGTCTTTGCAAACATTTAGATCTCCTGGTCTTGACTTTATTAAACAAAAAAGAAGTCGTCAGCGATGACACATATGTGATCACATATGTGAAAGAGATTCAACGCATCGCATTGAATCACATTGTATACAGTCCACATACTTTTATTTCAATGCAGTGTTTTAAATTTTTAGTTATTCGTTTAGCAGTGCATAATCTTGTAGTGCATCATCACTGCATCGTCAGGTTTGGTTAATTAACATAACAATCTTAATCCTTCCCATACCTCACCCTCCCTTCAACCTGACTTCATCAATGTAACAGACTACAAAAGGTGAGGAAAAGTTTTATTTCTCATTTTCAACACATCATGGCTACTCTTATCAGCTACCTGTCCGCCAGGTTGTGTAGAACACTCACCTTGCTTGTGTTTAAGGCTGTGCGCCAGCCACCATGACTGATCAAGTTTCGAGTCCTGACTCAAGGCAACAAACAAATGAGTCTACAATCGAGTCAATCGAGTTTGGTCCGGTTTTGAAGCACTCTGGTGGATTAGTATGTAACTAGCTTTCCAGATCCCTGCAACGTTGCCAGATATCTCGGCTCATGTCCACTCCGCTCTTCACCAGGTCTGACTAGGCCTTCTTGGGAGGGAGGCAGAGTCGTTCTACTACTCATAATCTAGTAAAGAAAATATAGTTTCCAAACCTGAGCCACAGATATTCTAATACCTGAGCTTTCATTCACAAAAATAATCTGATATGTCTGACGGCTAGAGAGCCTGGTCAGTTTGAGCCCTCTGTTCACTTGGGGTGGCATGAGTAGTTAGGTACATTGTTTTGTGTCGGGTTTCATTTTTAACCTAATAATGTACAGAATTCTACAATAATAAAACTAATAATTGATTAATGACATTAATGTAAGGAGTTTTTTTATTGTGTTAATAATGGCAAGGCAAAGCATTAGTTGGGTTGTCTTTCAATATTTTGTTTTTTATTTTTCAATTCTCCCAGGGTTACTCTTAATTCAATCATATATCCTCCCTCTTTAATTTCCTTAATTATCTTCTCAAGTTGAAATAATTTTAGTTATTTTTTTGGAATTATACTATACATTTATTTCCAAAGAATCGCGTATGTCTCAATTTTTGTATGAGGCTATTGGGACCAAAAAGGGCAATCTCCACCATTTTAGCATTTTCATGTTTTTGTTGATTCATATCCTTACATATTAAATCTATTTCTTGCTCAAAACAGATGTAGCAGAATGGTACAAAATCCCTGGTTAAATTGAATTCTAAAAATGTTGGTTATTTCAAAAAGAACAATCTCCACCATCTGTTGGCATCATAAGAGACAATCTCCATATCAACCAACCAGATGATACGATTCTGTCATGTGACCACTGTTTTTGAGGTTATAGGTGCTTTTTATGGCCAATGCTCGCTGATTTAGTTGGCTTGTCATTGAGCTGTTGAACGGTGGCTGCCAGTTGTCCTCATTCTTTCTCTCTTGCACACAGCTCCTCTCTCACTTGCATAGTGCTGTGGAGTGGGGTCCAGCCGGTTGATCACCTTCTCTCTCGCACACAGTTCCTCTTTCACTCGCTCCAAGTCGGTTCCACCAGATTGTGTCACTGTACTGTGCCATTAGGACCAGATATCGAAAGATGCCACTAGATCATGCCAAAACTTTTCTGTCTAATATTTTAACATTAACTTATGTGGGACATCTACTTACTATCCCTGATCAATGGTATAACGTTATTATTCTGTAACTTTCGACATTCAATGTAAACATGCTTTTCTTAGGTTTTTATGATTTTTTAGCCAACCAAAATAAGTGTTTAGAGTGAAATTTAAAGGTATGTGATGCTAGGATAAGTTGATTGATGAGTTGTAAGATAATCACAGCATAATAGCAAAGATGATAACATAGAATGCTTCGTCTTGGCCATATATAATAATTAATATATAGAGGTTATTTCTAGCATGAAGTTTAAATCGGCTATAGTTACACCAACTAGAAGCAGGTACAAACAGATTAGGATTTCTCATAGAGTTTTGTATCTAGGGTTGAAACAAAACATGTTTTTTTTTATTTATTACCTAATTTTTGTGTTAAATAATGAACTTAATTGTAATATTTATATTGTTTTTATTTTTTTAGTTTTCAATCTCATAATTTATAATAAATTTCTGTTTGTAAAGTACCTTTTTTAATTACAGTTCCACTACAGTTTTTATTGAAAGTCTCTTTGTTATCCATCAAAGAAGTCATACAATATACTGTAATTCCTTCCACAATGTAAGCTCTCCAATAATTTAATCATATTTTATGATTAAGATGCAGTATATGGAACAATCGCAAGAATTTTCTATATAGAAGAATTAGTTTTCTTCGCTTGACACTAGAGCCCACTCAAATTTTGTCCAATCTTTTGATGAATAAAAATTAGTGCAAAGCTGGAAGTTTTTTAATCCACTCTAGGCAGCGGCGGCTTCTTATAATGTTCACATGTGCACGTGCACCCCCATAAATTTGAATATTCAAAAAAATATTAGCTTATTTATTACCTATTTAACCACAAAAGAGTACAAAACATTATTAATCCAACTTATTTAACTATATCAAATAGAAATACAGTGTCCATTTTGATATTAGACTCATTTTAAATTCACTGTTAATCTATTTGTAGCGTAAGCAATCATTCTCTGTGGACGAGTGCACAATCGGTAAATCGGTATGTGCTCCTTTTGGGTCCTTTCTGCGCATGCGCGGCTAATTGGTGACATGTAGTATGGACTTTTAACATGGGGGGAAAAGCTGCCATCCGTTCACAGCTAGTTGTGTGCTCCGCTACTAGAGTCGCTGGCAGCAGTACCGTATCAGAAAAGCATCGATGATACTGGGCTGTAGCACGGTCGGTCTGTAACGTTTCTACTCACTACTTTCTCGCGTAGCTACTAACTTGCCCAGTTTCATCGACGCTAAAGACTAAAGCGTGGAATGGGGAAACCCCTTCTATTTCGACTAGCATCTACCCATACTTCCTCACTATGCCTTCCAATTATTGTTTTCATGGTTATTGAAATGTAGTTTCATACCGAAAACTAATTTTTTATTCTGTTATAAAATACACCATATAATATTATTTGGTATATTTTATTAATTGTTATGGAGTTTTCCTAGTAGTTTCCTTATTCCTAGTAGTCCACATGATTTCGATGAGACTAGAATAATTTTTAGAGATGTAGAGAGGTCAGTCTGAAGGAAAGAAGATTCACGGAAGGATAAATAATGAATAGTGAGTTTACAGAGAGACGTTGATTTTTCTAATTTTTTAAAACAAATTACGTCATCAGTGAATATGTTTGGGAGTGGAAATCAAAAAAATATATAAATAAGACTGGAATTAATTTTTTTATATATACTAAAACCAAACGTAAAGTGTTAGTTTTTCTTATATTTTTCAAAAACAAAAAACATCAGTGAGAATGTTTGGGAGTGGAAATCAAAAAACTATATAAATAAAACCGGAATTAATTTTTTATACTAAAACCAAATGTAAACTATTGGTTTTTCTTATATTTTTCAAAAACAAAAAACATCATCAGTGAATCATCAAGCAAGTCAACCTGCCACAAAAAATGATGTAATCAGTGCATCACCAGTTTGTGAGTGGAAATCAAAAATGAATTTTATAATATCAAAATTCACATTTTTCTCTATCTGAAAATCAAACGCAAGAATTTTAACTTTTTTAGTTCTTAGTAATCCTTCTAAAAAATAGATATTTTCACCTGCAATACAAAACGTTTTTGAAAGGCATCTTGGTTATTCAAGAACTCTATCATATGTGCAATGCATCAAATGCGTTTTGGTACTATTGAATGATTTTTTATACTCTTGAGCATCTTGCCCGATCAGTTCCCTGCCCCTGACGCATCTGTTTTGCCAGACAAAACAATGGCCAGTGTTGCTTCATGACAGTAGTGAGTAGAATATGATCTTATACATTTTTTTAAAGTTGAGGTGCTTAACATTTTGCCATCATTCTTCCTCTAACCTTTGCTTGTAGGAATTGGCGTCTTGGTGGGGGGTGAGGGTGGAACATCATGAGAATTACTCATGCAATACGAGCAATGCAATTCATAGAGTGTATACCAAATATTTTGTGAACACCCATTTTTTCCATGCACGAGCCGCCACTGACTCTAGGTATTCTAAGAAAGAGTTCTCTGAATTTGCAAAAGTTGAAATTGAAGAATATGAAATTCTACGTCGATTGGTGTATATATCCGTTCAATTGTTCATTCACAATAAATTTTCAAAAATCAGGTATTTTTACCTCCTTTGTGAAAAATAAGTCACCTTCATGTTTCGTTGCATTTATCATGAAAATGCTCACTTCAACACATAAAAGTTAGAAGAAAGGAGTTTTAGATCATTGAATTTACTTTCAGGAGAGTTCTCAATTTGAAAATTTTGCCAACTTGTCGATATGCAGAAAACCCTGAACACTGTATAGCGCAATTAGGACAGTAACCAAGTTTCATAAGTGAAAGATATCAGGAAAAACATTTAATGGTTATTTTCTCAACGAATTCTCATGTAGTTGATGATGATAGAATAATTGAGATAAAGAGTCTTTATTCAGTCAAAGAACGAATTAGATGAAGAAGTCAGTATTGTCAGATAAATTGTAGTCAGTCAGACAAATGTAGAGTAGGTAACAGAAATCGTTAGTAGGCTAAATGTTAAAAGTGCATATTCGTTTTATTGCTGATGATGCCCACATGAGCCCGAGACTTGTAAGTGGGAAATGAGGAGAATGATAACACATATAGATGCCAGACGGAGGAGCGGGATTCAAACCCACGACCGCTGAACGACAGCAATAAGCTGAAGCTGCGACGCCCCAATCAACTGCGCTAAGCGGCCCGCCAAATATGTGCAATATGTGTCTTTCAAAGTCCACGAAGAAAAAAACCTTAAATTGATGGATTTATTATGATAATTATTATTTTGCTTTTTTCATTTTCATTTCATACTTTTATACTTTAAATAGGTTTCAATTTGAATTACACAATACACCATACAATACACGCCCAAACAATAGATATAATACCGATCTTATTAAACTCACCACCTGCAGGCATCAATTCCCATATTACTGTAATTACATTATAAATAAAATTCCAAATGATTTCATAAACAAGAAAATTTCACCCAGAATACACAGCAATATAGAAAGATGGATTGAACAATATGTTTTTTTCAAGCTGACTGTATAAGGAGTTGTCTGGTTTTCTATTTGGTTTTTGATAAAATAGAATATTATGATAGCCAAAAAAAAAAAAAATTCATCACCTTAAACGTTTCACTTTACTTTTGTTGGGTTTCTTTCTTTCGTAGTGTTAACAAATGTATATTTTTAATTTTCTAATCCATGTGAAAATTCTTAATTATTCTAATATTAAAACTGACACTGTATTTCACTTTTAAATAATGTTTTACTCACATATATTGGAGATGCTTGAGGAATGCATTTCACTTCTGAAAAGAAGCTTCGTCAGCCTGCCGCCAGGGTTCATGCTCTGTTTGGGTTAGGATGAGCAGCCATTATGTATTTGAAAATTGCGTTTGATTTGAATTGTGTTTGGTCGTTGAGTAAGTTTGTTCTATCTTGTTTATGGTGTTTGAATATTTCATATTGTTCCAAGCATCTCCAATATATGTGAGTAAAACATTATTTAAAAGTGAAATACAGTGTCAGTTTTAATATTAGATTGTTCATTAAGTATTTCGTCATGGAAAACATCACAGATCTTAATTATTGTCAATTCTAAATGTTTTGTAATTGATGAGAAGTGAATATGAATATGTACTACAACTCACTGTCAACACACAAGGTTTCTTATGTTGGCAGTGCCAAAAAGAGAAAAAATTTTGTATTTGATAATGATGTTAAGAAACGTGATTTTATTTATTTTTATTGTATTTGTGTATTATTATCTATACTGTTATTTCATTTTGCACATGTATTTTGTTTTTGGCAATAAAATTCAATTCAATAATACTAAGATCATTTCGTTATGAAATTGTACTTTATCTTATAGTACGGTATATATGTTCACATATTTATTTATTGAAACTGATTTTAAAATGTGAAGGTATGTATAAGTTGATTGATGAGTTTTTTAATAATCACAGCAAAATACCAAAGACGATGACATTGAATGTTCGTCTGTGGCAATAGGTAATTAATATTCACACGTTCGTTATTTCAAGATGTGAAGTTGAAATCCGCTATGGTTACACCACCCAGATGCAGGTAAAACAGCTCAGTTTGCAAAAAAAATTTACATCCAGGATTGAAATGAAAAATGTTTTTTATTTATTGCCAAATTTTTGTGTTAAATAATATTCTCAATTGTAATATTTATATTTTCTTTTTTTAGTATTTCATCTCATCATTTGTCGTAAATTTCTGTTTGTAGAGCAACTTTTTCAATTACAGTTCTACTACAGTTTTCATTGGAGCCTCTTTATTATCTATCAAAGAAGTCCTACAATATAATCCCATTCACTGTGTAAATTATCCAATAAACCATAATGTAATCACAAGAGTGAGGTACAATATATGGAACAATCGCAAAAATCTTAGAAATAAAGAAAAATTCGTTTCCTTCCTTTGACACAATTTGGCATATGTTTATTTGAGAGAAAAAGAGTGAGGGTGAAAGAGAGTAGAGAGCGGAAAGGAAATGTGAGAGTGCTACTGGAGACATGTCATTCAAAGCAATTATTATCCATCGCAAATTCAATATTTTGTTTATTCTGTAAACAAAATGCATCCTGTAGACAGAGCGAGTGCGGGTGTTGCGCGTGAGGGGGCATTGATAAGGGCGAGTGAGTGATGAACGAATATGGTTCAAACCGGCAACATAGCAAGTCCTTGCATATGTGTGAGTGAGCGTGCTTGCACATCTGCATGAGGAAGTTGACTTTGGAAAACTTTGGGGCAACTTAGCTACCCAACGATTTAATTTGGATTTATAGTAATCTCTCTAGAAGGGATGTGAGAGATTTCAATGACATATTTTGTATTTCAATCGGGAATTTAGTTTTTCTGTGATTAAGGTTTGAAAACAAATGATTTTTTTTTTTTAATGAAAATTTTGAAAATGAAATACCTCATTACAAAAACAATACTTTGTCACATTGATCCTGAAAATGACACTTTTCTATTCACAACCGTTCATGATACTGGTTGCCCCCAAAAACTAACTTTAAGTGCTCATATATCTCAGAAAATAATTGATGATTTTTTTTTTATTTATTGCAATAGACTACATTTCAGTAGCCTAATAATGTCCAGTCAAAGAGACTTTGAAAAAAAATATGACCAAAACCCTATTGCACAGCCTTAATCTTGAATCTCACTTGTTCATTTAAGATAATTATAATTTAATATCAAAGCTGACACTATATATTTCTATTTAAATTATGATTTCTACTCACTTATACCGAAGGGATGCATTTCACTTCTAAAAAGAAGCTTCCTGACATAGTTTTCCTGCCATAAAAGTGGCGTGTACTGACATAGTTGGGGGCCTGGGGCGGCTATAGATGAGGGGGCCCTATATATATATTAGCATAGCAAAAATCTTCTCATGGGGGGGGGGTATCGGAAACTTGAGGCCCCCCGAGGGGGCTAGAGGGTATGGAATACCCCCCTGGAAAAGAGTGGTCCGGGGGGCCTCCCTTGGGATAAATAGTCCATCTAAAATCGTATTCCAAGAAATTCTAGACTCATGTCTAGAAAAGCTTAAATCCATTCATTTTAGTCCACATTATGGGAAAATTTTGGAATTTTTTATGTTGAGAGCTTGATTTAAGGCTTGAAGACAGTAATTTTATACAAGTATTTATTAAAATGAAGTTTATAAATTGGGTAAAGTGAAAGCTTTAATTCAATAAATCACTGCTTTTATGAATCGTTTGCCTAAGAACTTGAAACCACTTTTCATAATATTGTTAGTTCATTAATTTGTTCTGAACAAATTTCAATGTATAAAATTAAAAAGAAATACTACTTTTATAAAGCCAATTTAACAAGTTATAGATGTTTCAAATATTATTATTATAGTCAGGGCCACCTAGAGACATTTTAGTGGCCCGGGGCAGAGTTGTGTCTGAAGGCTCCCTCTTACACCTCCACCCTGAACACCAAATGACTCGATTTCCCAACTAGCATTAAGTCTTCCAGCTATGCCTAGTTACCTACTGTACTCAGAAGAATCTGTGTAACTAATTTGAATTGTTTTTTTAATTTAAAGATGAAATTCGAGTGTAGGCCAAATGAAAACAATTCCATAAAAAAGCTGTGGAAGCTAGGGAAAAGGGCAATGAGTGGCACCAGAGAGAGCAATAAACTTCTCTTCTATTTTTATGTAATCTCTTGAATTCGCATCGAACTATTCACTAATACTGGAATATGTAAAATGAGTTAAAATATATAAATTATTATGACTTTCAATGGAACTGGATTCAACTTGCAAAGAGAGAATGAATTAACAACACATCCAATTTCAAGCATATGGATGGTGACGGAACCCTAAAACATTGGGAATTCTGAGGGTTCTCCACAGAAGAAAAAAATTGTTCTCCAGGTCTTGAAAGTGCAACTCTAAGCTTTTTAGTTGGTTATCAAGCAACCTCTTCCCACATATTATTTTTTGTTAATTGATTCATGGCGTGAAACATTTCACGATCACAATAAACTCTATGGGGTATCAGATCTGAACAGTAACAGAGATGAGCATTTGAATCCCGTCTGCAAAAATATTAGGAAACCTTTTCTCCTTTCAAGCCTACTGTGTCAATTCCATTCAAGTGATCTGGGGCACCTCCAAACCCATGTTTGGGTGCTCCGAAAATACTGGGGCCTACCAGCATCTTTGGGGCCTTTGATGGACCAAAGCCGAGGTAATTAGGGGTCCCTTGTTTATTAACGTTGAAATTTTAAATATTCTAGTTGAATCTCTACTTCATATACTGGCAATAAAAACGGGCCCGAAGGGCCCGCGGCTTAAGAGGCCTCTAGTGTCTTTTAGGCTTCTAAGAGGCCTCAAATAGAAAAAAAAGGGACCCTGGAGGCCCCAGTTGGACAATTTGGGGCCCCCTATTCTAATTTTGTTTTGTCACTTGCTTCCATTTGTAAATTAATTTGGCTCCTTAACGTTGAGGCCCAAGAAAACTTGCCTTGCTCGCCCCATCCCCCTGTATTCTTAATCAATTTTTTTTAGTTAATCAAAGTATTAATATTATAGTATTCTTCTAGTGACACTTCATGTAACCTATGAAAACTTTTTCACACCCAGTAACCAATATTATCGTTTCTCCAGTAATGCCTTCCTACTCGTTTTTTGAGCCTTATTTACAGGCTTAATGAGGGTTGTAACTCGAAACGATAATGATATTTTATTCTAAAGTTACATTATATATTTTATTCTAAAATTACATAACATATTTTATTCAAAAATTACATAATACTATGTTGTACAGTATCGAGAGAAAACAAGACATACTGATTTCAATAAAAAGTAAAAACAAGAAACACATTGAAATGTTTTTTTTTTTGTGAACCATGTAAAATAAAAATAATCATGATAAGAGGAATAGTAGTCTGACATAAGGAGGCCTTCGCTGTCATGGGGCCTGATAAGTTATTTTTAAATACATCTGTATTTTTTGGGGGCCTATGCTGGTGCGGGGCCTGGGGCGGACCGCCCCCCCCCCCGCCACCTCATCGGTACGCCACTGGCTTTATCGGCCTCTTATAATGTAAACCAGTGCGGATTCAGGAAGCAGTAATGAAGCTCATGACCCCGCACCCAAAAAAAAAAAAAACAAATACTCATCAATGGGCTTAAAATATGGGTTAGATCTGACTCAATTCAATCAATGAAACGATTGCTGAGACGAATGCTCAACTAGTGCATTCCAGATAGTTGAAATTGAATTAAACCTTGTTTAAATATCGAAGGGGCACAGAAAATTCACTCCATGTATGACTTCTGCCATTTGATCTCAGGGCTGCATCATTTTTGAAACTCCCATTACTATTTTCATAAATTTTGTTGGATGACTCTTCCTTTGTTTCCCTTTAGTATATAGTGCCTTGAGTCTACGTCTACCCTTCCAACCACACTATATCTCTGCTGGTCATGCCACCCCACGACTGAAGATCTTGTTAGTCCACGGATTAGAACACTCTCCTTCACTCTATGTCTTTGGAATACTATAGCATTCTTTAATATGATCAGAATTCTCTCTGTCCGTCTGTCTCACGATTACAGACGAACGCCTAGACCAATTGCTATGATTTTTAAAATGGATGTTCCTTATTCCTAGGCACAGCGAAAGATATATTTTTTTCAAATTCAATATGGCGGCCAAACTTTTTTCAAATCAAGCAAAATTGTATCAATATGAGCTTCCTTCTTATACATAGTTAATGGGGTAGGTACTAGATTTGTATCAATATAAGATTTTCTCTTATATATAATGGTGTAGGTACTCAAAGAATACCGTAGTTGATACATGATATGCGGTGATGATATGGCATAGACTGGCAAGCGGGTGTGTGTGTGTGTGTGTGTTTGGTCCTGTGCAGTGTGCTCATACTAAGTAGATCATGAATAAGAGCATACATTTGAATCCAACACATTTGGTCAAGTGAGGTCTACTGTTAACAGAACTACTAGTTTAGAAATCTCTCTAATACTATAAATTATAGTAAATCAAAGATCTCCATCAATGCCAACATAGAGAGCTGCATTAAATAGCTAATGGAAATGGATGCATTACTTTGATAATGTTTAGCAATATAATAAAGATTTTACCATAACATCTTTCTGGGAAAGTTGTTAACACAATCAATCGAGGATGACTCAAGCACCAGGTTGAGCACCAGACAAGCACTAGTCTATAATAATTGTAATGCTGTTTCAAATCATAATTGTATAATTTTAATCCATAGATGAATAAATAGGATGATTTTCATTTATAATGTTTTATTATTAAAGAGGTTGCACAAATCGATGTTGAAAAATACGATCATCACTTGAAAGTCATACTTTGTTACAAAAAATGGCCAATCTGCTTCCCATATATATCTAAGAAAAATTGTATTTTGAGTTGCATGAGGTATTAAAACATTCTCTTTTTCATGATGATGGAGCTGGTAAAGGCCAAAATGTACATGGCATATTTATATATAATCAGTCACAGTTAAATTGATTACATCACAAAGCTACATAGTGAGCGTAGGTGAGGTTATGATTCCAGAACAACTATTTGCAATGAAATGTTTATTATAGCCAGCAAACAAAGAAATTGCAAACAGAAACTGCCTTTCAAAGATGTTGCACAGAAACATAATTCTTCATAGTTGATTTTGAATATTTCATTCATTAATTGATATTTCATTTATTTTATTCTTATGACCTGAATAGAAGTTCTATTTTTCTTCTTCCTCCAACTCCTGCACCCCATCCTAATCCTCCTCCTTCTCATCCTCTCCTCTTCCATCACCACCACCTTCACTTCCTTATCCTACTCCTACTCCTCCTTCTACTCCTCCTCCTCCTCCTCCTCCTGTTCCTCCCCCTCCTACACATCTGCCTGTACCATTTTTCAGTCGTTATATACTGTCACATATTCCTCAGATTTTTGGAGGATGAAGCCAACATAGATCTGAAATCTGTGCGTGGATAATGAGTTGATGATGATTGATGAGCTGGAATCAAAGTTTTAGATGGGTTCCAAACCACCATGAAATAGTTTTACAGAAAAGAAAAGTCTTTTTGGCTGGCCTATCCAATCAATCACCCTAAGAAAGAGGATCCAGGAATTTGTAGCTTAGGTTTTTCTGACTTAACAGATACCTGATATGACTCACAACTATCAATCCACAAATTTGTAAGGAATCAATCAATTCAATCATTTCAACCTCTTTACTGTACAATTTCACCAGATTCTTGCTTGTGTATGTCAAGTGGATTGATACTGATTACCAAATTTTTTTAGCACTAACAGACTTTCAGCAGAGATTCGCGCAACCTCTCTATAATAAAGTGTGCTTTCTTACCCTGATAGTTCTGAAGGAGTAATTATTATCTGTGGATCTTCAACTGCAAGAAAAATTGAAAAAAATATGACTTTAATATGGAAATGAGAACTGAAAATGGAAAATATTGTATTAATGGAAATGGAGAGCGTTCAGCCTGATGTCACAGATATTCATCAGCTTGTGATATTTGCAAAAATAATCCAGATTCTGAATAAAAAATTTTATTAGATACAAATCAGATTCATTGTAGTAAAATAAATAATAAAATAAACCAATACATTAGAGTAGGCCTATCCTGAGACTATCAATTTACCTAAAAACCAACACAAAGAGGACTATCCAAGGATCTGACTAATACACATGAAATAAAAATAATGATGATGTTGAAGATCCATCTTGTTTCCACCAATATATTATAAAAACTCAAAAACACTTTTAAGTTGAAATTAACTCATGTTATGGTGTGATGGCCGATCCACTGTGATGTTAAGAGCATTGTCAGACGACCCACGGTACACTCAGAGTCATAATTAATTTCAATTTCAAAAGGTGTTTTTCAATTAACTTTTCATGTGAAATTTAACGACTTGCAGTCAAATATTTGTTAAGAATAAGTATAATAACTCACTTAGTCTGGCCGAGTACTTTCGAATCTATGAGATCCATCTTCAGAGGCTCCTAGATCATCATGTCAGTTTTTTGGTTAGAAGTGTTGTGGTTTTTGTAAAATGTGATCAAAAAGTTTGTGAGATTTAAAATTTAGTTGTTCATTGAGAATGTTTTGTTTATTGTGTGAGGTGTGTTTGTATATTTCAAATTGTTCCAAGGTGTTGAGTTCGTGTCCTTTAGATTATATGTGTAGAATGTGTAGGTTGGTACTGATGTCAGTAAAAGTGTGTCCAGTTTGAATGATATGGTCGGCAAAATTCGATTCAGCTTTGGATGTCAGGGCTTGAAAGTGTTCCTTGTAACGTTGTTTGAATGTGCGGCCTGTTTGTCCTATGTAGAATTTGTTACAATCAGAGCAGTTTAGTTTGTAGATCCCTGGGAGATCGTATTTGTTTGTGTTCAGTGTGGTTTTGAGTGTAAGTGCATTTTTTATTTTGTTTTTTGTTCTGAATGAGATGGTGTGGCCGGCTTTTTTGAAGATTTTTGCTAGTCTGTGTGATTGTGGATTAATGTATGTCATTGTGATGTATTTTTTGTCAGTGGTGTTGGTGTTTTGTTTTTTGTTTCTTATTTTATGATTGAGTTTGTCAATTAGGTCGTGTTTGTAGCCGTTTTTTTGTGCTAGGTATTTTATTGTATTTAGTTCATTGTGGTAATTGTGTGGTAAAATCGAACAATTTTTCGACTTGTAACCTGACTGTCGTTCGCAAGTTGCCGGTAGCCGGTGCTTTGCTGCTTTCTAACCTCAAAACTAGCTTTGAGCGGGAACCCGAGTCAGCTGGAGTTAAAGTCAGCTGTTTCTCTGTTCAGTCAATCAACCCAGTGACTAGTGATGGCAAGAAAACATCGATGTTTTGTACAAAAAACATCGATGTTTGAAGACCGATGTTTTTCTGCCATCGATGTTTTAGTCCAAATACATCGATGTTTGAGTTGCAAAACGTTTTGTCATCTCATCATGTTTTTACGAATCAATTCTTGAAAAAATCCCATTTTTTTTGTAGTTGAAATAGAATTTTTACTACTTCACTCGCCTTTCCCGGGCAAATGACCCGAGAAAACCGGTCTGACTATGGCCCTGGATAAAATAAGATACAAGTAAATAGCATTTTGTCTATCTAACAAAATATATGTCTGTCTGAATTTTAATTTTCAATAAATTAAAACAACACTGTATGAAAATTATTCGTTACATCACAATGACACCTGATCCATTCTTTCATGTAACATGTAACCCTAATCACACCTTAATAAACCAGTGGTACCATATTTTGTTAACAATGATTTTCTAGGGTTTTGAAAATTTTGTATGTTAATATCTTTTGAATAATCTTTTTTTTCTAAGGAAGAAACCCACATGAGTCTGAGACTTGTGCGTGGGTAATGGAATTACTGTGTAATTAGGGGCACATCAATTTATAGTCCACCTTAATTAATACTGTAGTAAATATAGCAATAGTTTGCATCTTTGCAATGTTTCCAAAACATCGATGTTTCAAAAACATCGATTTTTTAATGCCATCGATGTTAAACGTCCGATATATCGATACATCGAAACATCGATGTTCTGAAAAATTTTGCCATCACTACCAGTGACCCACTGAGTGATCAACACAGCTCTATTTTGCGTTATCTTCTGCACGCTGCTCTGTGATGACGTATACTCCCACTTGTTTTACACACTAGTTTTTGAATTTAAAATGACGACTATGAAGCCAATGATGACACGCAGCAGGCGTGAGTTGTTAATACATTAAGCTGACTTAGAACTAAAAAATATGAATAGTGATCTTGTTAATGATACGGTTATAGACCTAGCCATGAACATTAGAGGAACTCTATCATTAACTGCAGAAAAACTCTCGAATGATTCTATTATTGATCTAATTCCGGATATTGTTGGAATATTAAATAAATTGGACACTGCAAACTCTTACAATAATGAACTGTTAAATGAAAGGATGGATCTTTTAAATGATAATACAGAACGAACCAAGCTATTAGAAAATGAAAAAAGCAGGCATGAGAAACATTTTGAAGACTCTTTATACAATGAAGAGATAGCTGAGGAGGAAATATCGGTGTTGAGGGAGCGCATTGATAGACTTGAAGCATCTAACATTTGTTTAAACAAAGAATTGAAAAGTAAAAACGAAATAATAAAAATTATCCCAGATGAAAACAATAGTTTACTTTTGAATAAAAGCATTATAACATCAAATAACATGCCTGCTTCACACAAACAACAAGTCAAAGCTCAAGTTCATAGACCTGCTGCCGAGAAAAGGGTCCCAAAAACTCTTTACTTCAAACGTAGTGACTCTATCCACACTAAATAGAAGAGGAGGATGACAGTTTTAGTGGATAGTCAAGGAAAACAACTGAGCAAATACCTGAATCATCTTTATGACGACTTTGAAATCTTCATCTATACCAAGCCTGGCACTAAATTGAAACACATTATTCATGAGGGGCGTGTTTTTGTTAAAGACTTTACCAAAGATGATGTCATTGTTGTATTCGCTGGTACAAATGATTTCCATTGAAATGAACCTCACCAGTTAACTGTTTTCCAAGGAATAAGCTCTCTACTTGAGCTCAAGCTGGAGTCCAGCATTGTTGTATGCAGTGTGCCCTACCGACATGATGAACCAAGCCTAAATGAAAACATACTTCACTCCAACTCATACTATCAAGAGTGGTGCACAACTATGAGGGTGGACTGCAGCTCTCTTTCTTGGATGTCAATGACTTCCTACAGAGATCCCACTTCACTAGGCACGGGCTTCATCTTAATTGTCATGGGAAACAATTACTTTCCAAACAATTGGGAAAATTAGTGAGGAAGACCGATGAGTTGCAGATCACAAAATTGCCTGAATCCCCCGCTATTCATTACCTAGGATCCTACCCTATCACACCCAATCCATGCAATTCTCAAACTCCTCCCCGCTGCCTAACTCCTGACTGCACCATCCCGACAGATGAATCTCTTGATATCTCAAAAAAAGCTGTTTCTCCTATTATACCGGGTCTGGCATATTAATCTGAGGATTTTTTAGTAATTGTTATGTTGGCACCACTGTCATTGAGAAGGCGGAAATGTTGTACATCGACAGGTCTATTCTTGCCATTTCAGTAGGCAGTATGTCGTGGTCGGGTGAACATCGAGCGTTTGTGATTGAGGCCTATTTTAAAAATAATGACTCAGTTATTTTGACACAGCATTTATTTCGCAGACATTTCAATTTAAATCAACACGTGCCTGTTCCCAGTAGGAATACGATCTTGTTGTGGGTAAAGAATTTTAGGAACACATCATCTGCTTTAAAAACGAAACCAACAGGATGAAAACGGACTGTGAGAATGCTTGAAAACATTAACGCGGTAAGAGTAGCTGTTACACGGTCTCCACGATGTTCAGCAGCAAAACATGCTGTTGTGCTAGCCATTTCTGATCGGAGTGTATGACGAATTCTTCATTCCAACCTGAAATTCCATCCGTATAAGATGATGTTAGTGCAAAAACTTAATGCAAATGATTGGGCATCTCGCAAAAACGTTTGTGAGATCATGCTCGAAAATGTCCACCAGGATGCCATTATTCTTTCAAGTGACAAGGCACATTTTCATTTGTCGGGATTTGTGAATAAACAAAATTACCGTTATTGGGCACCCAATAATCCACGGGAAATTTTTGAAAAACCACTTCACAGTCAATATGTTACTGTGTGGTGTGTGGTTTCAAAGTTCGGCATAATTGGCCCGTATTTTTTTGAAGAGTTAAATCGCAGAGTAACAGTAACATCTCATCGATACGTGAACATGTTGAATGAATTTCTGCTACCGAAACTGAATGGCTTTCAAGGACATGAAATTTGGTTTCAACAGGATGGTGCCACCGCCCATATGGCGAGAATTGCAATGCATGTTCTGCATGAAACCTTTCCTGGACGTTTGATTTCCCGATTTGGTGACATCACTTGGACAGCGTGTTCACCTGATCTAGCAGTTTGTGATTTCTTTCTGTGGGGCTATCTCAAACATAAAGTCTTAAGTAGTCGACCACAGTCAATTGCAGAACTAAAGGAAGCCATTCAACGAGAAATTGAAGCAATTCCACAAGTGATGATTGAGCAAGCAATGGCAAATTTTAGAATTAGGTTAAGTGAGTGTGTGAGGAGTAACGGAAAACATTTGGATGACATAATATTCAAATAAAAAAACTTTGTAAGTAATCTATGTAACTCACTGTAAATTGCAAAATTTGATCTTTAATTTGATATATATTACATGCTTTAATTGTAGGAAACACACTTTAATTATTATCCCTCAAAAATCGTCAGGTTTTTATGCCGGACCCTGTACAATCCTATCCTGACTCACCCATCCACTCTCAGATAAGTGAAACTCCCGATCAACTGTCTCATCATTCTCCTCATGAGGTGAACCTCCCAACTGAGCCTGCATTAAACGAAAGTCAACATTTCAATGAGAATGGTGATTTTTTAGGCTTTTAACCGATAAGCAGTCACTAAAAGTCCAGTATAGAATTGCCTACCTTAATGTTCAAGGACTTAGAAGTAAATTGAATGTTCTCAATGACTTTTTAATAGATAAGGGAATTGATATTTTGGGTGTGAGTGAGCACTGGTTGCACTATGATGAAATAATGTATAGTAATTTGGATGATTTTGTTGTGATTAGTAATATTGTAGATCTACACATAGAAACGGTGGAGTTGCGATTTTTGTTAGTGGGAATTTATACTCCCAATGTCAAAATTTAAGTTTGGATTTTCTATGCATTGAACGGGGTTTTGAAGTTAATTGTACTGTTATTGAAGATGAAAAATACATTATTATATCATTATACAGATCACCTTGTGGAGATCCAAGAATCTTTCTTGCCAGATTGGAGGAGACATTTCTATACTTGTCGAGACAATGCTATAGTGACTATACATTTATATTTGGTGGTGATTCAAATTCTGCTTTTGATGTCAATAAAAAAACTTGTCATGTCCATGAGCTGACAAACCTCTTGAGACAATTCAATCATAGATTACTCAATGTCCAGCCCACAAGAGACAAAGCTTGTCTGGTTAATATATTTTCAAATGTTCATCCCGATTTGGCAAATTCAAATGTAATAGGATTTCCATACTCTGACCATGACTGTGTGCTGATTGATGTACTGCATAGTTCTGCTGAGACCAATACTAATGAGTTTGTTACAATTACTTCAAGACCTGTCACTGAGGAAAAATTGTTAAAGTTTAACCACACTCTCAATCTTGTGAACTGGGGGGCGGTTGTGAATAAGGCTGATGCCAGTAATATGTTTGAATCTTTTCTCAATGTGGTTCTGTATTATTTCAATGTGATAATTCCCAAAATGACATGTAGGAAAAATAAATTTTTGGTGAAAAATAAAAAACCTATAAGTAAGGCTAGTTGTTACACACATGAGCTCAGTGAAATGAAGATACTACTGACTCTTTCACATGAAAATTTCAAAAAAGAAAGAACTGATCATGCTAAAACAGTTTATCAGAGATGTAGAGTACTGTATAAAAAATCATTAGATGAGGCAAAGAGGAGTTCTACTGCATCCATAATTGAATCTTCTAGTAATAGTTGCAGAAAAGCCTGGCAAATTATCAAGTCTATATCTTCCAGTAAAAATTCTCAAAAATGCTCCACCCCGGCTCCAAAGAAATTGAATAACTACTTCATAAAGTCAGTTGATGAGGTTCATGAAAAGATAGTAAAGCCATCTTCATCAGCTAGCGAAATGTTGAAGGAAAATACTAATAATGTACATAATAGTAGATTTTTTTCCATGAGGTCACTCAAGACATGACTTTTAAAGTAGTACAGAATTTAAAGGTATCAGAAAGTGAAGATATCTAGCTGTCTACTGAAAAATATATCCCGTGCAGTGATACCAGCACTGTCCTGCTGTATTAACAAGTGTATTTCACAGGGCATCTTCCCCAAGGTATTAAAAGTATCTAAGGTTATACCCATTTATAAGAAAGGTCCAAAAGATGAACCATCTAATTTTAGACCCATACAAATAGTGCCTGTTGTTTCTAAGGTGCTTGAAATTGTAATGTACATTCAGGTATACAAATATCTGTTGAAACTTGGAGTGTTATCTGAGCATCAATTTGGTTTTGTGAAAGGAAGATCAACTACTGATGCCTTTGATTCCCTGATTAAATTTGTAACTGATTCACTTGAAAGTAAATCCTTTGCTCATGCTGCATTCTGCGACCTGAGCAAGGCGTTCGATTGCGTGGAACATGATATTTTGCTGGAAAAGTTGGCTCATCACAGAATTATTGGAAGAAGCCTCAATCTTTTTAGATCCTACCTGAGTGATCGCCAACAAGTTGTGTGTGTAGGAAATGATAAATAAGACCTTGCTAAGGTAAAATATGGTGTTCCTCAGGGATCAATCTTGGGTCCTCTTCTGTTTGTTATAATGATAAATGATCTACCCCGGGCACTAAACAGCACCACTTTGTTGTATGCTGATGACACGACATTCATTAATTCTCATTCAGATATGCAAATTCTTCATAAGATGACTGAAGATACCCTGACTCAGGCTTCCAGGTGGTTTCGAGCAAATGGCTTCAAGCTAAATGAGGACAAAACGCAGTTTTTGACATTCAGTCTTAGAGAATACACACATAACAGTAGCATCAGCATTAAGTTTCTTGGTCTAATGTTTGACCACAAGTTGACCTGGGAACCCCACATAAATTTAATTTCTGGCAGGTTGTCTAGAGTTATTTATTTACTAAGACAGTTGAAGAGTTGTGTTCCAGAAAAATATCTCAAAAACTCATACTTTGCTTTTTTCCAAAGCATAATTGCTTATGGTATATTAATATATGGAAACAGTAGTCATATCAACAAAATTTTATTACTGCAGAAAAAAGCAATGAGAATTTTATCAGACTCAGACTACCTGGAGCCATGCCGACCTCTATTTAAAAAAGCCAAAGTACTTACTGTAATTAATTTATATATATTTAATGTTACTCTCTATGTTAGAAAGAATATAGACAATCATAAAACGAGAAGCAATGTACATGGATATAACACCAGGATGAAGGGGCACATTGACATTCCATAGAACCGACTGTCAAAGACCATGAAGCTCTATAACAGTATAGGATTAAGACTTTATAACAGGCTGCCTGAAGCGATTAAATGTTGTATTAATCTAGTTAGTTTTAAGAAAAACCTGTATGAGTGGCTTGTTGAAAGGCTGTTTTATTCTATCAATGAATTTTTTTATATTAATTGACGTTTATTTTCTGTAACTGATCTTGTGACTTTGTCTACACCTTATGTTTGGTTTCGACAATAAAATTTTATTTAATTATAGCTCAATCTTTTGTAATAATACATCAACTAGTTTAGCTTAGTCGCCGTATATGTAAGCTGACTACAGCAAAAACCAATCAGTACACTTATATGTGTATGAAGCTACTTTATATGTGAAAACGAATGATATTAACCAAAATCTTGACATACATGATTATAATACAAGAAGCCGAGGAGATTATCACTTGGTGAGTCACAATAGTAGCTTATTCAAACAAAAATCTAGTTATATAGGTAGGAAATTCTACAATAAGCTACCGCAGTTTTTAAAGAGTCTTGAAAATATAGAAATATTAAAAAAAACAATTGAAAAAATATTTAGTTGATAAAGCTTTATATAGTGTACAAGAGTTCCTTTCACATCAAAATTAAGCCTCACCTCAACTAATTGACATAGTAACTATGGTATCTAGTGTGTATGACTAGTGTTAATCTGACTTGTCCTATACTCCTTAGCTGGTGTCTCCAAGACGTAATCTACAAAAAAATTTAAGGCCTGAGTTTAAGGGTTATGGATGTTGGAACGGTGAAGGGATGGGGGATGAGTAGGCGGGAGGTTTTACAAGAACACACAAGAGCCATCTCACAGCCAAACACACATTCCACTTTTCCTGAACACATCATTTCAACAGGCCACAGTTATACAGACATTGACACTAATTTAGACATGCTACACTTCACTCACAAAAGCCAGAAACTCAATGTTTTAAAACAATATGAGATTTACAAACACACAAAGCAGCAACCTGACAACATTTTAAATGATCAACTTAGCTTCTTCTCACATACCCTCTTTGACAAAATAATCCCAATTTCAAACCTCCTCCCTACTCATCCCCCCAACCCTTCCCCATTACAACATCAATAACCCTCAAACTCATGCCTTAAATCACAGTGTACTGTGGGTCGTCTGACGATGCTCTTGACAACAGAGTGGAATGGCCGTCGCGCCATAACGTGAGTTAATTTCCACTTGAAAGAGTTATTTTAGTTCTTATTAAATAATTATTATTTTCAGTTGTGCTCATAGGTTTATGCACCATTCGACTTCTTTGATTTCTAAAACATCATATGCTTACCAATTCACAAAATAACGCTAATTGGCGGTTCTTGATGATGTGATTAGTTCCTTCTCCTTTTACTTGTTCAACATATTTCAAAATATATCATGCCTCAATATTTTTATCTATTTTTTCAATTTGACGATTTGAAGTACCGTAATTAAAGAAAAGATTTCAACACAATCAAAAATGAGGATTTCAATACTTTTGGAATTCAACACTGTTGAAATGAAGTGATACAATGGAGTGTCCAAGGATCTGACAAATTTAATAATTAATTATTATTGTTAACAATTGTGCTGATAGGCATATGCATCATTCAATCAAGGTGCATACTTACCTCACTCCTGTACTAACATTGTAATTCAACTGCTTCTCAGTTCTATACCCATTATATGTTCCCAATTCACTAAAAAATTCACATTGGCAGTTCTTGCACAAATATGAAGTTAATAATTATTGTTGAAAGCATCAGCCTTAATAAATTCCAATGTTTTGATTTTTGAATATAGAAAACAGCTGCCAATATTTTGATTTTCACTAACCAACAGTCTACAGTCACAACTGATAATAATAAGTATCATTATTAATTTATGGTAATTCATTGGGTCTTGGATACTCTGTTTATTGGTTTATTTCTATTGTAATATAATGTGAATATTATTTTTACTCACCGAATTTCAACACCTTCGAGGCCCTAAAATTCATGTAGATAGTCTCAGTTATTTTCACCTGTTTTCCATTTTTTTCCTTGATAATTTCCACATCTACACCATCGCCATACCTGACAGCCAGAATAGGAATTTTTCCTTGAAAAACTGACTCCAATCTAAGAAATTTATCCTGTGGAAGAATAACATGAAGTTAAAAATAACATAAAAAATAAAATGACTTTAAAATTTAAAACTAGTAGTTCTGTGAACATCAGAGCCCACGCCCAATATGTAGGTACGGTACTTCAATTGATAATATGCATCCGTTCTGATACAAATCGTTCCATTGTTAATCAAATTAATTGCACTGATGGACAATTATGTTAACCATAAAATGGACATAGTGCATGATATGTTTCATGGTGTCACAGAGTGATTGTGACTAAGGGGGAAAAAAGGGGAAGCTGCGCTCGCCCTCCAACTCCCCCTAGTGATCGCGGAGATTACGGAGGAACCGACCGCGCATCCGGTTCGCGCCTCCCCCGCTCAGGGCGCGTTGTCACCACTCCCCCCCTCCCTTCTACCCTCAGAGGGAAGTATTTAAGCGGCGGAGTGGCGACTATTCATCACTTCGTCTCGGGAGCTCTCCCAAAACAGAACAAGAGTTCTTTCTTGAAGTGAGCTTCCCCTAGGGTACAGCAAACGAGCTGTAACCCTGAACCGCCTTGGCTTGGTGCATCAAGCTGACATCTAGAAGTCGTCCGCCCCTTTCGTCCTTGACCTCAGTAAGCTGTTGCAGACAGCAAGCTCCCACCTTGACCTCTTTCATCCCAGGACCCCCCAGCAAGCCATTACAGATGGCCTGCTTCCTCTGCTCGCCGTTTCAGACAGCGAGTGTCCATCCTCAAGCACGGCAAGCCATTACAGACGACCTGCTTCCTCTGCTTGCCGTTTCAGACAGTGGGTGTCCTTTCTCGATCCCAAGTAAGCTGTTCCAGACTGCTCACTTCCTATGCTTGCTGTTACAGACAGCAAGCTCCCATCCTCGACCCCAAGTAAGCAGTTTCAGACTGCTTACGTCCTCTGCTTGCCATTGCAGACAGCGAGTCCTACCTGACCCCAGTACCTCCCTCCTCGGGCTAGCCGTTTCAGACAGCCAGCCATCATTTGCAGTTGCAGACTGCATACCCAACCCTAATGGCAAGCCGTTGCAGATGGCTTCTTTCCTCCTCGCAGTTCCAGACTGCGAGTCCTTCCCTACCTCATTACCCTGTACCCTCGGGCTAGCCGTTTCAGACAGCCAGCTGTCAACCGCAGTTGCAGACTACATACCCACCCTCCACAGGGGAACTGTTTCCAAGGGAGGAATCGCCCTACCCTTGGGACGACTTTGGACTGACCTACTCTGCCCCGACCTACACCGACTGAGTTCAGTCCCTCAGGAGCAACACCTGAGAAGTCGTCACCCTCTCTCCAGGAGACTTCGAGAGAGTTTGTGACAACTTTGGTGCCCAACGTGGGGCCCGAGGTGGTCCAACCCAGAAGCACAATGAGTAATTGTGAAGAAGAACCCCAAGACCCACAGATTGACTCTGATGATTCATCTGGGGCTGGTACTGATGTACAAGTCTCGTGGATATACAGACTGAGAAAAGAGGAGGCTATTGGCCTTGCTGAAGACTGGGGGTTGGTGACTGCTGGCACAGTGGAAGAGCTAAGGAGACAATTGGTTGACGACCATTGTAAAAAGGCCACTGCTTGCCTCCCCAGCCAAAAACCTACTACCAACCATAGTGGATGGGAGGAAATATCAACTCAGAGTATCAGTGGTTGATGGCCTGAGGGCAGACATGATTCTTGGCCTATGGCACCTACAATACATGCAAGTACAAATAGATCCTCAACAGGGCCAGATAACTCTTCCTCAACTGAGTGTAAGGAAGAACCTTGCCCTTGCCTCAGGAGAGGAGGCATTTGAAACCTTCCTAGGAAACAAACTACAGAAATTTTCTGAGGTACCAGGTGAAACTCACCTACTGAAACATAAAATAAGGTTGAAAGAGGGGTCAGAGCCTTCCAGGATAAGGCCCTACCCTCGCAATCCAGCTATGCAACAAGTCATAAATGAGGCAGTTGATGACATGCTGGATGCCCAGGTGATTGAACCTAGTAACAGTGCATGGAGCTCACCCATAGTACTAGTTGAAAAGGCAAGTGGGAAGTTGCGATCCTGTATTGACTTCCGATGGCTGAATGCCAATTCGGACCATGATGCATATCCACTTCCGAATATGACAAGTATCTTGGATAAACTACATCAAGCCAAGTATATCTCGTCCCTTGACTTGAAAAACGATTATTGGCAGGTACCCTTAGATGAAGCTAGCAAATCGCTTACAGCCTTCATCGTCCCAGGCAAGGGACTGTACCAGTTCCGAGTCATGCCATTTGGACTCCACTCAGCTGGGGCAACCTTTCAGCGATTGCTCGATCAAGTAATTGGTCCTGTATTCAAGCCCTACGCTTTTGCTTATTTAGATGACCTCATAGTATTGGGAGAGACCTTGGAGGACCATAAGAGGAACCTATCTGAAGTGTTCAGAAGACTGAGAGAGGCTGGTCTTCTAATCAATAAAGAGAAGTGCCAGTTCTTGAGGAGTAAACTACGATATCTGGGTCACATGGTGACTGAACAAGGGCTTCAAACCGACCCTGAAACTATCCGGGCCATCCAAGACTACCCAGCACCAAAATGGATCAAAACGTTCCACAGTTTCTTAGGATTGGCATCCTGGTATAGACGATTCATTCAGAATTTCTCTGAGCTTGCTGGCCCCTTACATGCCCTTCTAAAGAAGAGATCAAGTGGCGATGGGGTGAAGCCGAGGAAAAAGCTTTGCGAGCAATAAAAGGAGCATTGACTTGCTCCCCGGTACTCACCTACCCCGACTTTGAACTCCCATTTACTCTTCAAATGGATGCATCCGACTATGGCCTTGGGGCCGTCCTCACTCAGGTAGTAGATGGGGAAGAGAAGGTGATTGCTTATGCCAGCAGAGGCCTGAGAGGGCCTGAGCTCAGGTATACCACCACTGAAAAAGAGTGTCTGGCAGTAATATTTGCCCTACGCAAATTTAAGCCATACATTGAATAAGGCTATTCAACCACAGTACTAACAGACCATCAATCATTGAAGTGGTTGCATAATATTCCAACCCAACAGGTCGCCTAGCCCATTGGGTGATGGAAATGCAACAATACGACTTGGAGATTAAATACCGATGTGGGAAGCTTAATGTGGTCCCAGACGCCCTATCCCGGACCCCAGAGGGAGAGAACTTGGAGGAAATGGAAGAGAGACGGTTTATCCCATCAGCCAGACCGAGGCAATGGAGGATAATTGGATAAAGAAAATACTGGATGGTCTTACCAATCACCCTCAAAAGTACCCTGACTACACGGTACGGGAGGGGCGATTATATAGGCATATATGGCCAAAACACAAGATGCATAAGGGAGAGGATAGCAAGTGGTAGGACTTGCTGTCTGCAACGGCGAGCAGAGGACGTAAGCAGTCTGAAACTGCTTACTTGGGAGTCGAGGATGGGAGCTTGCTGTCTGTAACAGCAAGCATAGGAAGTGAGCAGCCTGGAACTGCTTACTTGGGGTCGAGAAAGGACACCTGCTGTCTGAAACAGCGAGCAGAGGAAGCAGGTCATCTGCAATGGCTTGCCGTGCTCGAGGACAGACACTCACTTTCTGAAACAGCGAGCAGAGGAAGCAGGCTGTCTGTAATGGCTTGCTGGGGTCCAGGGATGAAGGAGGTCAAGGTAGGATCTTGCTGTCTGCAATGGCAAGCACGGGAAGCAAGCTGTCTGTAACAGCTTACCGAGGTCAAGGACGAAGGGGGCGGATGACTTGTAGATGTCAGCTTGATGCACCAAGCCAAGGTGGTTCAGGGTTACAGCTCGTTTGCTGTACCCTAGGGCAAGCTCACCTCAAGACAGAACTCTTGTTCTGATTTGGGAGAGCTCCTGAGAAGAAGTGATGATTAGTCGCCACTCCGCTGCTTAAATACTCCCCTCTGTGAGTAGAAGGGAGGAGGGGAGTGGCGACAACACGCCCCAAATAGGGGAGGCACAAGCTGGATGCACGGTCAATTCCTTCGTTATCTCCGCAATTGCTTGGTGAAGTCTGAAGGCGAGCGCAGCTTCCCCCTTTTTCCCCCTTTGTCAGAATCACTGTGACACCCCACTCCTACTAAGGGGGTGGGGGGGAGAGGGTAGAAAGGGGGGTCGTCAGGGGTGCCTTACTTGGCTCCACTGACTGGTTCTTCCTCTTCTTCCTTCTCTTCATCTGCAAGAGGGGGATACGTTTTCACATCTTTGACGTGCACTGGTACCTGTTTCCCTGGGCCAACCTCTATTAACACCACCGTTGGGCTTAATATGCCGATGACCTTATGTGGTCCACTTTATTTACGGGCCAGTTTTGTGGAAAACTTATTTGTCCCCGATGACAAATGGTGCTCTTGTTTGAACACCAATTGCCCAGGGACAATTTTAATGGCCTCCTTCACAGGTTATAATACCTACTTGTGTTTCTGTAGGCTTCATCCAAGTTGTCATGCACTAGTTCCCGCAACTGAGCTAGTGTTTTTAGTCATTTCGTCTGGGCACTGATACTTGTATGCTCAGACTCGTCCCTTAAGTGCTCTGTCCCCTCAAAGGTTGACTCCCCTGGGGCACGTAGCTCATGGCCAAAGTTTAGGAAAGTGGGACTATATTTTGTCCCATAGTGTACAGTGGTATTCATGGCGAATGTAAATTCGCTGATGTACCTGTCCCAATCCGTATGCTTCTCCCCCACATATATACTGATCATAGTTTTTAAGACCCTGTTTACCCATTCAAAGGGATTGCAGGCGGGGGTGTAGGGTGGGGTAAAAAATTGATTGATCCCACAGTCCTGGCAAAATGGCTGAAACAAGTTGCTAGTGAATTGTGTGCCATTATCACAGATGAGGAATCTGGGTACCCCAAATCTGTTGATAACCAACTCTCTTAGGACTGCCATGACTGCTGTTCTATCAGCATGGGGAATCGCTTCAGCTTCGGTCCATTTTGTAAACTGGTCCTGAAAGACAATCAGGTAGCGGTTCCCATGTTTAGAGCGTGAGAGAGCACCTACTAGGTCAGTGCTGATAGTCTCGAACGGACAGGATATTCTTCCCTGTTCCAGCATCTGGCCACAATCACAGTTGAAGTCACAGTTAACTGTCATCTTCTTCAGAGCAATTGAAAAGTCATTAACTGATTCATGTTCCTCTTGATTACATGAAATAAATTTGTGTTGTAAAGCCCATTGGCCTGGTTGAGGATCCACAAAATCCTTCAAGAGCTTAACTAATTCATCATAGTTTTTGTCTATAGGGTCTTCCGGTGCACAAATATCATAAAGTTGTTGATGCAATTGTGGAGTGAGGGCATTTAGTAGTATACATAATTCACCTTTATTATTGAGTTTCTGGTTTTTTAGATGCAAGAACACTTCCAATCACCTAATGAAGTTGGTAATAGTTTCTTCTGGGCTATACTGGATAGAACTAATTCCTGAAGTGTAACTTGAATATGTATCAGCTGTTTGACCCACAGATGCACGACGTGAGGTGTTTAAAAAAATTTGTTTTAGAGGAATCATCATCTCTTGCAGTGTTGTTGAAATATGTGAATATTCATCCTCCATGCTGCACCAACAGTCAATTTCACTTTCTAGTTCATTTTCATCGGTGTACAAGTTGATTTCATCTTGAATTTTGTTGTAATTTGTCGAATATATCTTCACAACACCTATGCCCGGTTTCTAGGTTGTTCATCAAGTTTAAAGGATCATTAACTCACAGCTGGAGCAATGTTAACCCATTGCTCCAGCTGTGAGTTAATGATCCATTAAACTTAATGAACGACCTAGAAACCGGGCACTAGTTTTACATTCAGCTCTTTTCATGTAGGATTACCTTCTATTAGCCTCTTGGCCCTTGTAAATTGGCCTTTGATTACCGATCGTGCTTTTTAAGTTTAACTTTTTGTGAACTTTGTGCTGCCTCATCCATTTTTAAACTATCTTTTCTTTTTCCTCATTGCCAATGTGATATTCATGAAATAATTGAGAATAGAACACAGAATAACTTGTTAATAAACCAATATGTAATTCGAATCCATTGAAACTAAACTAAACAACTCTTTAACTGATAAACAGTAGCTAAGCTAAACAGACAGCTGATCAGCATTTGAGCAATACGTATCAGGGGAAATTTTGTTATTGGTACACTTTTGGATCTGTGCAAAACGTTTGACAGTGTTGATGTTGACATACTCTTCTCAGTAGGATTTCAAGCTTTGGAACTAGAAGTAAGGTATTGGTTGTTGTTGTTTAATCCCATTTGTTTAGTCTTATTTGACAAATCGATTCCAATTCATCACTGTTGACTCTCAATCCCAGATAGCTGAATCAATGTGACTGAGAGTTACAAGAGGTGTGCTGCAAGGATCTATTTTGGGTTCATTGCTTTTTGTTCCTTACATTATTAATGATTTGCAATCTTCTGTCCCAGTAGGTGAGAATATTACATCATATGCTGATGATACAACATTATTGTTCAACAACAACAACCTCAATGATCTTGAGGTGGATGTTAATAAATCTACAGACAAATTTACTTGTACAGTATTACAATGAGTCACTATTGTCAGTGAATCCTAAAAAGAGTAAGTACATTCAATTTGGCTTCAAACATCATGTCTTTGAGCCTGTGATTAGCATCGGTGAGTCTATTGTTCAAAATGTAACAGAAGCGAATCTGCTAGGGTTCATTGTTGACAAGGACCTTTAATGGAATGCCCATACTGATAGACTGGCAAACAGGATTAGCAGTAGCCTATTTATATTTATCCTGCAAAACATAGTCGAGTATGTGTCCCATGAGACAGGAAGAACCTTGAATTTTGTACTCATATACTTGCATATTGCATATTGAATAGAGCTTGGGGGTAGCACATCTTTGCAGATTCTGCAAAAGCGTGCTATTAGATATTTAGTAGAACTGAGGTTCAATCATCCTTGTCAGGTGCTTTTAAAAGGCTTTCCATACTCACTGTACCTACCGTACTCATAGTATTTTTATTTTTAGAGTTGTACTACTTATTGTGGTCAAGAATATTGGCAGTTTCACAACTAATGCACAGGTACACTCACACAACATCAGAAATGGGAATACCTTAACTGTTTAGCCTCATAGGCTAACTCTTTTTGAAAATAAAACCAGTTACATAGGGACAAAATTCATAAACAAATTGACTAATAGTTTAGATTTCAGAAGTACAACTTTCAAAAGAGAATTATATAAGGTTCTTATTGAAAAACATTTTTATAGTGTGAATGAATTTTCAAGCTATAATCACATATGACTGCATATAGGCTATATTTATATATATATTAAATGTTAGGTTGGATGTTTTTTATTTTTTTGTACTTGACTATATTCAGTTGTATGGTTTCTGGCTGTATTGTGTTGAATAAATAAAAATATATTATATATGTTATATTATCATATTATTTTGTTATTATATTACTATATCATTATATTATAATATTATTATATTAGATTATTATATTTATTATAATTATGATCCCCATAACATGACTCAAACAGTGAGGTGAAACTACCTGTATGGTCTTTCCAACAATAACAGCTTTTTGCTTATTATTATAACTGTACTCGTGGGAGACTCAAGTCATGTCGAAACTGAGAGCTCGCTATGTTCATTCAATAAAAATTGGAAAATTACATGAGAATTTAAATATTTTCAATTCAATACAATAATAATCTGCATGTTATCTTACCCACTTATTTGTGCATATGTATACATCTATCTTTATCTTTTTAAATACGCCATGAAAAGCAATGTTATCCAATTGGTATAAACTGTCATCAACATACTCCACAACTCTGGGCATGTATTCAAAGATATCATTCGAGTTCCATTTATCCAAAATACATCTTCAAAAAAATAATAACACACATTTAAATGATAAAATATTCATATTTATATACTGTCATGTGTTCTATTATTAAAAATAGTGCTGGAAACACTTAAAAGTAACCATTTATATAAGTTTGGATTGTTACCAGAAAGTTCCAAAAAATTCTTATTCCAGATATTTCTAACAAAACAAATGAGCTCTATCTCGAATAAGCTCAAAAAATGACATATGGGAGCACTGAGAGAGCTCAAAAAAGAGCACTGAAAGCAAGAGAGAGCACTGAGAACAAAAGAGAGAACTGAGATTAAGATAGAGAAACAACAAGTGCCTATTATCAATGTCACTAGAAACACTGTTGAAATAATGCAATGTTGAAGGATGTTCTCCTCTTCCTTGTCTAAAAACAATACATAGGAAAGGAAATGCTTCATTACAGAATTAATATAATAATGACAGATGTAAGCAGCTGTCCTAGTCAATATTAACACATTCAGAGGTTTGTATTGAAAATTAGAACATATAAACTAGTTGGGTTCCAAGGTTATTGAAAACAAGTTTGTTCCATTTTTTTAAGAACTAGAAAAATGGTCATGGTATGATGTATTTCAGTTCAGAAGCATTGAGTAAGGCACTATAAACACCAGGTGCATGCACCTGATAGCTTGATTCTGATGTGTTGTTGGCAAATTCAAATACAAGGTGCGGCAGAACCGACTAAGCAGTTTTAAGGAGCAATAAAAAGTGTCTCAGGATATATAAAGAAAAAATGTTTTCATTTTCTAAATTGGTCGAATATACCATTTTATATTAATTAGGTTTTGAAAATAATCTCCTGAAGATGGCAGCCGTTAGCATCAAAGCATTGTTGAAGGTAATCTCTTAAGTTTTGAGCAGCTCTTGCACACATATCGCGGGGTATGGCATTCACTTCGTCAATAGTCCGCTGTTTCAACAATGCTAAAGTGTGAGGGCGGCCTTTGAAAACCTTTTCCTTCAGATATCCCCCAAAGAAAGAAGCCACAAATGCGATCTTCTCAAACTGCGGTTTGAAATCCCCAATGCAACAGAATGTTGTTGAGCAGAACGTACCGGTGATCGTTGGACTGCTGTTCTCACCCTCTGCACATTTTCTGGCGTTCTAATTTATTTGCGACGGCCATGTATCTGTTCTTAGTGTAACAACAGTTTCCACCAACTGCCGAACCCAGGACCGAATTGTGTTAGCATTAGGAACGGCGTTGTTGCGTGGAATGTTGAACTGTCTTTGAAAAGTTCGTTGTGTAGCGATCATAGGTTTATTGTTTTCATAATAAGCGTGAAACGCAAAACCATGATGAGCACTGGTCCAAAGCATGTTGACTCCTGAAATGGGGTTAACTAATAGACAAAAAAAGACCATGTGCAAATTTGTAGCCCTATCACAGCTGATGTGACAATCGAAACAAACTGCTTAGACGGTTCTGCTGCACCCTGTATTTATATAAGACTAGCTGGCCCAACGCGCGTTGCTGCATTATCATAAAAATTCTCCTTGATTTTATTATTCGCCACCTCCCGCTGAGGTTACATTTAAAATTAGGGAAGAATTTAGTCCTAGGGCTCTTCCAGCTGATCATAGAGGCTTCGTTGTTTTCTTAATCACCACCTCTGAATGAAGAAACATTTCAAATTGAAACCTCCTAAGACTATAAGGGTAGAAGCTAGGTTTTTATTTTATTATTCGCCACCTCCCGCTGAGGCTGCATTTCAAATTTCTAGCTGCATTGGTTAACAGATGTCATCAACCTAGCATAATTACATTTCATCATACCCAGTCGTATGTTTCCTACATATTGCAAGGCTCCAACTGCAAGGTAGCCTACTTGCAAAGTGCAAGAGTCTTTTGCTGTTCAAAGACAGCGTAAATAACGCCACTAAGGGGCCTGCCATATGATTAAAAACTGTTGACTTATATCAGCTGTTCCTTTAAGCTGTTTGGCTGGCAAGTTCAGTAGGTTAGGTCTATGAAATGGTTTAATTAATAATAATTATTAGCTCCCCTATTGAAATTTATGGTCAGAAACCATCCCCAATATTCACACAACATATTGCCAAAGTTTCATGCCGATCTGTCAAGTAGTTTTGGAGTCTATAGGGAACACACATACATATACATACATACATACATACAGACAGACAGACATTCATTTTTATATATAGAGATTTTGCAAGGTCAATTAGAAGACAAGGTAGTGTTCATGTGCATCTCCATTCACCTGTTGAACCCCATCAGCTGATGCAGTGACATCATCTGTGTCTTTTTTCATGACTTCGCTCATCTTTTACAAACATGTCAGATTGCATAACTTTATAAGTGTGAATATAAATGCTTTTCAAGAAATTTGAATGCCTCCTATGGTTAATGATTTATTCAACTGTTAATCTACATCATTCTTAATATGATCATGAAATTATTCAATTCAGAGCACTCAATAATATGTTATGGCATGTACATCACATCAAGGATAGTACTTCTTGGGTGATATTTGAGTTATTTTATTCGTCATTAAGTTCACTTCAAATAATGTCCAAGTACTGTGAAAAATTACTGTGAATATTAAAGTTTCAATGGCAATTGGACAAAAAGATATTCAATTGACCTTAATAAAATAATTGACCTACAACTGATTATTATGTGCTAAAAGAATATTCAATCATCAACAGTTTTTGAAAGAAAATTGAAGTGTGTTTAAAGATGGGTAACTCAAATACCCAAAAATTAGTATTCTGAATATGATGTACATGCTATAACATTATCGAGTGTTCTGAATTTGATTATTGTATGATTATATTGAAAACGCCATAGAATCACTGTCAAACCATAAAACATATAGGTTTATGTAAAGCGTATATGATTTTTTTTTTTTTTGAGAAAAATTCTTATAAAGTTAGTCTATTTGCACGCACACACCAATTTTGGACGGCCAGTATAAAATTGTGCAATATTTTATTGGTAGCAGGTGCTAGCAGACTCACCGGATTTTTACTGGTCAAACAATCAAATCACCCATTGCAATCGTAATTATCACGCAATACCAGAACTAGTTTGAATTGTAGTACCAAAATTTCTTCGAGCAGTCAACTGGAATGGTGGGTCAATAATCGGTGCGTGTGCAAGCATGTATTTAGTCACGTGCGCCACTACTTCCTGGTACTGCCGGCGATGCAGCGGCAGTGGACAGCTGCTCACCGGCATTTTACTGGCACCAATCAACGGTCGGCGTGTGTGCCAGGTCCCATCCCACATGTGGTTCACTATTTAAATTTGGACAACCGGTATAAAATCGGCTGTACAAAATTGTCATGTGTGGCATTTCAACGTGTGAAAGATAGACAAAAACATAAAAAGAGACCTTCATGTTAAGAAACATAAAAGTTATGTCACTGCATCCACTGACTGCAGATTGCTACTGCGCATCACACACTACCTTGTCTTCTAATTGCCATGATTAAAATCATTGGAAACAGAATGTCAGGTGCATGTGAATAGACTTTATAGTGCCTTAGAATTGAGTAATACATATCATTTACAGCTGATCAAGAAATAGATTGAAATCTTCAATATGCAAAAACTTCATTTTCGTGCTGAAAAACTGTACAAATAGAGCTGATATTAGCAAGTTAAAAGTGATTCTGAACAGAGTGATGTAATGGCTTTACTACTCCACTAATTTTAGTGACTTATGAAACAACCTTGTTTCTTTTAACTTTGGTTGAGTTATATATGGAATCAACAGAGAAATCGAGTAACACAAACTTGTAGTCTGTATTAATAGCCATATGATTATTATTAATACTATCATTATTATAATTACTATTATTTTTTTTATTATAAAAGACTAGTTTTCTTATAATAATGATTCTTATTATTATTATTATCATTATTATTTTATTTGTTTACTTGAATTCTCCTTTTGATTCTGTAATTTCTTCCTCCCAAGGTCTTCCTATCTTGAACACTCGCTCAGCCTTGTCATTCACCATTGTTGTTTTTAAAGCATCGCGGTCCTCGTTGTATTTGACAGCCATTATTGTGGTTGTGGTGTATGAGGAAATGAAGATTGTGTAAACACGTAGAATGTCCAGAGGCCAGTAGGGTACATTGGATGGCCCAAGACCTCTGTAAAATCTAAAAGTTACACTTCTGTGGATTCAAATTCCAAATTATTCATCGTCTACAAACCATTTGGAGATGGAGAAAAAGGGAAGACAGTGAAGGTGAAGAAAAGAACGAAAAGAAGTAGAAGGAGGTGGAGAAGAAGTAGAAAGCGGTGGAGCAGATAGATTGTGAGGAGGCAGAAGAAGGTGGAGAAGAAAAAGAAGATGGTGGAGAAGAAAAATAAGATGAAGAAGAAGAAGCAGGTAGAAGACAGAGGAGGTGGTGATGAAGAAGAAGAAGCCTACAAGCTTCAGGAATAGCTAAGATGATGAAGATGATCAAGCTGCACTCCTGTAAAATAAGGAATTCTTATATGAGGTGAGGAAGGAGAATGTGGGAGCTAGAGGAAGAAAGAGAAGGCGAGGAAGAAGAAGAGGAGGATGAACAAGAAGAAGAATAAGAAGAAGTAGTTGGAACATAAGGATGGTAGGTTGGACTATCTTCCTTTATTCATGTAAATTTACACATTTTGCAAATGAGTGGTTAAAAAATTATTATCAACATCACATAGAAACTGTAGTTAACTTAGATGATGCTATTTTTATAGTGCTAGACATTATTTACAACTAGTATTTTTTCCAGTGTTGTCCAGGAATCCAGTTTGGAGTTTTTCTTTTATGAAAGATATTTGATGGTAGTGGTCACAAAATTTAATTGAGTGGAATTTCATATTAAATTCATCAGATCCTTCAAATTTGTTCTTTTTCAATCCAAGTGAGTTTTGTTTCAAGTAATTGAATTTGATAATTTCACTGATTCATTTTCAGTAATATTGATAGGCGAAAATAATTCCCATTCAAGCCCAAATAACATAAGATTCAGTTGATTTACGAATGTTAATTATTGTTTTGAAAAAGCTGCATACTTATATATTTGCAAACTATATTATGAGAAAAAATGATACAAATTGAATAATTTCAACCAAATCGGTTTTGAAAATACAAAAGTAATTTGGTGAAGTTGACTTCTGTGAGCAAAATATTTCGCCCAAATTGAGATTTGAACTTAAGTTTAAAAGCATGTTGCAGATATAATATTGATACAGAGCATATTTATAATCTATATTATCATCAAAGTGACCTATCATGTACCGTGGCGGATCCACGGGGGAGGGGAAAGGGGAAATTCAACTAAACATTGTGGGGATATTTTGGCTGAATGAATAATTTTTTAATTGCAAATAATGTATGTAATAACTACATTCATTTTTCTTGTAAATTTCATTTTTCATTAACAGTTTGTACAGTGGCGTAACTATGGGGAGGAATCAGAGGGACAAAGGAAATTTGGAATTTTAGCAGGCCATTGTGAGAAATGTTTTGGTAAGATTAAAAGAAGACTCGTTAAAAATGTGGTTTTGCAGGAATTTTATTTAAAAAAAATTTCCAAGGAGTACCCCTCAATTTTATTGTAATAAATTTTCAAGTAGCCTGCGGTACTGTATTGTGCCACAATCAGGAGCAGTGAGGGATCAAAATAGAAAAGTGGAAGTTTAAAGTAAGGTCCAGATCTCCCATTGACAATAACACAAAAACTAGATAAAATTTACTTTGACATATTTCGTGGGTTAAAGTGTTATATTAGAAGAATTAATGCCTACAATCACTTAAACTGTGGTTCTAGAGAGGTGATTTCTTTTCATTTTCTTGGGGAGTACCCCGAACCCCCATTTTGGAATAAAAAGCCATGTATATGAATATTGCTTCAATTTATTGAAAGAGGAATACTACTCCAAATTACAAATTACTACTGTAATTATTATACCAAGAGTAAATCCCCCCCCCCACCAACAACATCATTGGTCATCCCCCCCCCCCCCCAAAGACTGACCCTGTAGCTATAGTACTGCTTTGTGTGATGTAACGATACACATTAAAAGGTTAATAAAATTTGTGTGGCATTATTTTCATACTTTCTAGAAACAAGTACCTCAGAATGTTATTATTTTTCTAATAAAACTTTCAAATGAAATCTTTAGAACAAAAGTTAAATCTTTCTTGTTTTATAGTTTTACAGTAGACAGTCAAGATTCCAACATTATTGGACTAAGGATTTAGGGTGATCAATTATTGTGATATCTGGGTGAATGTAAGCAGGGCTAATAAGCCCTGAGAGCAATGATTGTCTTTAGAAACAAGAGCTCTGTCCAAAGATAAGTTTAAAAAGAGGATGAGGGTTTTTTTTTAGAAATGATTCTTCTGTGTGAAATCTAGTCAGCTCTCAGGATTCATTATCTATTTGAAAAATATATTTTAATTCAATTGATAGCTGCTGTCTTAACCAATAACATATTGTAGTGAAAATGAAGAGAAAGAAGGGACAGTGGTTTTTGGTGTTATTCTGCTGTGTAAATGTTGACTTCTGAGCAATTAATTACTCTTCTTTTGACACTTTTATGGTGTTTACTTGGAGATTTGCAGAATGTTTGCAGGTGTTTGATTAGAATTTAATGGAATCTTATCGAATATTGTGGAATATGTGACAGCTTTTTATTTGTTTATTTAGGAATCTCATCAAATTCGGTAGAAGTTAATAGAAAAATGTAGCTCTTTCTATAAACTACTGTAAAATATATAAATAAGAGAGAGACTTTTGTAAATTAGTCAGTTGTCTTTGAAATTTGTCAAGATAACGTGTGTCAGTAGTGATAATAAATTAATAACCGTATTCTGTGCCTGTAGTGATAATTCTTTTTCCTGTTTAATTCATACCAGTGGACTACTAATAGTTTTTATTGTATTACAGACTTGTGCTACATAAGTTAATTGTTCTTTTTAGACATTTCTATTTGAATATTATTGCCATCTGCATCTACAACCCTTGGAGGACCAATGAGGAGCCAGCCAGAAACCAGAGCAGATCCAAACCAACATAAGTGCTTTTGTTCTGGGTCAGAACCATCTCTAAAGGTGGGGTTGTGGAAATGAAGAGTAAGAAGGAACAGTCTTGGTGTTATTTGCTGTGTCAATATTAACTTCTAAGCAATTAATAACTCTTCTTTTGACACTTTTATGGTATTTACTTGAAACTTTTTAAAATATTCTAGGTGTTTAATTAGAATTTAATGGAATCTTATCGAATATTGTGGAAAATGCAAGTGTCCTTATCTGTTTATTTTAGAAACTGATAGAGAAATCTCTTTCTTTCTGGATTTTGAAAAAACCTATTCAAGGCAAACGCTTAGGTAAACATCAGTTTTATTCTTGTTTGAAATTTGTTGAGACAGCAAGTGACAGTTCTGTTAGTTCTGTAGTGATAATTAATTACTGTATATTGTGCTTTTAGTGAGAATTCTTTTTAAATTTATACGCATAGCTATTATTGTATTACAGACTTGTGCTACATAAGTTAATTGTTCTCTTTAGACATTCATCTTGAATTATTGGACAGTTTATTTTACAGTTATCATTTAATATTAGATTGGCCTTTTAACATTCAGTGATTGATTTTTGTACAGTAATACTGAAAACTCTCTATCAGTTGAACAATATCGATTTATCTATTCTGATTTCTTTATTTTGTGTGAGACATTACTGATCAGTGCGTGTTGTGGATTATAAGTGTAAATAAAGTGCAAGTGATGAATTCAAGTAAGCCAGCCTTATTTTAGACATGGAACCTGTAAACTATTTTATAGTTTTAAAAGTTCATACTATGAACATCTCAATGTGATATTCCCACTTGATGTTTATGTGAAATACAAACATTGAATAATTATGGGTTGAACTTGAATTTTTTGCTACATTAATAATTATTATTCTATTTACACTCAGAAATAAAAAATTCTATTTACATCCATTAGTTAAAGGTTCGGGTTGCTTGGCAGTATTGGAGGTGAATGCTTGGCATTTCATCATGAATCATTTCGTATGAACAGTATAATATTGCATCATCACAGGAAAATAGGTGAGCAATTAAGTTTCAAAAATTCACAATTTTAGGTCTTTTAAACGCCCCAGGCTCCCTGGTGATACCCATACCCACTCAGGTATTTCCCCCTCCAAAATCTGCTGCTGGATCCACCCCTGATCATGTATGAATTGCTCTATGAGATTTCTGCATCTTACACATTTTAGAAAAATTCTGGAATTTCATCATTATTTTTGAAAAAATCAAAAAGAAAATCAGAAATTGGGCTTAAATATTGACTGAAGTAGTCCTATTACTTCATGGGTGTTTTGAAACTCTCTACCAATACTTTTAGGCAGTGTTTCCAGACCACTAAAAAAAGTAAATATTGTGATAAATTTTTTCTAGTCTCCAGTTACTCACACATCCGCCATTTTGTTTTTTCATGCATTATTTTTTTATTCGGACACCTCCGAGTGTATAATTTTTAAATTTTGCAAACAGCTTAATAACAGTTGAAACAATCTAAAATAAATTGATCATAATTTTCTGACATCAAAAAACAAAATGGCGGCCATTTAAAATCTTTGAACAGGATTAAATTAATAATGGCTGGTGGTATCAAAGTTTGACTAGAATAACTTTTTTTAGATATTTTGATTGAAAAGCTAATAATACTACATTTTTTAAGATTGGCCAACAATTAATAGAGATATGCTCCTTTTTAGGGTGTGTGGTGGTTGGGAGTGGGTTGTAGGTTTTTGCTTCCAACCACCACACAACCTTAAAAGTAGCATATCTCTTTTAATTGTTGGCCAATCTTGAAAAATAATGTATCATTAGATTTGCAATAAAATATCTAAAAAGGTTCTTCCAGTCAAATTTTGATATCATTAGCCACTATTAATTTAATCCTGTTCAAAGATTTTAAATGGCCGCCATTTTGTTTTTTGATGTCAGAAAATTTTGATTATATTTTTTTACATGGTTTTAATTGTTTTAGCTGTATGCAAAATCTGATAATTATGCATTCAGAGTTGTTTGAATAGAAAATAATGAGTGTAAAAAACAAAATGGCGGCTGTGTGAGTAACTGGGGATTCTAGAAAAATTTTATTATAATATTTACTTTTGTTAAGGGTTCAGAAACACTGCCTAGAAGCATTGGTAGAGAGTTCCAAAACACCCATATATACTTTTTTTTATGATTCTGAGGCTACATAGAACAACTTCAGTCATATAATTATTTCAGTCTCTTCTGCCTCTTTGCATCAGTTTAGATTCTAACTTCTTTCTCCAATACTCCTTCATCCTACCAGATCACTGCTTTCTGATCTCATCTGTAATCTCCACTTCATTGTCCTTTGTCTTTCTGGTCTTCCAATGTTAAACTTATTTGTTTGTAAAATTTTGTTGAAGATCCTTTGAAGTTTGCAGAACATGAATTTCTTGGGTTGCTCTATTAATATTCCTCATGACTAATTGATTCAAGGTTCTTCTATAGGGCATCTGATTACCTATATGGAAGAAAGGGGGAATACTTCGTTTCTTCATGATGCTGATAATTGGCTCTATATTACTGTAAACTGTTTCATTTGTAACTACCGTTCTCTCTTCTATCATATAGATTACCTGGATTCTTTTTTAAAGCTGTAGTTTATCAGGAAGTTTTCAGCTCCTGGGACAACTTCTGAGACAAGCTTCAATTTTCCAACTGCAAAATAAATAATTCTTAATAAGTGAACAAGATTAAAAATAACTGGAGAAGATTAAATAATAAGCTATTCTTTCAAGGCTGTGCACAGTGTTTTCTTTTTTGTATATATTATGTCTTGGAAATTGGAAACTCCAGTTGAGGAGTATAAGGGAAGTCAGATCAACAATTATTATACAATCTTTTACACTAGTTACCATAATTACCATATTGAATTAGTTGGGGTGAGGCTTAACTTTGATGTGAAAGGAACTCTTGTACACAATAAGAAGCTTTATCAAGTAAATAATTATATTTTTAGTTGTTTTTTAAATATATCTATATTTTCAAGACTCCTTTAAAACTGATCTTTGAACAGTGTGCTCCTGGAATAAAAAGCTAGAATGCAAGTTATTTTGGGATCCAAGTTTTCCTCTCTTTTAAGCAGTCATTACTCTGAATTAAATCACAAACTACCTCACTCCTCGTTTGTGTAGTATGCTCTTTGGACTAAAACATATCGTTGAGGTCTGAAGAGTCACCTACAGTCGAATCGGCTATGGTACTATATACATACTCTGAATTAAGATTTTAAGCTTTGTACTTAAGTGTGTAAACATTGTATCTTCTAATAATGTGCTTCAGTTTGGCAGTGTGTCAACTATTTTTTCATGAGTATTTGGAGTGTTTTTAAAATATCCAACAAGCCATAACCCAAAGTGTTATGATCAACTGCTAGCTGACTGAAAGATAAGGATGATGAAATTATTGCCATTACAGCTGAACAGCTATTCTTCTACAATTTTGATACAAATCATTTAAAAGATGAGTTTTTTAATTATCAAAATCTAAGTTTTGTAACTCATAAAGGTATCTTTCACTATTGATTTTTACTTGAGTATTTTTTTAATTAACATGATCATATTTCGATGGATATTTTTTCATCATCAAGTCTATCAGTATGTGAACAAATAATTATAAATCTAGGATTGTATACATTTCTATAAGAGCTAGTTAATCAAAACTGAAATTAGATCCAAATTAACCTCTCTTATCAATGCATTACCATTGAAAATAGTCATATTTTAATTTATCATCATCACTTAACTTTTTAAGATTGTCTATCAATTGAATTTCGGCAATACTTGTAAACTCTACTATTGGAACTTTTAATATAAAAGATTCAATAAGTATGTTATCTTCTTGAGGATCAATATCTTCTTGTGCTGTACCCTTTCCATCTTCAAATAACATCATGATCTTAAATGTTATTTCAAACCCTCCTTTAAACATTGGCAAACTAAGATGATCAAAAAATCAATGACCTATATTCATGTGTATATTTGAGTGAAAGTTATAGTCATTTAGATTCAAGAGTAATAGGAAATAATGTTAATTTATTATATATTTTCAGACAAAATAAACACTATACTAGACGAAGTATTTGAGAAGATTATGTAGGATCTGAATTGAGTTTTGAACAATTTGAAAATTTATGTAGAAAATGTTAGGATGAACCTTATGGTTTTTTTACAATAGACATGATTAGAAAACCTAATAATGGAAAATATAAATTATGGTAATGTTAAAAAATAATGAATATATGTTGGTACAGGAGGTTTATGGAGACTCTTAACTAAAAATCATAATTTAAAACATGAAATGTTTACAAATGATTGAAAAATTTATAAAAATAAATAAATTAAAACTTATTCATTATTTCAAAATAATGATCCTAGAACTAGAACAACCAAATCTAGTAAAAGAAGAAAATAGAAACTAGTTAGTCCTATTTGGGAAGAATTATATAATTATTTAAAAAATAAAACTGGACATGGAATTATGGAATTAAATAATAAACCAATTAAATATAAATAAGTTTATAGTTTGAATGAATTAACTAAAAGACTTTGTTTGAGCCATTAGCTTTAAATCAGCTTTTGTAATTTTTTTGATTCCACTCCCGTCTGTTGCTGTAATCTGGTAGCCAGTTTGTAAACCTGCAACCAGTTTATCTTTACTGTTCTATTGCATCTGCGCGAATTATGAATTGGATTACTGGGATTTTTTTGCATTGATTTGTGTTGTAAAAATCTGTCATGGCGTGTCTGTGCTGGGACCGATCGAGTTCAGTATTATTTTAATTATTCATTTAAATACTTATGCGTATGTGTGAAGTTGAGCTGAGTGAAAATAAATTAATTTGTTCAATCAATCATTTTAGTGAAAAAGAGATACACATACATATAGTACTAATAGTTTGAGATCATATATGTGCGGCATGGGAAATTCTTCAGAGCAAGCATCTACCACTTGGATGAATTATTATCACCTATCTATTCCTCTTGAAATATTCCTTCCCAACATCTCACACCTAAAATTCATTCCATCATCACGAGCTGGATTACACAATCACATTTGGGTGAGTCTTTTTTTCAACATTACTTTGTATGTGAAATTCTCTATGGGCATCGACCCTCGTTAGTAAATCTATTTAGATTTTGCAAATTCGAAAGTACAGTCCACTTAATTACCAAACAGACTTAATTATATTTCATCACAAGAAAATACTGGAAATAATAGTGTTTTCATGATGAAAAAATGTCAATTGTTGAATTTATAAATGATAGACTTACTGGAATAGTTGATCAACCTAATGGTACTAAATATCTAATAAGATGTATGTCTTTATTACCAGATAATGTTATAGATTCCGGTTTAGTTAATGATTTTATAAATAACTTACTTTCCAAATTACATTATCAAGGTGCAAATTTCTGTGGTCCATGAACAAAACTTGAAAAATTATTAGCAAGAGGTGATAAAGGAATTAATCCCACCAATGAATTTTGTAAAAATCATTGTATACATTATTCAAAATTGAAAACTCCAGAAGAATGATGGGAAGTTGATGAAAAATTAGAAGATAAAGCTATCAATTGTTCATTTTCAAAATATGCTGATTTAAATGGGAGAGTTATGGGTTGAATTATTGCTTTTACAATGTGGAGAAAACAAAAATTGGGCTTGGGTTCAAGTAATTCATCATCTTGGTATTGAAATTTATTAGAAGAATATTTATTCTATTAAGAAAAATTAGAAAAAAAAACATTCATTCCATTAACTCTTAGTGCTTGGAAGTCACACATTCTGTGACATGGCTGATGTTTGCCAAACATCAGAGTAATATGGAAGCGAAAGTGTCCACAGCTTGGGTGTCACACATGCTGTGCCTTTCTCTATAGTCACTACAGGTTGACACTGAGCTCACTGCATTTTACTGCCTGGCTTGGAACATGATGCATTCTGCTCTCAAATCAAGCATCTTCATCTATCCAAATAGCTTTATCTTTTGTGGGCAAATAAGTTGATGAAATATTTTATTGGAATGATGAAATATTTATTCATAATTGTTAACAAATAATTACAATTATCAATAATAATTACAGTAATATAAAAATATCATAATAATGTGAATGAAACTTCACTCTAGTGAGTTGAATATTAAGTGGATATTTTGTTTAGTTTTATTATAGAAAATAATTGTCTTTCAAAACGTATTTCTTCAGAATGAAGTTCTTATATTACTTGTCATAATTGCAAAGCTCACATGCCACTTCAAATAAAATTATGAATGTGAATAATGAGCGTGACACACAGTGTCTACTGCCTTGTCACTGTCTCAACAAAAATCTAACCCTAGAACAAAATGGAGCAAGAAATGTTGTGCTGTTGAAGTAGTTCAGATGTTTCCTGAAGTAGGGCAGCACTTGATAGGGATGAGATCTGAACAACTAAATAAGTAAACTAATAACTGCATATCAATTCACTGGTCACAGTGTATGTGCCATACTGAGCTGTAGTGGACTATATAGGATGGCATAGCATGTGTGACATCCAAGCTGTGGGCACTTTCACTCCCAAAGTAACCCAATCTCTGGCAAACATTGGCCATGTCACAGCATATGTGCCTTCTGACCTGAGGGCCAAAGTACCAATTTCTATTCTGAGCACTAAGGGTTGAATTTTTTAGAAACTATCAATTCCTTTGTTCTAGTTCTATCATAACCCCATGGAACTATATGAATTCTATATCAAATACACATTTTTTTTATCTTTTGAACCAAGAGCTAACTTTTTTAACTTATTGTATAGCCTATAATTCATGTTTATAACTTCTTATACAATAATTCGTTTCCCTGTATTCATAAACCTCTTTGAACAAACATCTCATTGAATTTTCTATTTTAATGTATCTATTTTTAGTTTCATTATCTAATTTTATATTTTTTATTCATTAATAAAGATTTTCTGATCCCTTTACATTTAAATTCATTTTTATCATTTGCAAAAGAGTCCACTAAATTCTTCTAGAGGTATAGCATTCAATTCATCTTTGAATTTTCCAATTACTTTTTCATTTTTATCACTATAACATTCATGATTTTTATCATAATTACCTTACTTGTATCAGTCAGGTTCATCTGGATCATTTCTTATTATTTGATATGAATATTTTTTCATTTCTGAAAAGAAACTATCCTATCTGTATCCATGTTTAATAAATTCAAATCTAAATCATATTTTTCAATTTTATTATGATAAAATTGATACATCAATAATTTTGATAGATCAAGAACTGAAAATACTACATAAATTAGTTTATCAAATTTCACTTTTTGTTTATGAAAATGTGTAGCTAATTTTCATCAAATATTTTATATCCTTTGAAATTTGATTTTTTTAGTATATTTGTAAAAAGTTTCTTCATTGCCTAATTTTAATTCAATTCTATTTCTTACATTTTCCATTGTTTTTCTAAAAACAGAGGTGTTCAATAATTTGTAAAAATCTTTTTCAAAAACACTTAAACTTTCAGTTCTCATACTAATATTAAATTCTATTTATTCTTTCATAAAATCACTTTGTTTGCACTCTATTACTCTATTAATGTTTTTCTAAAATCATAGGAGTGATTCTTAGAACTAGAGAATCTATCTTCAGTGGAATATATATCGTTCTCTCTTATCTGTTATTATATTTGAGCCAAACATGATTAAGTTATCTCATCAATTGAAGAGTTCGGAAGGGAAAAGTGACTAGTGTTATTGTTTATTGTTCTGTTTTGCTTTAGATAGCTAAGTACTTCATCATAGTGTGAGAATAAATAAATCTGAAAACTCCATTCTACAACTTTTCTCAGCCTTAATACCTTTCAAATTCAGGAGCTTCCTTATTGTTCCAGCCTTGATACCTCTCTGGGCGCCTCCATAAATTCCTGTCTTTCCTATCCCCCAGATAACATAAGAATCAGCTGATAAATTTTCAGGAAGATTTTTCGAACATGCTATTTTAGTTGGTGAAAAATAAATTTGATACTTATATTCACAATGGATGCTGAGAGTATGAGACAAATGCTTCTAACTTTTAAAGATGAGCTGAGGAGAGATTTAAATGAGAAATTAACGGCCAAGCTCACAACTCTATCAAAAGAAATCAGGGATGAAATAAAAAGTCGGACAAGTAATCTAAAAGAAGTACCGGTAGTGAGCAAACAGGGAGATAGAATTTGTCAATTAGAAAAAGAAGTTAGAAAGAGGAATATTATTATTCATGGTGTTGATGATGATAAAAATGAGAACACTAAAAAATTTGCTTTTGGATTCATGAGATCTAAACTTGGAGTGGATATGAACGATTGTGAATTGGACTTTGCCGAAATAATTGGATTATTCAATTCAAATTATAACAGATCTATTATTATTGGTCTCAGATCTATTATTATTGGGCGTAAGGCTGAGATTCTTAGCAAGAGAACGGTATTGAGAGGCAGCAATATTTTCTTAGCCAAGGATTAACCCAGAGAGGTCCAGGAAATCAGGAAAATTTGAGAGATAAAATGATCTTAGCTAGGAAGGAAGGAAAGTATGCAATCCTGAAGTATGAAGTGTAACAAACTGATTGTTCTGGAAAAGGAAAAGAGTCGAAGAAAGCAAGAACTGAGCAGTTCACCTCAGAGCACAATCCATGCAAATTAAAGACATCAACAATTAGTATCGAATGTAGAGAGAGCTGTAGAACTGAAGAAGTGTCCACTGGAAGACAACAAAAAGGGAAAAAGTCAGTCAAACGTCCAATGACTTAAAAAAAAACATTTAATGTTGCATTTTGGAGTATTAACGGTCATAATAACTTGAATTGAAATAATTTTTGTTTTATATTGATATTTTACTTAAATGCGAAACCTGGTCAAGTTTCTCTCATTTTCCTATGTCAGCCGAGTGGTATGATCATGTTCCATATTGCATTGAAGCAATCAGGGGAAAAAGCATGGGCAGAGCTAGTGGAGGTTTATTAGCTCTTGTGAATAAAAGCATCCAAAATGTCAAGCTATTAATCTCCTGTGAATGGTGGATCTTCTTATATTTATATATGGATGGATTACCTATTATAATTGAAATGATCTATAGGAGACCTTCTTCTGATTGTGCTGAATTTCTGAATCTCTTGTCATCAGATATATTGGATTTACAGATGAGATACAGTGAAAGTAGGATAATAATTGGCGAAGACTTCAATTGCTTTGTAGGTAATGAAAGCCAGCTAGAAAGAGATATTTTTGAATCTACAAATTTGTATGATATGAGACGATTACAGGACGTAGTTCTGAATGATCATGGCAAGAGGCTACTAATGACAATGGAGGACGATTGATTCATTTTAATTAATGGAAGAGTATCCAGTGATAGACCTGGCAAGTTTACTTATGTTGGTTCAGTTGGGAGGAGTGTAATTGATCTAGTATGGTGTAACATGGCTACAGTACAAAAGATCTCTGACCTACAAGTGATGGAATGTGAGACTCTGTCAGATCACTTCCCAGTAATTCTCAAACTGAGTAAGATGGAGACTTTATCACAGATTAACAACTCTTTGGGTATAGGTTGGGCCTATACCCAATAGAATGACTAAGAAAATTTACAACCCGGCTTTGTCCTTCAATTTTCACCAAAAGATGATGTTCAGCAACAAATTAGAAATAGATTTTCCACAGACAACTATTGATCAACAGTATCAGAATCTATGTAATGCAGTATATGAAGCAGCAGAACAAGTAGGCATGAAGAGAGAATTCTCTACAACTAGGACAAACAGAATTTCAAAGCCCTGGTTTGATGAGGATTGTGCTTACACAAAGAGAAATTTTGGATAAGCTCTCAGAGCTTACAGAAGGACAGGATTCACAGATTAAAAGACCAAGAACTATCTTGTAGCCAAACAACTGTATAGAAGCACTTGCAAAAAAAAATGAAAGCAATCTTTTTTAAAGAGGCATGTGACCGCCTAAGTAATTCAATCAATTCTGCTACTTTTTGGAGAGAAATTAGTAAATTTAGAACAAGGGCTTGTTTTGTGAATCCAATTGAAATTAATGAATGGTTTGAATTTTTGAGAAACATTTACCCACCTAGATGCTATGATGATGTTGTATTCCATGGTGTTATATATTGAGACTGATGAGATCTTGCACTGCATTAGTAGAAGCAGAAAAGGAAAATCCCCTGGACCAGACTTGATTCCCAATGATCTTTACAAGGACTTCCCACCAAATTGAATCCTATACATTCAAGTTATTTTTAATAAGATTATGGACCATGAAGAATTACCCACAGCCTGGTCACAAATGTTAATTAGCTTGCCTCATAAGAGGGGAGACACATGCGACCCAAAAAATTACAGGTCAATTGCTCTGGTTAACTGCTTAACAAAATTGTTTACATATATTATTAATGCCAGAATCGAATTGTGGGCTGAAAGCCTTAACCTCATACCTAAAACACAAGCAGGATTTAGAAAAGGAAGAGGATGTCTTGATAATATCTATGTGTGCTTGTCAGCAGTGCAGCTCCAACTGCAGCTGCCAAAAAGAAGAGTACGGTATATGCTATTGTGGTCGAATTCCAGAGAGCATTTGATTCAATTTCACATAATTTATTGTGGGAGAAACTGTTCAGATTTGGTGTGAGTGCAAAATTTCAAGAATCATCCAGAGATTGTACAAACTTGCCTCTCTAAAAGTGAAAATACAAAATGAACTTTCAAATGAAATTGGAATAACTAAAGGGGTACTTCAGGGGGAAACACAGAGTCCTCTTCTGTTCATCCTTATCTTGGCTGATATTGGAGATTTCTTCCATGCCCCCTACTCTTTGGAATATCAATAAATGGGGCAAATGATTTGATGCTTCTGTTGTATGCTGATGACTTGATACTGTTTGCCCACTCTCCAGTTGATCTTCAGAGAAAACTCAATGTACTGGATGAATATTGTAGAATTAACAGGCTGAAAATAAATGAAAAGAAGACGAAGATATTACCATTCAGCAGTGGTGAATGAATACCAGAATTATTGTTGAAGGATTCTCACTTTCCAATGGCAGGAAGTTGGAAATTGTTAAATCCTGCATTTATCTTGGATCCACCATCTCCAGCTCTTCTTTTGAAAGTCTGTCTTTTAGGAAGTCAATATGTAAAGCAAAGCTAGCTGCTAGTTCAACAGTCTCAAAATTGGGAATAAAAAAACAAACTATATTGCCTGCATCAAGAAGTTATTAATGGCAATGGTGAAGTCAGTACTGCTATATGGTGCTCACATATGGGGATTGAGACTCTTAGAGGAGTTTGAAGCAGTGCAGACCGGCTTTTACAGGAGGATTTTCCATCTACCTGAGTGCACCCCAAATGCTGCATTGCACATGGAGGTTGGAGAGGTTTGCCTTTGCTGCAGCTGTCAACTGGGTCATATGGATTTCGAAAATGAATAATGGCCGCCTTCCAAGGATTTGTTTCATTAGACAAGTTCAGCTGATAAGATTGGGTTCAGCAGACCACAGATACAATTGGGCAGCACAATTGATGTTGCTACTGGAAAAAATCAATAAGGGAGAACTTATCAGTAGAGATGTCAGAGAATGACAGAGAAACAAGAAGATCATCCTGCAAGACTTTAAGATGTGGCTCATCTCTCAAGATCTTGATAAGTGCAATGGATCAGCTTCCCTCCTCTTTGAAATTCCAAGAAGAATTGCTGATGATGTTGGAGCTGGTCTCTTTGGCCTCAATCTGCCTTTCCATTATATGAGGTTGCTGGTGCAACTGCGACTTGCCACAAGAAGACAAGTCAACCTTACAAGCAGAGGGAACATCCATAAAGTCAGAGCCAATCAGCTCTGTTCAATGTGCAACCTGCAGCGGTTGGAGATGGTTGAGCATGTGTTGCAGGAGTGCTCACAGTATGCTGCCCCACAACCATGGCTTACAGGATGAGTAACGGCTTTTGAACAAGAAAATTTGAACATTGTGATCTACAGCTGCACCACATAAACATTGTCAGAGTTGAAGATGTTCTCATTGTTTGTGTAGCAGTGCATGAGGATCCGGTCTTTTTGTTTAAATAAGTGAACGTTTTTATAGTAAAAGACTGTCATTGATAATTAATTTGCCTTCATATGAATATTGTATTTTATTTGGATTTTGTTCATATCAATAATTTATCTTATTTGAATTGTGTAAATGCCAACCTGCTATAGGATAACTGATTCCTGATAAGCAATTGTATAATAAATAATAATATAATATACTGTGGAACCTTCTTTTGGCATTAAAGGTCTAATTGTTTCATGATTTTTACATAATTATTTCAACATGTTCATCTAATCTTAGTTTTGAATAAAAGGATGATAAACATTTTCTACAAATAATTTTTTTATTATTATGTTTTGAATTTTGTGAACTTACTAATCTACTCATATCAGTTATCAAACAATAATGTGAATTATCACCTTCTTTAAAATATAATAAATTAATTCCTAATTCACCATCATAAATTTCTGAAGTCTGTAATGGTAAAATGTTTTCATTATCACTTTCAATTGTATAAACACTAATTGATGTTCTGGGATAATTGTCATATTTTTAAAAGTTCTTTTTTCAAATATTTCAATATCTTTCAATGATATTGGAGACTCAAATTCTTCAAAAATTTCATCATGTATGAAATTTTTCATATTGTTTAGTTCTTTTTGGATCACATGATTTAGTTTTATTATGGATGTCTTTTGCACACCTAATTGAAAATATGAAGCAATAATTATCTTTATTTTCAAAGTTGATGTATGATTTTCTAGTTTTTATCTTTTTTGGTAGATCAATTGATTCATCTTTATCTTTAATTTCAAAGTTAATCTTTCACATCTTGCTAAAGGCCATCCTGATACTGCATTTGGTCGATTATTTATTCGATCAAAATTATTCCTTCAAATAAATTCATCTACATTATTAGAATAAAATCAGCTTTTACTGGAAAGCTCCTTATAACTTCTTCCATGAGTACAATCTACACATAATTTTTCCTCAATGCTTTTTTGAAGTTTAAACATTTCATTGATTATTGATGATAATGTTCTTTTTTGTGATTTTCTGAATATTCAGTTATATTATTAGTTTTAATAGAATATGTTAACATATATTCTCTAAATAGATTTCTATTTGTCTTTTTTTTTCATTTGAATGAATATTATATTATCTTTAGGGATATTATTATTTTTTTTTTTCATAAATGATAAGCTGTTCTCTAGTTGAATTATTGAATTTTTTTATAAAATATTATGCACCTATTGCTTTCAATTTTTCAATATTAAATGATTTATCATTTTCTTTATTCTCTTCATGTGATTCTTCAATTTCTGATAATTCAGATTTTTTTAATTAATCATAATTATGGATATTATTTAATTCAGCCCATTTTTGTAGTTCTAAACATATATTATATTCTGAAGTTATTTCAAAAATATGTTTTCTAGATTTTAAATGTTTTGAATGTCTTGTTTGAAAGATCAACATTGCAAATAGTACAACTGATTTTATTTTCAGAACTCATAATTATTATTCTACTATTTAATAGCAAAAAATGGTAAGGTATTTTATGAGACTGTATTGGTTATTAAAAATCAATTTTAAGTATTCAAAAATAATTTATTTTCATTAACAGTGATTTTATTGATTGGAAGTGGAAAGATCAATTAATGATTAATGTAAGATCAATTATTATAGAAATTTATTGAAAAAATGATATAAATAATAGAATAGAATAGAATAATTTTTTTTCTTGATGTGGCAAAGTTTAGACTAAAACGTCTACTCACCCACTTAACCACATCTATGATTCACAATGATTTAATATGAATAAATAATTTGTTAACTTCCATTGTTCACTTACTTGTCACTCATAGCACAACACAACACAGCTCTCTTAATAATAATGAACCTTTAGAGCTTGATAATTTGACACTACATTTATGGTTGTGAAACGTTTTTCCCTTGTTCTCTTCCTGTTTCTTATCAGTTGCTCCAATTCTTATATATTTATTTCACAATGCAATGTAACTTTAAGCTCTTATTAATTTATATTTAGTTGAATAATGAATTTTATGCAATAGTAGAAATAAATGGATAAGGTTTCAAATTAATTTAATTTTCTTGATCCTTAATTTAATAATTTTCAGTAATTATATTTTTCATTCATAATTGATGATTCAATCAAGTTTTAATGACTTTCTCATTTATAATTGATGATTTGATCAAGTTTTGATGATTTTTCATTTAAAATTGATGATTTAATTGAGTTTTGATGACTTTTTCATTTACAATTTAATTAAATTTTGATGATTTTATATTTATAATAATTGATGATTTTATTAAGTTTTGATCACTTTTTAAAAAAATATGATAAAAATGATTGGTAATTTTATAGGTAAATAAATTTGATCCAAAAGTGCTCTAGTACTCTTATATCCTTATCCACTTACACTTTATTATTTAAAATTTCCAGCTGTTTTCTTACATTTGGCTCTTTTCACTTATTTTTTATCGTTTTTCTTTGGAGCTTTGTAATTATCTTCACTCATCATATTTCTAGATAATTTGAATTCATCATATGCATCTTTAACCCTATTTCTTTTTGCAAGGATATCATCAGTTATCCACTCTTCAATTTTGTCAATTTTTTTACAGTTACTTTGTTAACTGGACAACTCATAGTAATATGAAACCTTGAAGTATAAATGAAACTATTATATTTGTTATTTTAACTACCGTATCACTATTGTAAACCCTTTCCCAGTTTTCTTGGGGCAGATTCTGATCATCTATGATTTTTGGTCATTATGTTTTTTCAATATATCAGGTATTGAATATCATTTAGGAATTGAAATTTCGTCTAGTGCCATGAGAAAACATTTTTTCCATCAATATTTTTGTGAAATATTCATTCATTTGACAAATTGTTTTCTACTTTCTCGCAGATTCGATGCCTACTGTTTTTTGACTTGCCAATCTTGGGGTTGAAAATCAAATTTTTTGGATTTTGGGACACAAGTGATCTCACCTTCAAATTAATTTTAACTTTTGAGATTTTTCGTCACAAAAAGACAACTCAGGGAACAAAATGACAATTTTATTCTGATAGAAAAATTACTTTTTATTATCTTTTGAAAAAATTGTTTTTCAATCAACTTCCAACAAAGAGGAGGCTCTAAATTCAACCTGTTTTTGAATGTTCAATAATTTGTTTTGAAAAAGCTAATGCTTTGACTTGAATAACAGATATGTCAGTTCATTCCCCATCGTGTCTCATGGATATGAAAATTTTGACATTATTTTGAAAATTCTGAAAGGAAAATAGAAAATATGGTTTTTGAGGTGCACAGAATGGAGTTTAGAAGGAAACTAGATACCAAAATTAGTGTTCCAAATCAATGCTGTTTTTGTGAAATTCGTGAGACTATGACACACTCGGATGCACACACACACACACACCCCAATCTCTCTTATTATTATAGAAAATAGAGAGTTCCAGCTCACCATATTTCACACGAGCTCTTGAGTCTGCATCCAGAAATTTCACTTGTGTTATTTGAAGAAATTCTGTATTATCAGGAAGCTTTCCAACCTCTACTGAAACTCCAGCAGGGTCATAGACATGCACTGTTGTCAAATCTTTTTTGTAAAGTTTATTCACATATCTCTTGAATATTAATTTCTGCAAACAAAATCATTCCATTTTACTGATCCAAAGAAAGAAGATATCCAAATCTCAAGAATTGAATCATAAGTGAAACGATACAACTCTGAATATGCATTTAATTGCGGTTTGTTGGTAATTAAAGAAGCATGTTGTACATTGTCTATACTCAAGTGTTGTGGTTTGGTGGATGTACATAAAATATGTGAACAGTTTCAATTTTTATGCTGTTGGCAACCAAATGTTGTCATTGTGTAAACGACTGGTCATGCAAGTTTGAAACAAGCCTTAATCGGAGTCTTAAAAAAAGTTGTAATCTTAAAAAACACACCATTCTTCTCTGATTCCTATAAACATCATATGCTTCCCGATTCACGAAAAATGCACATCAGCAGCTCTTGAAAAGCATTTTGTTTCTTCTCAACATTGTTCAACAGATATAATTAATAGAATATATCATGCCTCAATATATTCTGTTTTTTTTTCAATTTGTCAATTTTAAGTAACACAATCAAAGAGTAAAAAAAGACTACCACAGTGAAAAAAATTTGGATAATAGGGCTGAGCAGCAACCTACATAACACTCTTTTTTTGTATTCAAAAAATAAACCAACTGTGCAATTCTTTATTTTTTGCTAGTCAAAACTAACCTAGATCCTGAAGTCGCAATGTGTTTCACATCATGATTATTCTAATATTCTATTTCCAAACTAAAAAACCAAAATCGATTACATAGACCTATATAGCAAGTTTCGAGAGTAAATAATCTTGTTTTCAGGAGCTAGAGCATGAATGGGCAGACAGTAAATGGCTCAATTTCAAAAAGACTCTGTCAGGTCCTTGATTGAACAAGTGAAGCGAGATCTCTGTCTCAAGTTGACTGGTTTGGATTTGTCTGTTTGTAATGCATTTATGGCTAACATGAGAACAAAGTTCAACAAAATGTTGCATAGACCTTCCTTCAAGGAACGCCCAGCAATGTAGTGAGGATTTTCAATATTTGCTTTCATTTAAAGTATATTTGAAGGGGGAAAAAAGGCACTTAGGAATTGCTACAGTCTTCAGGAAGAAGTTTGGTGGTCTTGGAGACCTGGAACAACAAGGACCCAAGGAAGTTCTTCATCTGCAGCAGCATGGTCATCATCTCTTTTACCGGGTGACTAAGGAACAGCCTGAGATGAAGGCATCATATGACACATTGTGGACTTGCTTGGTTCAGCTGAGGGACAGAATGCAGCTACTAGAAGTAAGGAAACTTGGCATACCATGACTTAGAAGCAGATATGATGGCCAGAATTGGACAATTGTGAAGCCAATGATGGAGGAGGTGTTCAGATCCATTGGTGTCCAGATTACCATCTGCATCTACCACCCTTGGAGGATAAACGAGGAGCCAGCCAGAAACCAGAGCAGATCCAAACCAACATAAGTGCTTTTGTTCTGGGACAGAACAATCTCTAGAGGTGAGGGTAGTGTTGTGAAAATGAAGAGAAAGAAGGAACAGTGATTCTCGGTGTTATCTGCTGTGTCAATATTAACTTCTATGCAATTAATTTCTTTTCTTTTGACACTTTTATGGTATTTACTTGGAACTTTGTAGAATATTCTAGATGTTTAATTAGAATTTAATGGAATCTTATTGAATATTGTGGAAAATGCAAGAGTCCTTATCTGTTTATTTTAGAAACTGATAGAGAAATCTCTTTCTTTCTGGATTTTGAGAAAACCTATTCAAGGCAAATGCTAAAGTGAACATTAGTTTTATTCTTCTTTGAAATTTGTTGAGACAGCAAGTGATAGTTCTGTTAGTTCTGTAGTGATAATTAATTACTGTATATTGTGACTTTAGTGAGAATTCTTTTTAAATTTATACACATAGCTATTGTTACAGGTTCCATATCTAAAATAATGCTGGCAACACTTAAATTTATCACTTGCACTTTATTAACACAAATAATCCACAGCTCACACTGTTCAGTAATTTCTCAAAGAAAAATAAGCAACTAAAAACAGATAAAACGATGTTGTTCAACTGATGAGTTTTCAATATTACCATATAAAAATCAATCACTAAATGTAAAAAGGCTGATCTAAAATTAAATAATAACTGTAATAATGTCCAATAATATTAAAAAAGAAACTTTGAGGAAGAACAATTAACTTTCATAGCACAAGTCCGTAATTCAGTAATAGGTAAAATAATTATCACTATAGAACTGTCAAAAGAATTATCACTACTGACAACGAAAGTTCATTAGATGGTTTGTAATAGCGCCAACGGGATTGCACTGTCTGTATTAACAGGAACTGTCGCTACTGCCACTTATCATGACGAGTTTCAAACAAGACTGAACTAATTGACAAAAGTCTCACTCTATTTATATAATTTTCCATAACCAAGTTATCTCTTGATTTTTCTGTCAACTTCTACCGATTTCTAAAATAAACAATGAAAGGCCTTCACACCTTCCACAATATTTGATAAGATTCCATTAATGTCTAATAAAACAACTAGAACATTCTAAAAATCACCAAGTAAACATCATAGAAGTGTCAAAATCAGAGTAACTAATTGCTTAGAAGTAAACATTTACATAGCAGATAACAACCTAGAACCACTGTTCCTTCTTCCTCTATCTTCTCACTACACTATTATCAATGAATACAAACGAATTTTCATTTGTATTCATTGCTATTATTGTATAACAGACTTGTGCTACATAAGTTAATTGTTCTTTTTAGACGTTCTTCTTGAATTATTGGACAGTCTGTTAAACAGTTATTATTCAACATTAGATCAGCCTTTAAACATTTAATGATTGATTTTTGTACAGTAATACTGAAAACTCTCTATCAGTTGAACAATATCGATTTATCTATTCTGATTTCTTTATTTTATGTGAGACATTACTGATCAGTGCGTGTTGTGGATTATATGTGTAAATAAAATGCAAGTGAAAAATTTAAGTGTTGCTAGCATTATTTTAGAGATAGAACCTGTAACAATATGATAGTTCATGCACAAGACAAGAGTCGACTGCAAAAACCTGAATATGTGAGGACCAGCAAAAGTTTACAGCCTTGTAATAAACGATATTGTTACGGGTTCTAAGTCTAAAATAACACTGGCAAAACTTGAATTCATCACTTGCACTTTATTAACACAAACAATCTACAACTCACACTGTTCAGTAATTTCTTACACAAAAATAAGCAATCAGAAACAGATAAAACGATATTGTTCAACTGATAATGAGTTTCAATCAATCACTAAATGTCGAAAGGCTGATCTAATATTAAATAATAACTGTACAAGAAACTGTCCAATAATATTCAGAAGGAAACGTCGAGGAAGATCAATTAACTTACGTAGCACAAGTCCATAATACAGTAATATCTCTATAGAACTGTCAAAAGAATTATCACTACAGACAACGAAAGTTCATTGGATGGTTTGTAATAGCGCAAACAGGATTGCACTGTTTGTATTAATGGGAACTGTCACTAAGAAAGAATTATCACAATAGATAGAACTGTCACAACTTGTATATCACGGCGAATCTCAAACAAGACTGAACTAGTTTCTACAAATGCATTTGCCATAAATAGGTTTTTCAACAATCGAGCAATTTCTTCATTTTTCTATCATCTTCTAAATAATTTCTTAAGGAAACTCGAACTTTCCATAATATTTGATAAGACTCCATTAATCTCTGTTAAATTCTGTCTAGGTTGAGTGGACTGTATTTGATAGTAGAAGATAGACTTTAATTTGATTGTAATAGAAGATTTTAATTCCCAATTGGAATTGATAGACAAAAATTCAACATGAGGTGAGTGGATTGCAAACCATTGTGCATGCATAGTATGCATGCAAAACGGTAGCATGCAATAATATACTCTGGTAGTAGCTGGAAGTAATAAAAATATGAGACCATATAACTTCAATGTAAAACAATATATTGAAAAACCAAATAGAACAAAATGACAAATGTAAATTGTAATTGATAATGAGAAATCAATCTTGAATTAGAAATACTAATTAAGATGGATACAAGAGTTCAAAAATGTCTTGATAATGAATCAATCAGCATTAGTTCTGAAAACGCTAATAAAAAATACAACAATGCAAGGGATCATCAAACAAATTTGTTAATGACAGGTAAGTACTGAATACCATGTAAGCTTTGAATGAAATAAGTATAAAAACTTGATAAATGAAAATATAGTAAATTACCATCCAAAAGGTCATAAAAATTGAGAAAGCCTATAAGTACAATAATAGGACATAGACAATAGTGAAACTGTGCACCAATGCAGCAGATGATTATTCAGTGGTGAATAATAAATCAATGAGCGCGAATGTGCGCTTTAAACAAGAAAATACAGTAGACAAATCAATAATTATCAAAGAACTGAATAGCATGAATATGCCAATAAGAATGTAATATAAAAATGTAGATAAAATGTAAGTTACATAATATTAAAACGTTTGCAAGTTGGACATATAAATAATCAAATGCATAAAAGAAATGCATCACTACTATGCATAAAGAATTCAAAATATTGAAATTTCTGAGAATATCAATCATGAAATATTCAGAAAAGAGGAATGAAGTATTAAGATGTAACTCAAATTAATCATTGCTGTGAATGAATAAATGTCTCTAGTAATAATGTATAACAAGAGAATTATGTATTGCAATTGTATTATTTTGTGTAAATAGATTGTAAATGAAATTGAATTATGTAATTCAAATCAAGCATCAAGTTAAACAGTGCTAACTTCTTATGGTGCAAACAAAGGCACAAGTAATAAAAATCAAGAGATTTGAAGACAGACAAAATAAATTAAATGTAATGAATTTACTTAACTCAATTTGCACCAACACATTGAAGAGGGTGGAGCTAGTTACAGCGCTAGCAGCAGGCAGCAGACGACGTGTGACAAGGCGGCCTCGGCAACCACAGTTAAACAGTGAAGAATAGTGCAGAGAGCCTCAAGATGCAAGTACATTCCCATGAATGCACAGATGAGAACAGGAAGGAGATGATCTTCACCAGAAGACGACAGTAGACATGGAATGGATATCTTCAAAACAGTATATGAGTATCCTGAACTCACAGTGGGCGAACAACTCATTCTAATGGTTAGAATGACTGTTAACTCGACGATAATGAATGAAGAACTCTAGCTAGAGATGATATCACAGGCAGTGAACATAATTATTGAGCCCAGGGTGGGCAAACAATTTATTCTAATGGTCAGAATAATTGTTGACTCGACGATAACGAATGAAGAGCTCTAGCTAGAGATATCACAGGTAGTAAACATGATTCTTGAGCCCAGGGTGGGCGAACAACTCATTCTAATGGCTAGAGTAGTTGCCAAACATAATTGTAGTCTCTAGGCAGAGATGAGAACTGTGTATCCAAGCATGGAACACCAACATAATAGAGCCCACAAGCAGGTGAATAGTTCATTTCAATGTAATTTCAATAAAAGTTTGAAAATAAGTCAAGATTGCCTACAGAGAGTGAATAAAAAGTTCCAGGCACCATGAAACATTCGTACAGTAACAAACTTCAATAAACAAGTCGAAGATAATTTTCATGTCCACAAGTGGTAACGCGCTCACAAGGGAGATAAAAAAGAGAATGCTCACCAACACACAAGAATTTCAACATTAAAAATGTTCCAAATCACTGCACTCGTTATGTAACATCGAAAAGAAACATTTGAAAATAATTTGTAGAGATTATAGTAATTGAATTTACGAGAAATATGAAAATTTGGCGAACGCTGCCACAAATCGGTACGAGCTACATCGCTAAACCTTGTCACACACACCATGCTTCCTATGTGAAAAAAAGGAAACGGAAAAACCACAAGACAAAACATCACAAAGCAAAAAATGCAAATGACAGTAACAAAATAGTCAGTAAGCTTAACCAGGAATAAAACGGTAATTCCAAACTAATAATACAAGATATAAAAGACAAATACAAGAATAAATGTATTACAAAATAATGAGCTACAATGACAGATGACTGCTAAACAATTGGTAGCACTGAACATGCAGCAATTGCACGCACAATTCAAATAACAAGAGGCAAAGGAAGACAACTTCCAAATGAATACAAAATGGAAAATAGGAGGAAGCGACTAGTGAGATTTAACAATCTCTAATCAAACAACTAGATCATTCTACAATGATCCAAGTAAACACCATAAAAGTGTCAAAAGCAGAGTAATTAATTGCTTAGAAGTAAACATTTACATAGCAGATAACGCCAAGAACCACTGTGCCTTCTTTCTCTCTATTCACTCCAATTTCATGTTCACTACACTACCCCCACCTTAAGAGATTGTTCTGTCCCAGAACAAAACCACTTATGTTAGTTTGGATCTGCTCTGGTTACTGGCTGGCTCCTCATTGGTCTTCCAAGGGTTGTAGATGTAGATTGTAATCTGGACACCAGTGGATTTGAACACCTCCTCCAGCCTTGGCTTCACAATTGTTCAATCCAGGCCATCATATCCGCTTCCAAGCCATGGTATGCCAAGTTTCCTTACTCCTAGTTGTTGCATTCTGTCCCTCAGCTGAACCAAGCAAGTCCACAATGTGTCATAGGATGCCTTCATCTCAGGCTGTCCCTTAGTCACCAGGTAGAAGAGATGTTGACCATGCCGCTGTAGATGAAGAACATTTCCTTACTTGGGTCCTTGTTGTTCCAGGTCTCCAAGACAACCAAACTTCTTCCTGAAGACTGTAGCAATGCCTCGAGATTCCACTAAGTTGCTGGTGACACAATGCGCCAGTGCATACTCCTTGGGCAGGGTGAACAGATCCCTTTTACTTGTCTGGACCATTTTCCCAACTGTTGTTGAACTGCAACCATCAGTAGACTTCTCTGGGAACAGAGTATGCTGAACCTGAGCAGCTTGTTTTTCTTTGCCTTCCAACTGCCACCTTGGTTTGCTGTGATGATGTGCTTTTCCTTATTCTTCTTGTTCCTGTTTGTTTCCTTAGCACTATTGACATTTCCTTGCCAGGTTGATTGTTGTTGTGTCAATTGCTTCTGGGACCTCACATGTTTCTGGCCAGGATCTTCCTTCTGTTTCTTCCCAACTGGCTTCTCTCATTCAACCCAGAGATCACTGTAGTCCTCTTCAGCAAACCCTCCTGGGACTTTTCTGGGACTTTTCCCTTCCTCCTGGTCTGTCTTTTCTTCTCACAAGTACAGCATCAAAACTCCTTCTTGGCCACTCCCAACTGTTCCAGAACTAATTCCACAACCTTATGAATGGTGCTTGCTCCAATACTCTCAGCTCCCATACTCCTCATCACAGAGCCTTCTGGCACAGACTGCAAAACAGCTTCAAACTCCAATTCTTGAGCAAGAGCATCTCTCAGTGTCTTTGTTCTGGCTAATTTGCCTGAAAGCTGGGTTTGTGTTGTCCTCAATCCACTCAGGAACCTTTCTACTGCTATACTTTCATATGTGTTGTCATCAACAGAGGGATATGCATTCCTCACAAGTTTAGCAATAGCAGCCTCAAACTCCTGCAGTGATTCATTTTGTCCTTGAACTCTTGTGTTGAGTTGGAATCGATATAACTGCTCCAAGTGCTTGTTGCCAAACCTCATCTCCAAACGTTTCCACAGCTCACTGAAGTTCCACTTTGTAGCTGAAGGAATTGAATGAAGAATTGCTAGCGCCTCTTCTCTAAGATTCATCACCATGATATAGGCCTTTGTTGTTGATGACCAGCCATGGAACTTGGCTGCTAACTCAAACAGTGTTTTATAGTCTTCTAGAGGTGTTTTTCCATTGTAGGTAGGCAGTCCAGTGTGCTGAGGTATAACTACTGGCTGTTTCTGTAGATCTTCCTCCTTGGCATCCATTATTGACTTTTCTGAGATGACTACTTCAGGAAAATTTGAAGATTAGTAGGTATGTTTGGAGACCTTTGGGACAACCCCCTCCCCCCCCTCCCCACCCCAAAAAAAAAAAAAAAAAAAAAAAAAAAAATTAAAAAAAAAAAAAAAAAAAAATTAAAAAAAAAAAAAAAAAAAAATTAAAAAAAAAAAAAAAAAAAATTAAAAAAAAAAAAAAAATTAAAAAAAAAAAAATAAATAAAATAAAAAAAAAATAAAAAATATTAGAAAAAATTAGAAAAAAATTCCGACCGATCGGCCAAGGTCAGGGGTCCATGGGTGGGGACCTGGCATGAGTATATATGGGGGATCAGTTGCTGGTAGGGTCATAGTGTCTCAGTGAACGCGGACTAGTGAGTGCTTATACTATAGCCCAGACCTTCTGTTGTGACTTCACCCAGATCTTCAGTAGTGATTAAAATGTAAGTACAAGTGCTTATAACATCTCAGGACTTAGTAAATTTTTGAAACATTTTAGGACTTAGAAAAATGTTAGGACTTAGAAAAATTTTGCATCAGCTCAGGACTTAGAAAAATTTTGCATCATCTCAGGACTTAGAAAAATTTTGCAACATCTCAGGACTTAGAAAATTTTTGTAACATCTCGGGACTTAGAAAAATTTTGAAACATCTTAGGACTTAGAAAAATTTCCGAAAAATCGTAGGACTTAGAAAAATCTCAGGACTTAGAAAAATTTTCAAAAAATCTTAGGACTTAGAAAAAATTTCCGAAAAATCTTGGGGACTTGGAAAAAATTTTCAAAAATCTTGGGACTTAGAAAAATTTTCAAAAAATCTTGGGACTTGGAATAATTTCCGAAAAATCTTGGGACTTGGAAAAATTTTCAAAAAATCTTGGGACTTGGAAAAATTTCCGAAAAATCTCAGGACTTAGAAAAATCTTGGGACTTGGAAAAATTTTCGAAAAATCTCAGGACTTGAAAAAATTTTCAAAAAATCTCAGGACTTGAAAAAATTTCCGAAAAATCGTGGGACTTAGAAAAATCGTAGGACTTAGAAAAATTTTCAAAAAATCTCAGGACTTGGAAAAATTTCCAAAAAATCGTAGGACTTGAAAAAATCTTCAAAAAATCTTAGGACTTGGAAAAATTTCCGAAAATCGTAGGACTTGGAAAAATTGTCAAAAAATCTTGGGATTTAGTTTTACATGGGGCATATGGGGAGGGGCATGTGGGAAGTTTGCTGGACTATAAGGAATTACATGTGGGGAGGGGCATATGGGGAGGGGCATGTGGGAAGTTTGCTGGACTATAAGGAATTACATGTGGGGAGGGGCATATGGGGAGGGGCATGTGGGAAGTTTGCTGGACTATAAGGAATGATCTCTAGACTTAGTCATACAATATTACTTTGAAAATAGGACTTAGTCATACATGGGGCATATGGGGAGGGGCATGTGGGGAGTGGAGCAATTATGTGACCAGCTTACTAATGGAAATGCACTATCTGTTTCAGATGAACAAGGCCAGCCGATGCCAGATGACCGAGGGCTCTCAGGGAGAGTTTGTTGTGCTGGAGGACACCTTCAACTCCTGCCTCCGCACCCTGTTCTACAACAACAACTGCATGGATGATCCAGCCAAGGACTTCCACTCCCTGCTCAACAGCCTTGAGGACAGAATCATTACGGCCATCTCTAACGAGTTTCTGCATCATGGAACTGTGAAATTCAACTTGGTGTTGGAGGCTACCTACTACAAAAGCAGCCTCGATGAGCAGAACCAGGAGAAGGAGGAGTTCCAAGATGTGGCCTTCAAGACGCCCAACTATTCGGTGGTCAGCATCACAGAGCTCGCCCACATTGTCAAGGCGGCATGCCAGAAAATGTTGGAGGAGGAAGCCAAGTTTGAGGGCAATTCCAGCGGATGGACCCTCCTCAACATCGATGGCCTACTCATCCGTATCAGCAAGTATTCGCCGCTGCGGGGATCATCATACATCGAGCTGCCTACCAAGATTGCAGCAAGGTTGGCTGTGATAAACCCAAAGAACAAGGACCAGCAGTGCTTCAAGTGGGCCATGCTTGCCAAGCATGTCCAAGGAGCACATCCAGAGCGGGTCAATGACCGGTACTACCAGCTGACTGACAAGTACAACTTTTCCGGATTGTCTTTCCCCACCACCATCAACCAGATCGATACTTTTGAGAGGAACAATCCCAGAGTATCAGTCAACGTATATGGTGTAGATGCTGACAACAACATCTTCCCGCGACGAGTTGTCAAGGAAATCAAGGCCGACCATACTGATCTACTCCTGCAGTGTGAGAGTGAAACAGCGGATGGTGATGACTTGGAAGTGAATAGCCACTACTGCTGGATAAAGAACTTTGAAAAGTTGCTGCGAGCCCAGCTGACAAAACGTAGAGGACAGATTATCATCTGCAGACGCTGTTTCACCCATTACACCCTCAGCAGAGAAGGCGAGCGCAGGATGAAGGAGCATGAAGAGTTTTGCGCCCAGAACCGGACAGCAAGGATTGTGATGCCCAAGCCCAATGATGATGGAAGCCCACCTACCATGAAGTTTGAAAAGCACTTGAACAAGTATAGGTTACCACTTGTTGCCTATGCAGACTTTGAGTGTTTGTTGGAGCAGCCCACTCCTGAGGAAGATGGTGGAGCCCCAGAGCGATGGATTGGAAAGGCTACAAGAGTTCTCCAATACCATAAGGCAATGAGTTATTGCCTCTACTTTGTGAGGGATAAACAACAATTCCCCTCATGGCTCACCATCAGCAACCTCATTCCCCAGGACCCAATTGTGTACCGTGGGCCAGATGCTGCTGCCCACTTCATGAAGACACTGACTGAGGTTGCAACTGATATTGCAGAAGCCATTGAATGTCATCAGACAAGGATGTCCCCGCTCTCTGACAAACAAAAGGTAGATTTTGATGCGGTTGATTTCTGTGAAGCTTGTCACAAGAAGTTCACCAATGACAAGGTTCGGGACCACTGTCATATGACTGGGTTGTACCGGAATGCATTATGTAACAAGTGCAACCTGCAGAGACGTCGTCAAACCTACATCCCTGTATTCCTCCACAATTCCTCAAATTATGATACCCACTTGATCATTCCTCATCTTGGATCTGACAAATCTGAAATTTCAGTTATTCCAAACACATCTGAAAAATATATATCCTTCACCAAGCACATCTCAAAGAGACTCCATCTGAGATTCATCGATACATTCCGGTTTACACCCGACAGTCTGGACAACCTGGTAATGAATCTTGTCAAGACAGCTGAGAATGCCTCTGATCTTGCCAATGTATTGGTGCACACCTCTAAACAGTTTAGAGATAAACTGGCTCTTGTGTCCCGTAAAGGTGTGTTCCCGTACGAGTACTGCAACTCATGGGAGAGATTGGGGGAAACTTCGCTGCCACCAAAAGATGTATTCTACAGTAGGCTAACAGATCGCGGTATCAGTGATGAGGACTATGTACATGCGCAATGTGTCTGGCGCCAGTTCAGTTGTAGCACCCTGGGAGAGTACAGCAATCTCTATCTAAAATCAGATGTGCTCCTGCTGGCTGATGTATTTGAAAGCTTTAGAGACGTGTGCATGAGGACATACGATCTGGACTGTGCTCATTATTTCACATCACCAGGCTTCTCCTTTGATGTTATGCTCAAAAGTACAAAGGTGGAACTTGAGCTGCTGACCGACTACGACATGTACATGCTTATTGAACGAGGTATCAGAGGAGGTATCACCACCTGCATTCACCGCCATGCCATTGCCAACAACCAGTATACTGGGGCGCCTGTGGATCCAGAGAAACCTACATCCTACCTCCTGTACACAGATGCCAACAACCTGTATGGCTGGGCAATGAGCAATCCACTTCCTTGCCGGAAATTCCAATGGATGGGCAAAGAGGAACTGGAGGCAGTTACCAGAGACATTGCAGGTGTTGCTGATAGACAGCAAATTGGATACATCCTCGAGGTTGATGTGGAGTACCCTGCCGAACTGCATGATCTACACAACGAGTTTCCATTCCTACCAGAAAACCGGAAAATGCAGAAATCTGGATATGTTCGCCTGATGACAACGCTGAACTCGCATACACGCTATGTCTGCCACTACCGTCTTCTCAAACAAGCTGTCCAACATGGTTTGAGAATAACCAAGGTCCATCGAGGTGTGAGGTTTGAGCAGACCGACTTCCTAGCTTCCTACATCCAGCTCAATACCAGTCTCAGACAGCAGTCAAAGAATAAGTTTGAGAAAAACTTCTTCAAACTAATGAATAACGCTGTCTTTGGCAAGACCATGGAGAATGTGAGGAAGCGTATGAACATGGAGTTGGTCAACTGTGAGAACCGTCTAAAGAAGCTTGTAGCCCGACCATCATTCAAGGATCGAATCATCTTTGGGGAGAACATCTGTGCAGTGACCCTACATCAGGAGAAAGTTAATCTCAACAAACCGATTTACGTTGGACTATCTGTGTTGGACATCAGTAAAACCCTAATGTACGAATTCCACTATGATGTGATGAAACCCATCTACAACGATCGTCTCAAGCTATTGTACCAGGACACAGACAGCCTCTTCTACCTGGTTGAGACAGAAGACATGTACAAGGATATACTCAACATCAAGGAGCTGCGAGATATCTTTGACACGTCAGAATACCCAACCGACCATCCTTGCTACTCTCATACAAACAAAATGGTGTTGGGGAAGTTCAAAGATGAGTATTCGGCCAGAGCTCCTCACGAGTATGTTGGACTGCGCTCCAAGCTGTACGCCTGTCGATGCTACAATCCTGATCCTAGCCAGGCAAAGAGTGGACTCATCAAGAAGGCCAAGGGAGTACGGCGACCTGTGTTGGGTCAAGAGCTATCAAAGGATCATCCCGATGCCAAACGCTACATCGGCTTCCATGACTACCTGGACTGCCTCTATGGAGATGAGGCGATCTATAGAGAGCAAGTCATGTTCAGCACACGAAAACACCAAATCATGACGACTGTGCAAAAGAAGAAGGCCCTTAGCAATGCTGATGAAAAACGAAGCATAATGGATGATGGCATCAGCACTATGGCATTTGGGCACCATCAGCTCAGTAACAAAAGAACTTCCAGTGATGAAGACCAGCCTCCCACAAAGCGGGCTCATAATGATGACGTCATGGACAGCAGTGATGATGACGTCATGGACAGCAGTGACGTCATGATTACTTCCAAGAATTAATGAGCATTGAGGCTATAAATGGACGTGCATCGGCGGATGACCTTCAATCATGATGCAGGCAACATACTATCTACTTGTGGCAGCTGCTGTGAGCGTTAGCTCGTTGGACCCAGAGTACAGGACTGAGGAATTTCTAACATCAAGGGAGCATGGACTGGATAAATCAAATGTGTTCCACATACGCCAGTGCCTGGTGTCAAGAATGGTGCTACACCGGAATACTACACAGGAAGCCATTGATGCAATGGGCCGTGACGTTAACGAATGGTACATGAAGCTGGCTGCAGAACGCAATGTGGAGGAGGACCTGTGCCGACGAGTCCATTGCGCATACAATTTGCGCACCTGTCTCCACCCATCCTTCACATCGCTGGGCTTTCTTGAAGCCATCATTGCTGCATCAGACACGGTCTGTACACCACACTGTCCTACGCTCTCTACTACTACAGCTGTACCGAAGACTCTGGACAACTCACCGCCACCAGCCATCACCAGTGGAGCCAGCAGAGCGATATAATGTGCGATTGTGGAGATTGTCAACATGTTACCAGCAACCACTGGATTCTGCAACCACTATTCTGTTTCGGCTACGAAGAACAACCTGAACCATTTGGAACATTACAAAACTTTGTGGAAACAGTGTCATTATGCTTTCCTGAAGCCTTCATAAGTAATCTTTACAATGATGCTATTATTTTACAATTCCCTCTTGGCAAAGGACTGTGTGAAATTGCTGCCAACCTGGGACAACTGTACCATTGGGTGCTTGTCGATATCATGGACTAAACTGTATGTATATCATTTCTATTGTCAATAAATATTGTATATCCACGTGTCGGCTACTAATTTCTAACCCATGATTGACTTAAACTAGCCTTTTGGCGCCATACCAATGAAACATGTCTGTGGAATTGCGCAATATTATGCAAATGTGTTACGTAATCGCTGACCTTGACAGCTTCATTGGTATGATGCAGGAAAAAACATGTTTGTGTGCAGCAGTACTGACCTTGGCGCCATCCAGGAAAAACGTGACTGTGTGCAACAATCACTGACATTCTGGCGCCATTTCAATGTCTAGTATATATATTATGTAAACATATATTATGTATCAGTATGGAGAAGGCTACAATAGCAAGAGAGTTGCACAGGTCAGCTCGTCGGAATTTCCCAACACGTATGGTAACTGTGAAGGGGCTAGATGATCTGTATCAGGCTGATCTAGTTGAGATGATACCATATGCACGTCAGAACAAAGGATACAGGTACATTATTACAATTATCAATTGTCTGAGCAAGTATGCTTACGCTATTCCGATAAAGAACAAGTCAGCCGATGCAGTTGTCAAGGCAATGCATCCTATATTTGAGCAGAATCCAATGAAACACTTGCAAACTGACGATGGTAAAGAGTGGTTCAATTCAAAGTTTCAACAACTTGTGAAACACTATGACATCAATCACTATTCAACGTATTCAGATAAGAAGGCTTCAATAGTGGAACGTTTCAACAGAACACTTAAACATTTAATGTGGATCAAATTCACTGAGTGTGGAACCTATCGCTGGACAGATATTCTAACCTCACTTGTCAAAGAGTACAATGGAAGAATCCATAGGACAATAGGTATGCGACCGGTTGATGTTACAAAAGAGCATGAGACATTACTGCTCTCCAGACTTAGTGAACAACGTCAAGAGTATCAACAGAGCTTGTTGGACAAATCTGAAAACCGGTTCTATCCAGGTGTTCACCAAACAGTCGATCCAGGTGATAAGGTTCGAATAAGCAAGTATAAAATGACATTCGACAAGGGCTACCTACCCAATTGGACAAATGAGCTGTTCACAGTAACACGTGTGCGACCTACAGTGCCTGTAACATACGAGTTGGAAGATTGCAGAGGACAGCGTGTGCAAGGAGGATTCTATGCAGAAGAGATTGTGAAAACCAAAGTACCCAGTGTTTTTGAAATTGCCAGAGTGCTGAGAAGGAAAGGTAATAAACTGTTGGTGCGCTGGAAAGGATACGATCGCAGTCACGACTCTTGGATTGATAGAGCAGATTTAGTGTGATGAAGCCGGTTGTGCAAAGGAGTCACAGGTTCAATATAATTGACTTTGATCAAGTGGTGAGAGGCTGTGGTCTGACCGACCCAGAAATGAATGCAAAGAAACGTCATGGACCTTTGTTCCCCAACCATATGCGCTGCATTATATGTGGACCGTCAGGCTGTGGAAAAACCAATTTACTGTTCAACATGCTTTTTGATCTTAAAGGAATCTCATTTTCAAACATCTATCTCTACTCAAAAACTGCATTTCAACCAAAGTATCAGCTACTGCGCACCATTATGGAAGACCTTGGACCTAAACTGAGCTACACCGAGTGTGACACATGTGAAGAGATACCTGCACCGCATGAGTTGCCCGCCAACTCGATAATAATTTTCGACGATGTGATCTGTGAGCAACAGGAAGCCATCAGACGTTACTTTACCACTGGTCGACACAGTAACGTTGATGCATTTTATCTGGCACAGACTTATAGCCGTATACCAAAACAGTTGATACGTGACAATGCCAATTTTCTAATCATGTTTAAACAAGACGAACTGAATATGAAACATTTGTACAGAGATCATGTGGGATCCGACATGACCTTTGACGAATTCAGAAGAATATGCAATGACGTATGGTCATCATCTGTGCATGCATTCCTTGTAGTTGATCAGTCCTCAGACAAGAATAGAGGGCGCTACAGGAATGGCCTTGATACATTCTTAGTTGAAGCACAGCAGTGATTTCGCTCAGTCTAGCACTGAACGCCGAGTGAGACGGACGAGGAGATGAAGCAAACTGTGGAAGAGATTGCACCAACCATCATGGAGATTGTCAAGCTGAAGCGTAACATCAAGAGGAAGCATAGAGAGCTGACACTGGGCAGGGAATTGACAGAGGAGCAGCATGCAAAACATTTCAAGCCGCTTAGTGATCCACTTGCCAATATTGTTGAAACACTCAAATCTTCTAAACCACCGGCTCAACAACAGACACATCTAATGACTACACCATTTTTGGATGCACCCCGTATATTGCCTACACCGCCAACAACACCAGCCAGCAGCAGCACTCCCTATCCAGGAAGGATGAAGCATAGACTGCAATCACTGCCAGATATTAGAGAAGAGGAGTCACCAATCTTTGAAACATATGGAACAGGTGAAGGTGCAAGTCCAGCTGCAAGTACTTCGAGTGTTGCACGACAATTGTGGAAGCGTCAAGACATGGGTGATGACGATGATGATGATGAGGAAAACCTTAGTGTTGAGAAATTGCTCGATACTAGCAGTCATGTGGCACAACAAGCGTTGGCCCAATCTGATCTGGCTTCAAAACCAGTGGGGGAGTACATTATGCAATCAGTGCGCAAGGACTTTAACTTTGATGATGCATTTGGACCGAAAATGATAGACAACTTGTACTATCTAGGCAGTAAGCTGCTTACCTTTGGACCTAAAGGTAACAAGATTGTGCTGTCTAATCCTGCAGATGGTAGAATTGAAAAGACTTTCAGAGCTACACCAGGCCTTTGTGAGCTGGTTTTCATGAAAATGCCTGACAAAGGAAAAGTGAAGGTAGACGACTTGAACACCTATAAACTGCTTTTGGACTTTACCAATGTGTACCGAGAAAACTACAGTCCAAATGGTAAAATTGCAAACTATAACAATATCAAGTATAAGAGGACAATCAAGGATCTGATAAGAGGAGGAGAAGCAGTCAGTGGGAAAGGAGCCAAAGTTGCTGGACGAGGACTGGTGGCACCTTTCAATATGGTTGCAAGTAATGGCAACAGGATTGAATATGTCTACTACAACGATCCCAACGAACTTGTGGACAGACTGAAGCTGTTGGATCAGTCTAAAGCAGTTGGCAACACTGGACATGAGAATGAAATCAACTCAATCTTGGAAGAGCTGGAGGAAGGCGGTTACATAGTTGGTAAGCCTGCACACACTATATAAGGCGGCAATGTTGCATTGATGGGCAGTAAGTCTCTCGAGAGCAGACATGAATTCTTTGGGAAACATCAATGCCCGTCATAGGCGTATGATCAATTTGGCAAATCCACGCAGCAATCGTGATGCTGTGAATCTGATTACATGTAGAGATATAATGTCATTTCATTTGCCAAAGAGAAGAGATCCCGATACATTGCAATTAATGACAAGCCTTAAGAAATCAATACTGACGGATATGCAAGATCCAATTCAACCTACAGATGGAGTGAACAAACAGTATTTGGAGAAAAGGATGGATGAACATTCAAAGGATGTGGTTGAAAAGTGTCTCACTATCATGTTGGATGTTAGTTCGTCAAGTGAAAGCCGCAAATTGACTAAAGAACAATTGAAGGATAAAATGTTAAAGCTTATGGGAATCTCCAAACCGTCTAAGGGTATAAAATGAGATGACAAGGCCGCTGATCGACATAAGATGGCTGTATGCAGAGGTAGATGGAGGTATCGAGGAAGAGGAGTACTTTCAGCAATCACAAACGCAGCGGGTACAATAGTCAACAAAGCGATAGACATACTGCCCGTAGAACTTCATCTTCCCGGCTACCAGTACTGTGGACCAGGTACAAAGCTTGAAAAACGATTGGCAAGAGGTGATCCAGGAATCAACAAACTTGATCAGGCCTGCAAGCAGCACGACATTGCCTATTCGAGGAATAGCGATACAAGGAGCAGAGCAGCAGCAGACAGAGATTTGGCTGAACGGGCTTGGAGTGTGGCAACATCTTCAGACGCTGGATTGGCAGAAAGAGCTGCAGCATTAGCGGTGACCAACATCATGAAGGCCAAGGCAAAGTTTGGAGGAGGAGCGAAGAGGAGAGCTGCACAGAGCAGGAGGAGGAAGAGAACTACAGCGGCTTCCAGGAAAAGGAGTGGTAGAGGTCTGTACCTGAGACGTCAGAAGACGGGAAACGGGGTGCGTCGCCGTCAATGTGGCGGCAGAAGATGATTGTTGCTCTACCCGACCGAGCGCTAACAGATGCCGACCTCTACAAGTACGCCTGCCGTCTCAAGCTGAAGAAATTTCGAGGAGTTTTCATGCGAGATGCTCTACCAACCAATGGACCACTGGATCAAGAGTGTGGCATCATCAACCTGGACCAAAGTGATGAAGCTGGCACACATTGGGTGTGCTATGTGAAGAAGAAGGATGGCATCGTTCGCTACTTTGACGGATTTGGCAATTTGAGACCACCGCAGGAGTTTATCGACTACATGCACAGAGGATCGAGTCCAGCAGCAAGGATCGAGTACAACTACGACCAGAAGCAAGAGGATCTCTACTCTCATATATGCGGACATTTATGTTTAAAGTTTTTGCTTGATGAAAATAAATAACAATGTACAACAATTGTCTTTTCATTTCTCCCACCCACATAGTATAAAGGTTCTAGTCTATACTCTTATCAAGTCATTGTGTAATAGTACACTGAGCAGTCAAGACCATGATGCTCTGCTTTGGAGGTAGAACCTCAATATTGAAAAGTGAATTTTACCCGCCACTTGATACAAGCAATGGCGAATGGGAAATTGGACTCATCAGCTTTACTAGCTGCAACTCTATACCAAATGTTGAGAATGGCTACAACAATGCACTACATTTCCTGGCTCCAAAAGTGGACCAGAAGGATGACTATGCAATGACTCATGAGGAAGTTACAGGTAAAGTGTTTGCTCAGCAGTTGTTTAGTGATACTGCTAACCAGGGTACTCAAAGGAAGCCTAGAGCTGCCCAGGCTGGAGGAGAAAAAGCTCCAGTATTGGTTTGGCAAAAGGTAGTATTGCCAGAAGGTAGTTTTGAATTTCAAACAATTGCCAACCTGCTGGAGGCAAGGATGAAGAAACGTGGAGTCAAGTTTCAGATGGCTGTGGACCCATCGACCTTGAAATGTTTAGTATTATGCGACGCCATGTTGGACTTTAGACAACCTGATTCAATAGGAAAGCTGCTGGGATTCGACCAAGTTGTAGAAGCTAAAGTCGAGACTAGAGGTATCACGACAGTGCAAATCAGTCGTCCCAATGTGTTGCGTATAAAGTGTAACATTGTGAGTGGATCCTACTCAAATGGTGTCAAGGATCACATGATCTATGAGTTTTACCCAGATGTTGATCCAGGGTATAAAATGAATATGACTATACAAAATGTCATCTATTTACCGGTAGACACCAAGCAGATTGGTAGCATTACATTGGAGATTGTTGATGAGAACGGACGTCTGGTGGACTTTAGGGAGGAACCGATAAACATAACCTTACATTTGCGACAACAACCCAAGTGATGGTGCTATTATTTGGCAAGTGGAATCAAGGATTGGATGTGGAAGCAGCAATGTCCCCCATGGAGGTGGTAGAACAAAAGTCTATTAATAGGGCACCATTTGTGAAAGACGTCATTCGACCATTGGACTCTGTGGTGTTAACATCGAGCAGCATCAAATATCTGCAGAAGAAAGGCTATCAAGTTGTAAGAGGAGGAAGACGACGACAACACTGAAAAATGGGAGTTTTGGATGTGACAAGGGCTGGCCCTTCAGCGGAGAACAGCATCACTGGCTATGAATATCATTCTCATGCACCGTATACTACAGGCTTTGGTGCCAACGATGAGATTCGGATAGCAATTCAGCAGCAGGACATCTATACACTGCCATCGGAGAGCTATCTGCACATGGAGTACAAGGTGACCAATGCAGCAAATGCAACCTTGGGAGGCTCACCTTGTGTTTCTGGATTCTTTGCCCACCTGTTTTCGGAAATACGCTACGAGATCAATGGAGTTATAGTGGACAGCATACGTAGCCCTGGCATTGCCAGCCTGATGAAGAATGCCATGACCTTTGAGCGGGAAGAACAGCTCAAGATGGATGGAGCCGGCTACAGATATGATGCCCAGGCAGGGTTTGGCACGTTTGATGCCAATGGTGCCAACACAACCATCATGAATGTGCCACTTAGATACCTGTTGGGCTTTGCTGAGGACTATAGGCAGATTATGCTGAATGTGAAACAGGAGCTGGTGCTGAGACGCAGTGCTGACACTTTAGACTGTTTGAATACAGCAGGCAAGGTCACAATTGAGAAACTGGTGTGGAGGATGCCCTATGTAGAGGTGTCTGATGAAGCTAAATTGCGTCTGCTGAGACTGGTGCAAAACAACACGCCCATCTCAATGCCATTCAGACATTGGGAACTGTACGAGTATCCATCTTTGCCACAGACCACAAAACATATGTGGACTGTCAAGTCGACTACTCAGCTGGAGAAGCCAAGATACATTGTGATTGGACTGCAGACTGGAAGAAGAGGAGCGGCTACTGTGAATAGCTCATACTTTGACTTGTGCAAAATGAAAGATGTTCGAGTGTTCTTGAACAACAAGTACTATCCGTATGAAAGCATCAATGGTGACGATAACCAAGTGTACAATATGTATGCAGCATTCAATGGAGTCTACAATCGTGATGACGCTCGAGCAGGCAACCCACTTTTTGAGAAACATGCTGTGCGGGATGGTAAGATGTTACTGTTTCCCATTGACTGTTCACGTCAAAACGAATCGCTCAAGACGGGAAGCATTGACATCAGAGTTGAGTTTGAAGCAAGTGACAACATTCCAGGAAATACACATGCCTATTGTCTGCTGATACACGAAGTGGTTAAGGAGTATCAGCCAATGACCGGTCTTGTTCAATCAGCCTAGAGAGAGAGCGGTGGAGGATATAAAGGCGGTCAGCAAGCAGCAGTATGCTCATAGTTGCAAGAAGCATCGAGTGAAGCAGTCATCATGTCCAGGAGAGTTCTACGCTTTTTGGATGAGGAGGAGGGGGAGTTGCCACCCAGCGATGGAGAGGATGTTGTGGGCTGCTGCCCAGGCTACTACACTCAACATGAGACATCGTTGATGAAGGACGCTTCTACAAGTACAACCGACCTCAACCAGGCTTCCACTGATGATGACGACGAAGATGGCATCACACCAAGCAGGGCTACAGAACTTTTTGGACCAATACCAATCTACTTGATGGACTTTCAAGGCTTTGAGGGATTGAATAACCAGTTTATTGTCAAGGAGATGGCAATATTGGAACGTGACGATGAACATCATATGTTGACTCACCACTACTTTTTCAAGTCACCATACCCGGACATTTTGCTGAAAACAAGCGGCCTGGTTGAAAGCAATCAATTACAAAGAGCTAAACATGGACTGAGATGGTCGGGCAATGGAGCCGGCCAAACACACCTCTCATATTCGGCCTTGAAGCAAATTGTATGTGACACAGTTGGAAGATGGCTGCACGAGAACAGTGAATCGGGACGGCCAGTCAAGATCTTGGTATATGGATATGAGAAGATTTGTCTGCTGGAAACGCTACTGCAGCTGAACAAAAAGGAAAATGTGGAGTACGTGGACCTGAGTTCGCCCTACCTATTCCATGAGACGCCCAACTTGGAGGTGCTGATGAAGACTACTACAGTCTACTGCCCAGAACATTACCTGCTCGACTTCTTGGAGACTGTGAAGATGAAGCTGGCTGGTGACAATGGAGGACGAGGACGCTTGGATGTACCGCCATTTTGTGCGCTCAATGTAGTAAACATCCTGCACAATTGGATCATGCAAGCATTACAAAGAGATAGATATTTTTGTCGAAGTTTATTTTTGTCAATAAAGAATGAAATGTGAATATTGCGTCATCATTTACCCCACCACCTCTAGTATTTAAGAGCCTGCTGCTGCTCAGTATAGTTTAGTTTAACACCTACAGTCAAGATGATCTCAAGGATTTTGAGCTCAAGGGCAGCCGAGACACGCTTGAAGGCGGCAGTCATGGATCTAGAAGCTGAGCTACTGCGGCGGCAAGACAGCTTGAGCATGGACAATTTTCAACTTGAATCTGGGCATGCAGAGTCATGTGACGTCAGCTCTGAGAATATTCATATCCTTGAATGTGATTGTACTCGTCTCAGGAGACTACGCTATGCTGTCATCGATGCAGTACCTAGTCAAGGGTTTATACAATGGGTCAGAGACAAAGACGACTTCCCAGGTGAAAGATTTTGTCCAGGTCCACAATCTGCAAACTTCAACCGTACTAGTGTCAATTCGTTCCTGAAAGATATCTACATGGGCATTGCATCGTATAAGGAGGATAAGAAGCAACGGTCTCCAGCATCATATGTGGATAGACTGCCATTCATGGTGACAGTCTGTTTTGATAATCATTGGAGAGTGCCATTAGACACAATATACAAGTTAAAGAATAGCTTGGTAGCCATAATGGACTTGCGTTCAGTGCCTGGATGGAGGAACAAGGATGTTAAGCTGGAGATTGATTTCAACGACAGCGATGAGACTTGGTGGTGTGACTTTGAGTGCGGTGACCAGAGTCTATCTTTGGTTGGCAGAAGAAGGATTACATTTGCCGGCTTTGACTACAACTCTATGGATGGACGTGTCAGATGCATTAGGATTGAGGATGGTCAATCAGGCGATCCTGCTCTACTGGTATCAATTCGTAAAGCTGAGCAACATTATAGATTATGGCCGCCAGGTGATGTGACCGATGGCGTGGGCCGTGTAAAGGAATCTCTTAATAGGTCGGCAGAGACCTATGGTGTTACCAGAGACTTTGAAAGGGGCAATATTGTAGCCAATTTCTATGTATTGTTTCATACTTGAGATTGTTTAATAAATAATGTATTGTAAGAGTATATACTTTTCTTTTCAACCTTTTTTTCTTTGAAGCAACAGTGCACTAGGTGAACACTTGGTGTAAACTTTTAAGCCTAAGTGAGCACTAGGTGAACACTTGGTGAACACTTAGTGATCACTAGGTGAACACTTGGTGTACACTTTTAGGCCTAAGTGAGCACTAGGTGAACACTTAGTGAACACTGGTGATCACTAGGTGAGCACTAGGTGAACACTAGGTGAACACTTGGTGTACACTTGTAGGCATAAGTGGACACTGAAACTATGGTAGGGGAAAATGAATAACAAATCAGTTGCAGATGTCACACTTTTATTTTTTCATTCATTATTCTTTAATCAATTGGATTCTATGGGTTCTCCCAGCAGGATGGCACATGAATTTATATGATTTCATGTCGACGGTTCCTACAGCAGGGACGAATTTGAAGGTGGTCCTGCAGTACGACTCTGGAAGTATAACCCATATGTGTGCGTTGTCGGAATCCAGTGTGACTGCCACCTTTTCACCATATTTTGTGGTGACTCTCTCTGCGCTGATCATTTGGTACGTGTGCCCTGGCTCGAGATCTTTCATGGATACGAGGTCTAGCGGCTTTTGGGATGCTATTGTGTTGTAGATGGCGTCAGCGGCATCATTAGTGGATGACATCTGAAAATGAACAGGTATTAGCATAATCTTACAGTCAGCATTGTGGGTCAGCCATTCATGTGGATGAGATTTCATGCAGTAGATGAATGAGATTTCATGCAGTAGATGAATGAGATTTCATGCAGTAGATGAATGAGATTTCATGCAGTAGATGATATCATGGTTAGCCATTTGAGGTTAGATTTCATGCAATGGATGAATGATAACATGGTTAGGCATTAGATTTCATGCAATAGCTATGGAGGTTAGATGATCTAGCAAGAGATAAATACTTACTGTTATTGAGTCTTTAGCAGGATTCACTGTAGAAGCTAGCAGTCGTTTGCTGAGATACTATGGATCTACAAGCCAGAGGTCCTCTATATATACTTGGTAACCGGATCTCCCCAAGGTCAACTGTGCTCCCACCTATTTCTTGTACAGCCATAAATTAGTTGCATACGTTTTTTCCTGGATGGCGCCAAGGTCAGTAATGCTGTACACAGACATGTTTTTTCCTGCTTCATTGGTATGGCGCCAAAGGCAAGTGATTACGTAATGCATAATGTTGTGCAATTACTTGTTTTCCTGCTTCATTGGTATGGCGCCAATGGCAAGTGATTACGTAATGCATAATGTTGCGCAATTACTTGTTTTTCCTGCATTGGAATGATATCATACAGAATGCCAAGGTTATTGATTATGTAATACAGTTGCAGATATAACAAGTTTTATTTTTTCCCAAGCATTATAAAGAGAGCTGATTTTTAAGGTTAGCATTATAAAGAGAGTGGGTAACATTGAGATGAGAGAGAGAGTGGGTATTTACTGTTCCTTAAACATTTGAATCCTATGTGTTCTCCCAGCAGGGTGACTCTTGAATTTGTACATCGACATATCAACAATTTCTCCATCTGGGATAAGTTCTAGGGTGGTCCTGCTGTATAGATCTGGTAGTATGACACGTAGATGCCCGTTCTCGGAATCCAATGTGATTGCAACCTTTTTCCCATACTGTGTAGTTATTCTCTGCGCATCTATCATCTGATATGTCTGGTCTTGTTGGAGATCTTTCATAGATGTGAAAACAAGAGGTTTTAGTGCTCCGATCGAATTGAAGATGGCGTCAGCGGCGGTAGTGGTGGATGACATCTGTAATTGAATTGAATGATTATTAGTTTTGAATGCATTATTGGCGGCTATTCGCCCCTCCCCATATGCCCCATGTATGACTAAGTCCTATTTTCAAAGTAATATTGTATGACTAAGTCTAGAGATCATTCCTTATAGTCCAGCAAACTTCCCACATGCCCCTCCCCATATGCCCCTCCCCACATGTAATTCCTTATAGTCCAGCAAACTTCCCACATGCCCCTCCCCATATGCCCCTCCCCACATGTAATTCCTTATAGTCCAGCAAACTTCCCACATGCCCCTCCCCATATGCCCCATGTAAAACTAAATCCCAAGATTTTTTGACAATTTTTCCAAGTCCTACGATTTTCGGAAATTTTTCCAAGTCCTGAGATTTTTTGAAAATTTTTCTAAGTCCTACGATTTTTCTAAGTCCTGAGATTTTTTGAAAATTTTTTCAAGTCCTGAGATTTTTCGAAAATTTTTCCAAGTCCCAAGATTTTTCTAAGTCCTGAGATTTTTCGGAAATTTTTCCAAGTCCCAAGATTTTTTGAAAATTTTTCTAAGTCCCAAGATTTTTTGAAAATTTTTCCAAGTCCCAAGATTTTTCGGAAATTTTTCCAAGTCCCAAGATTTTTTGAAAATTTTTCTAAGTCCCAAGATTTTTGAAAATTTTTTCTAAGTCCCCAAGATTTTTCGGAAATTTTTTCTAAGTCCTAAGATTTTTTGAAAATTTTTCTAAGTCCTGAGATTTTTCTAAGTCCTACGATTTTTCGGAAATTTTTCTAAGTCCTAAGATGTTTCAAAATTTTTCTAAGTCCCGAGATGTTACAAAAATTTTCTAAGTCCTGAGATGTTGCAAAATTTTTCTAAGTCCTGAGATGATGCAAAATTTTTCTAAGTCCTGAGCTGATGCAAAATTTTTCTAAGTCCTAACATTTTTCTAAGTCCTAAAATGTTTCAAAAATTTACTAAGTCCTGAGATGTTATAAGCACTTGTACTTACATTTTAATCACTACTGAAGATCTGGGTGAAGTCACAACAGAAGGTCTGGGCTATAGTATAAGCACTCACTAGTCCGCGTTCACTGAGACACTATGACCCTACCAGCAACTGATCCCCCATATATACTCATGCCAGGTCCCCACCCATGGACCCCTGACCTTGGCCGATCGGTCGGAATTTTTTCTAATATTTTTTATTTTTTTTTTTTATTTTATTTTTTTTTTTTTTTTTTTTTTTAATTTTTTTTTTTTTTTAATTTTTTTTTTTTTTTTAATTTTTTTTAATTTTTTTTTTTTTTTTTTTTTAATTTTTTTTTTTTTTTTTAATTTTTTTTTTTTTTTTTTTTTGGGGGGGGGAGGGTGGAGGGGGGTTGTCCCAAAGGTCTCCAAACATACCTACTAAGATTTACTTACTTCTTGGTTACTTCTTGAAGTTCCAGTACCACACTCCAGCTGCTAAAGTCGATTTTTCATTTTTTTCAAATTTTCCTGCAGTCAAACTTCCATGGTTTTGAAGTCTTCCTGTAGTCGATCCTCCATTATTTTGAAGTCTTCCTTCACCTTGTTGACTTCTTGATTCACAGAATCAGCAAGATTTCTAACCTTTTCTTCCATCGCTTCTTGTAATTCATTTTTCATAGATGACATATTTTCCTGAAGCTCACCTTTCATATCCTGAAGTTCGCCTTTCATATCCTGAAGCTCACCTTTCATAGATGTCATATTTTCTTGAAGCTTACCTTCCATGGATAAAATATTTTCTTGTAGCTTACCTTCCATGGATGACATATTGTCTTGAATTTCACCCTTCATGGATGCGAAGTTCTCCTGTAGCTCACCCTTCATGGATGTGAATGATGAAATCAGTTTTGTATCCGAAGTCTCAAAGAAGTATGTAGCTGGGACTTCTCCTTCCGCCAATAATGCATCACAAAGATGTTCTTGTAGAGTAGACTTCTTTCCAGATGTTACTAGATCAAGGCCCTCTAATTCACATTTGAGATCGGCCACTTTTAAATAGCACATTGTAATTTTGCCAGCCATTTTTAATAAAACACAAAAAATCCCACTTCTGACACCAATTGTTACAGGTTCTAAGTCTAAAATAACACTGGCAAAAGTTAAATTTATCACTTGCACTTTATTAACACAAATAATCTACAACTCACACTGTTCAGTAATTTCTTACACAAAAATAAGCAATCAGAAACAGATGAAATGATATTGTTCAGCTGATAATGAGTTTTCAATATTACCATACAGAAATCAATCACTAAATGTCGAAAGGCTGATCTAACATTAAATAATAACTGTACAAGAAACTGTCCAATAATATTCAGAAGGAAACGTTGAGGAAGATCAATTAACTTATTACGTAGCACAAGTCCATAATACAGTAATATCACTATAGAACTGTCAAATGAATTATCACTACAGAAAACAAAAGTTCATAAGATGGTTTGCAATAGCGCCAACAGGATTGCACTGTCTGAATTTATGGGAACTGTCACTAAGAAAGAATTATCACAATAGATAGAACTGTCACAACTTGTTTATCACGGCGAATCTCAAACAATACTGAACTAGTTTCTACAAATGCATTTGCCTTAAATAGGTTTTTCAACAATTGAGCAATTTCTTCATTTTTCTATCATCTTCTAGATAAATAAATCAAGGAAACTCGAACTTTCCACAATATTTGATAAGACTCCATTTATCTCTAATCAAACAACTAGATCATTCTACAATGATCCAAGTAAACACCATAAAAGTGTCAAAAGCAGAGTAATTTATTGCTTAGAAGTAAAAATTTACATAGCAGATAATGCCAAGAACCACTGTGCCTTCTTTCTCTCTATTCACTCCAATTTCATGTTTGCTACAATATGTTTTGTTACACTTGGTAGAAAGGCATGATACAATCAGCTGGATAATATGCAAGACATTCAAAAGTATTCAAGACAATTGAATCAGCTGCTTTATCTAGATTCAGAATTTTATGGGCAAATTCCCATATATATATATATATACCAAAATAATGATAGCCTAGTGCAATCAGCTGGATAATATTTGAGACAATTATTGAGTAATGTAATGAGTTGACTACATCTCTACATATAATATATATACGGTATATATTAAAATGTATAGATAAAGTCAACTCATATATATATATATATATATGATTCAATGGAATAGTATATTACGTTACTAGGCTGGAAAGTAACGTTTTGCTGGTCGAGCATATGATAGTTCATGCACAAGGTGAAAGCCGAGTGCAGAAACGTGAATATGCAAGAACCGGCAAAAGCTTACAGCCATGTAATGTACAATATTTTTTGTCAGACTTGATAGAAAAGCATGATACAATCGGCTGGATAATATGCGAGATATTCAAAAGTATTTAAGACATTGGAGATGGACCGCAGGCGCTATTCTTCACACTTATAATACAAGAGCAAGGAATTTCCTGAGACTCCAGACTCCACAGAACAACACTTTTTTTATACAAATCCAGAGCATATGAGTCAAAGAATCCTAAATTTTCTACCGGCTGATCTTGACATTTCAAAAATTGAGCTATTCAGAAAACAGCGGGAGAATTGGCTGCTGGGCAGATGCTTTTACAGTTTGTTAGTGATTTTCGCTCACAAATAGGAAGTGAAGAGTGAACCTTGAATTGAATTTGAACTATACCACTCTAATGATCACATATTTTCATGTCACCTTAAATACATTTTCTCAATATTTCTTGACTTACGTTTTAATGTAATTATGTTGTTATCATTGAGACGGTGACAGTAATTAATTATTAGCTGATCATATACAGTGATCATATCAGCTGTTTATTCTCATAATCATGTTAGCTATGGCCAACATCTCTATTCTATTATGAAACAGCTGGTATCCAAATAACATTACAGTATTACAACAACAACAACAACAACAACAACAACAACAACAAAAATAATAATAATAATAATAACAATAATAATATTATTATTATAATCGAGTATGTTGCTCTGTGCAAGCACCCTTATTCTTGGGCGTGAGGCCCAATGTTCACAGATCTACTAGTAAAAACTATGTAAATGTATGCTTGTGAGCATTTTTATTTATCTCACCCCATTCCTCTCGCAATCCCATATGTCTTGTTCTTGGATTAAAAAATTTTCTTCTTTACAAATTTTATTGAATTTATTAGGCTTATCAAGGTTTTCGGCTGCTGAAAAGCCATATATCTCGATTTCACAAAATTTATCTATTTCTGGATTGTCCTTTTTTATGCAAGTTCTGAAAACATAAAGGACATATGATATTTGTAGGACTATAGAGTTTTACTCATGCTCTGCAATGGTATTATTTTCAAGATCTTGGATGAGTGACCGTGCTTCAATAACTTTATGTTAAATTAATAAATGACTTGTTGCTCAAAATAGACATAATTTAACACACTTTACATTTCAAATCATCATAAAATTTTTGAGAGAGCTCGTCACATGAAAAAGAACCAAGAAATTAAAAAGTGAATAGGAATTCTGAATAGAATAAAAATAACAAACAGTATTAAAAAAAATGGGTTTCTGAAATATTGCTAATGATGAAAAAGGAAATGCAATTGAAGCCAGCCAAAAATCTTTTTAGGAATAAACACACTCAAAGAAGGTGAGACAGCAAGTCTACCTTATATTAATAAAATATGAGCGGGAATTCAACATGAAAAAATTATACAATGATAATACAAACGATTTGACAGGAAGATGATTGAGTGAAAAGATGAGTAACATAGGCTATTTATGAAGAAGAATGACAATGAAGAAGTGGAAGGAGACGAAGGGATGAACAGAGAAGACAGCAAAACTTAAGAAAAGAAGAACTAAGAAGGAATTCTGAAATAGACATTTGGAGTTGATGAAACAAAATAAGTTAAATTCAAGTGTCTAGGCTTATCACAAATTGAATCAGAAAATGACCCTGTAAAACAGTTAAATGTCATCATGAGTTGAGCTGCATGTAAATGCAACGCATGCAAGGATTTAGCAGACTTTCTCAAAAATAATCCCAGAAATCTCAACTGGGAAGGAAGAGAATTAAAGAATTTAGGAAGAAGAGAGGAAAAGAAAACTTTTTAAAAAGAGAGTACAACCTGACCTCTTGGAATGTTATAAGCTTTTTTATACTTACCCAGTGATTCGGAGTCCAGCTGAAATATTAGGTCCACCTACGGTGACTTTATAGAGACAGTGTGGCCATTGCATTGAGCTGCCATAATATCATCTGTACTAGGTGGTCTCCGGATTCCGGTACTACTCTAATCTCATGTGAAAAGGTGCTACTATTAAAATTTCTTTAAAGTGAGTTCAGACAAAGAATTTGAAGGTTATAATGAAATAATAAACGCTAATGAACTTATCAAGAATAATCAATAATGAATTTAATCTACTCACAAACGATCACTCGCTCAGAAGGGAAGTGTGGGGCAGGTCATCTGCCATAGCTGTAATCAGCCCCCGCACTCGACACCGACTGTTCCGTGCTACTCGTTTTTCCAGAACAATTTTACTTGACATGAACTTTCACTGACTTAAGCATTCCTTACTCAATAACCAACAATAGCTCTCTCCTCCTTTTGTCAAAATTTATGGTAGATAATTTAATTAACTAGGTTATCCCGGGTCGCACAAATGTGCGACTTTATTAAACTTTGTAAAATACCGTACATTCCAAATGTAGATTTTCTACATACTGAACGATAGCATTGAAGAAATTTTCCTCTTCTTTATCTTCCTCTTCTTCTTCTCCTTCTTTTTCTTCTTCTTCTTTTTCTCCTTCTTCTTTTTCCTCTTCTTTTTATTCTTATTCTTTTTATTCCTCTTCTTCTTTTTCTTCTTCTTCTTCTCATTTTTCTTCTTCTTCTTCATCCTCTTTTTCTTCTGCTTCTTCTTTTCTTCCTCTTCTTTTTCTTCTTTTTCTTCTTCCTCTTCTTCTCCTTCTTTTTCTTCTTCCTCTTCCTCTACTTCTTCTTCTTTTTCTTTTTCTTCTTCTTCTTCTTCTACTTCTTCTTCTCCGACTTCTCCTTCTTCCCCTTCTTCTTCTTCTTCTTTTTCTCCTCTTTCTTCTTCCCCTTCGTCTTCTTCATCTTCTCCTCTTCCTTCTCATTTTTCTTCCTCTTCTTCTTCTCTTCTCTCTCTTCCTCTTTATCTTATCCTCCCACCCTCTCTCTCTGAATGAACAATGAAAAATAAACTTTTTGTTTCAAAACAGCTGATCATCAAATCAGAAGTTGAAATGTGAAAATTTTCAACTCACCGATCACTATGTTAAAGCAATGGCAAAAATTGAAACTTTGATCGTTCATTCCTCATGTCCACGATGACTTTTTTCAAAATGTAAGACCTTATCAAACATCTGCTCGATGAGATATTTCAAATGAGACGTGAACGAACAAAATCGGTCGAGAAACCACGGAGGAGTTGTCATCACAAAAAAACATGTTCGCCTATTTTATATAAAGATCTGTTACATTACAAGATGAACTGTGATACCTTTCATTTTATATAGTTCACCTGATTGGCCGTAACGGGACATCTATATTTTAGAAATCTACATTCAATTAAATCGAGCAGCCTGCTAGTACTACTTACATGATATCATTGTCATCATTTTTTATCTCTACATCCCAATGCGATTGAACCTCATAAGTAGTGACGTCACCCTTTTGCATATTTGTATTACAGAGAACTCTTCTGAACGGAAAGTAGACAATTTCTTCGAAATTTTCTCTGCAAAATAGAGTAATTCACAAAGATGTTCAGAAAGTTTTTTTTCTAATTTTTTGTTGTATAAAAAAAGAGTAATATAAATTAAAAAAACACTTTTAAGTGGAAATTAACTCACGTTATGGCGTGACTACCGTTTCGCTCTGTCTAGAGCATCGTCAGACGACCCACAGTACACTGATTTAAGGCATGAGTTTGAGGGTTATGGATGTTGGAATGGTGAAGGGGTGGGGAGATGAGTAGGCGGGAGGTTTGAAATTGGGATTATTTTGTCAAAGAGGGTATGTGAGAAGAATATTCAAGTTGATCATTTCAAATGTTGTCAGGTTGCTCCTTTGCGTGTTTGTAAATCTCATATTGTTCTTATTGTATCATTATTGAATTTCTGGCTTTTTTGAGTGAAGTGTAGTGTGTCTAAATTAGTGTCAATGTCTGTTATGTGGCCTGTTGAAATGATGTGCTCAGCAAAAGTGGAATGTGTGTTTGGGTGTGAGATGGCTTTGTGTGTTCTTTGAATCTAGTGGTGAATGTGAATGCCCTGCCAGTTTGTCCTACATAGAACTTGTTGCAGTCATTGCATTTTTATTTGTAATTTCCAGATCTGTTGTACTTGTTTTGAGATGTAGTCTGAGAATGCAGGTGTTTTTTGAATGAATTAGTTGTTTTGTAAGCTATTTTATATTTGAGTTTCCTGAATGAAGCTGCTATTTTGTGAGTTTTGTTGTTGCGATAGGTAAGTGTGATGAATGTATTAGGGTTGTCATTCTGTTTGTTGCTGGTGTGAGTAATTGGTTTTGTTGATATTCTGTGCAGTAGTTTGTCTATTAGTGTGTGTGTGTGTGTGTGTGTAACCATTCTGTTGTGCTATGTATTTTATAGCTTCAAGTTTGATAAAGATATCGACTATCGGTTCTCTCAGTCGATTATTTTGTTATACTACATACGGAAATGCAACCTTTAATTAAATTTTTTAAATATTTTGATATTTTCTTTGAAGTATTATTTTGTGTTTTTTGATTATTCTAAATTATTAGCTGACTACTGGTTTCTTGCCTATCTCTTTCGATTCCTTAGCTGACTCATCTGATTCCTTGGATTGCTCTTTGCTTTAACAGATAGGTTCCAATGTAATGATACAGTTTTAATTGTTATTTTAATTTTATAAATATTTTTTAATTCTTAGGTGACTCTTCTGATCTCTTGACTGACTTTTGATTTGACTCTACTGATCTTTTGCCTGTCTTCCTATTTCTTTGCTGGAGCTTTTGACTCCTTTATAGTATTCAATTCTATATTGTAATCTTCTTGTGACATAGGAATGTTTGTTAGTCGGTGAGCATGTGATTGAAAGCGGCGTGTTTATGTTGGGTTGGGTGATTTGATGTGTTATGGATTACTGTATCGGTTGTTGTGGGCTTCCTGTAAATTTAAAATGTTTTGAATGAATGTTCCTGCTTTGTTATAGTGATGTCCAAGAAGTTGATACTGTTATTATGTTCAAGTTCTAAGGTGAATTTTAAATTGGGATGGATTTTATTGAGATTGGTGTGGAATATTAATTTTAGTTTGTCTTTTATTGCCTTTGTATGGAATTAGAATGTCATCAACATATCGGTGCCAGCTGATTATTTTGTCTGTATTATGTAGGATAATTATGTTTCTGTTCTATATTGTGAACAATATCAGCTATTGATTTCAGCTAGAATTCAAGAAATTGGGGAACCCATATAGGAAGGCCATGAGGTTCTGAATAGAATTTATTGTATGTGAAGTAATTTTGTGAAGTAACTAGTGTTGTGAGGCCTGAAATTTCTTGGATCTTTTCAGGTGGTGTGTTGTTTTGGATGAGGATTTGTTTAAGGTGAAGAAGTGTTTCATAGATGGGTACATTGCTGTAAAGATTTGTAATGCATTGACATGTCAAGAGAAGATAGTGTGGAATTGTGTGGTATATGGATTTTTTGTAGTTTGTCTATCAGGTCTATGTTATTTTTTACTGCTGTGTGCTGATGGAATGTTATTTACTATCTTATTCTTTTATCTGGGAGTTTTGCTAATTTGTGTGTAGGTGCTTGTGTGCGATTTATGAGAGGTCTGAGGGTAATATGTGCTTTGTGAATTTTTGGTAAGGCATTTAGTTTTGGTTCTGATGGATTTATGTGCTTGAGGTACTTTTTGTGGCTGTGAGGAATGATGTGTTGAGTACGATTGATGGCATCTTTTATTTGTGTTTGATACTTGGGAGTGGGATCATTCTTTAGTTCTGTGATTTTATTATTAGTAATGAATTGTTGTAACTTTGTGTCTATTTCTGTTTTATTTATAATGACTGTGATTTTGCCTTTGTCAGCTGTGATTATGATCAGGTTATGTTCTTTCTGTTTTTTCCTAATATTTTTCATGATTACAAAATGTGGGTCGTCTGACAATGCTCTAGACAACAGAGCGAAACGGCCGTCACGCTATAACGTGAGTTAATTTCCACTTAAAAGTTTACTTTAAAGTTTATATTACATATCAGTGGAAACAAGATGGATCTTCAACATCACAAAAAAGAGTGTTTTACATACAATATAGAGAAGTGATAGCCGCGAGCCGTAGCAGGTATCTGTTCAATCAGAGAGATAAGCTGCGTTCTCGTAGGTCCTGTTTGTAACGGTGACCGATTAGATCGGCCAGCAAAAAAGACACTGTTCTCTGCTGTAAAATCACTTCCCGGTGGTTCGGAACCCCCCTAAAACTGTAGGTCCAACTCATCAATCACCATCATCCAACTCATTACCCTCTCAGACCTATGTAGGCTTCATCCTCGGATAAAAAAAATTACCAAAATGTGTTGTACTCAATGGAATTATGAAGAAAATACTCATAAGCTTGGTTCCAAGAATGCTCTATTACATAATTCAAACTGGCGAAAGATGGGAGCCAGCCTTATTAATAATTTACTTATTCACAAACCTTAACTCTTAATTGCACAAACGTCCTATCACAATGATGGTTCATTATCTGTTCCACTTTTATACCAAGCTGTAATTTGCAAGCATAATATTATACCTAAATACCTAGCTAGCATTTGTATGATCTATATATTATATTGAATGGTGGAACAGATACCTATCATGAACTGTTATGTACTAAGTTAGTTACATTATTCATGCACATGCGCCATCTTGATATAACTCAACATAACCTGAAAAAAGCCTTATATTACTAACCAATACTAGTCACTTATGCATCTATTTTATTATTCTACAGAGAAGCTAATTTCCTTTTCAAACTATATATCATGTAGCGAATATGGAGTTGGAGTGAGTGGAGAGGAAGAAGGCACAGTGGTTCTTAGCGTTATCTGATATGTAAATGTTTACTTTTAAGCAATTAATTATTCTGCTTTTGACACTTTTATGGTGTTTACTTGGTAATTAGTAGAATGTTCTAGTTCTTTGATTAGAGATTGATGGAGTCTTATCGAATATTGTAGAAAGTACCAGTTTCCTTGATTTATTTATTCAGAAGATGATAGAAAAATGTAGAAATTGATTGATTGTTGAAAAACCTATTTAAGGCGAACGCATTTGTGAATTAGTTCAGTTGTCTTTGAAAATTCGTTGTGATAAACAAATTGTGTCAGTTCTATATTGTGTCTATATATAGTGATAATTCTTTCTAAGTGACTATAGAGATGATTATTTTTCCTGTTTAATTCATACCAGTGAGCTGCTAAATAGTTTTTGTTGTATTATGGACTAGTGCTACGTAAGTTAAGTGTTCTTTTTCGACATTTCTTTTTGAATATTATTGGACAGTTTATTATACAGTTATTAATTAATATTGGATCGGCCTTTTGACATTTAGTGATCAATTTTTGTACAGTTTATTGGAAACTCATTATCAGTTGAACAATATTGTGTTATCTGTTATTAATTGGTTAAAAGTAAACATTGACATAGCAGATAATGCCAAGAACCACTGTGCCTTCTTCCTCTCCACTCACTCCAACTCCATATTCGCTACACTACCCCCACCTTAAGAGATTGTTCTGTCCCAGAACAAAAGCACTTATGTTAGTTTGGATCAGGTCTGGTTTCTGGCTGGTTCCTCATTGGTCTTCCAAGGGTTTTGTAGATACAGATGGTAATCTGGACACCAGTGGATTTGAACACCTCCTCCAGCATTGGCTTCACAATTGTTCAATCCAGGTCATCATATCCGCTTCCAAGCCATGGTATGCCAAGTTTCCTTACTCCTGGTTGCTGCATTTTGTCCCTCAGCTGAACCAAGCAAGTCCACAATGTGTCATATGATGCCTTCATCCCAGGCTGTCACTTAGTCACCAGGTAGAAGAGATGTTGACCATGCTGCTGCAGATGAAGAACATTTCCTTCCTTGGGTCCTTGTTGTTCCAGGTCTCCAAGACCATCAAACTTCTTCCTGAAGACTGTAGCAATGCCTCGAGATTCCGTAAGTTGCTGGTGACACAATGTGCCAGAGCATACTCCTTGAGCAGGGTGAACAGATCCCTTTCACACAGCTCAGGCTCAGCATACTATATCACCAGAGACGTCTACCGATGATTGCAGTTCAACAACAGTTGGGAAAATGATCCAGACATGGTAATTAGTAGAATGTTCTAGTTCTTTGATTAGAGATTGATGGAGTCTTATCGAATATTGTAGAAAGTACCAGTTTCCTTGATTTATTTATTCAGAAGATGATAGAAAAATGTAGAAATTGATTGATTGTTGAAAAACCTATTTAAGGCGAACGCATTTGTGAATTAGTACAGTTGTCTTTGAAAATTCGTTGTGATAAACAAATTGTGTCAGTTCTATATTGAGTCTATATATAGTGATAATTCTTTCTAAGTGACTATAGAGATGATTATTTTTCCTGTTTAATTCATACCAGTGAGCTGCTAAATAGTTTTTGTTGTATTATGGACTAGTGCTACGTAAGTTAAGTGTTCTTTTTCGACATTTCTTTTTGAATATTATTGGACAGTTTATTATACAGTTATTAATTAATATTGGATCGGCCTTTTGACATTTAGTGATCAATTTTTGTACAGTTTATTGGAAACTCATTATCAGTTGAACAATATTGTGTTATCTGTTATTAATTGGTTAAAAGTAAACATTGACATAGCAGATAATGCCAAGAACCACTGTGCCTTCTTCCTCTCCACTCACTCCAACTCCATATTCGCTACACTACCCCCACCTTAAGAGATTGTTCTGTCCCAGAACAAAAGCACTTATGTTAGTTTGGATCAGGTCTGGTTTCTGGCTGGTTCCTCATTGGTCTTCCAAGGGTTTTGTAGATACAGATGGTAATCTGGACACCAGTGGATTTGAACACCTCCTCCAGCATTGGCTTCACAATTGTTCAATCCAGGTCATCATATCCGCTTCCAAGCCATGGTATGCCAAGTTTCCTTACTCCTGGTTGCTGCATTTTGTCCCTCAGCTGAACCAAGCAAGTCCACAATGTGTCATATGATGCCTTCATCCCAGGCTGTCACTTAGTCACCAGGTAGAAGAGATGTTGACCATGCTGCTGCAGATGAAGAACATTTCCTTCCTTGGGTCCTTGTTGTTCCAGGTCTCCAAGACCATCAAACTTCTTCCTGAAGACTGTAGCAATGCCTCGAGATTCCGTAAGTTGCTGGTGACACAATGTGCCAGAGCATACTCCTTGAGCAGGGTGAACAGATCCCTTTCACACAGCTCAGGCTCAGCATACTATAATATCACCAGAGATGTCTACCGATGATTGCAGTTCAACAACAGTTGGGAAAATGATCCAGACATGGTAATTAGTAGAATGTTCTAGTTCTTTGATTAGAGATTGATGGAGTCTTATCGAATATTGTAGAAAGTACCAGTTTCCTTGATTTATTTATTCAGAAGATGATAGAAAAATGTAGAAATTGATTGATTGTTGAAAAACCTATTTAAGGCGAACGCATTTGTGAATTAGTTCAGTTGTCTTTGAAAATTCGTTGTGATAAACAAATTGTGTCAGTTCTATATTGTGTCTATATATAGTGATAATTCTTTCTAAGTGACTATAGAGATGATTATTTTTCCTGTTTAATTCATACCAGTGAGCTGCTAAATAGTTTTTGTTGTATTATGGACTAGTGCTACGTAAGTTAAGTGTTCTTTTTCGACATTTCTTTTTGAATATTATTGGACAGTTTATTATACAGTTATTAATTAATATTGGATCGGCCTTTTGACATTTAGTGATCAATTTTTGTACAGTTTATTGGAAACTCATTATCAGTTGAACAATATTGTGTTATCTGTTATTAATTGGTTAAAAGTAAACATTGACATAGCAGATAATGCCAAGAACCACTGTGCCTTCTTCCTCTCCACTCACTCCAACTCCATATTCGCTACACTACCCCCACCTTAAGAGATTGTTCTGTCCCAGAACAAAAGCACTTATGTTAGTTTGGATCAGGTCTGGTTTCTGGCTGGTTCCTCATTGGTCTTCCAAGGGTTTTGTAGATACAGATGGTAATCTGGACACCAGTGGATTTGAACACCTCCTCCAGCATTGGCTTCACAATTGTTCAATCCAGGTCATCATATCCGCTTCCAAGCCATGGTATGCCAAGTTTCCTTACTCCTGGTTGCTGCATTTTGTCCCTCAGCTGAACCAAGCAAGTCCACAATGTGTCATATGATGCCTTCATCCCAGGCTGTCACTTAGTCACCAGGTAGAAGAGATGTTGACCATGCTGCTGCAGATGAAGAACATTTCCTTCCTTGGGTCCTTGTTGTTCCAGGTCTCCAAGACCATCAAACTTCTTCCTGAAGACTGTAGCAATGCCTCGAGATTCCGTAAGTTGCTGGTGACACAATGTGCCAGAGCATACTCCTTGAGCAGGGTGAACAGATCCCTTTCACACAGCTCAGGCTCAGCATACTATATCACCAGAGACGTCTACCGATGATTGCAGTTCAACAACAGTTGGGAAAATGATCCAGACATGGTAATTAGTAGAATGTTCTAGTTGTTTGATTAGAGATTAATGGATTCTTATTGAATATTGTAGAAAATTCCAGTTTCCTTGATTTATTTATTCAGAAGATGATAGAAAAATGTAGAAATTGCTTGATTGTTGAAAAACCTATTTAAGGCGAACACATTTGTAAATTAGTTCAGTTGTCTTTGAAAATTCGTCATGATAAACAAATTGTGTCAGTTCTATATTGTGTCTATATATAGTGATAATTCTTTCTCAGTGACTATAGAGATAATTCTTTTTCCTGTTTGATTCATACCAGTGAGCTGCTAAATAGTTTTTGTTGTATTATGGACTAGTGCTACGTAATTCAAGTGTTCTTTTTTGACATTTTTTTTAAAATATTATTGGACAGTTTATTATACAGTTATTAATTAATATTAGATTGGCCTTTTGACATTTAGTGATCGATTTTTGTACAGTTTATTGAAAACTCATTATCAGTTGAACAATATTGTGTTATCTGTTATTAATTGGTTAAAAGTAAACATTGACATAGCAGATAATGCCAAGAACCACTGTGCCTTCTTCCTCTCCACTCACTCCAACTCCATATTCGCTACACTACCCCCACCTTAAGAGATTGTTCTGTCCCAGAACAAAAGCACTTATGTTAGTTTGGATCAGGTCTGGTTTCTGGCTGGTTCCTCATTGGTCTTCCAAGGGTTTTGTAGATGCAGATTGTAATCTGGACACCAGTGGATTTGAACACCTCCTCCAGCATTGGCTTCACAATTGTCCAATCCAGTTCATCATATCCACTTCCAAGCCATGGTATGCCAAGTTTCCTTACTCCTGGTTGCTGTATTTTGTCCCTCAGCTGAACTAAGCAAGTCAACAATGTGTCAGTGACTATAGAGATAATTCTTTTTCCTGTTTAATTCGTACCAGTGAGCTGCTAAATAGTTTTTGTTGTATTATGGACTAGTGCTATGTAAGTTAAGTGTTATTTTTCAACGTTTTGTGAAGTCCAAGATGACCACCAGAACTCCATCATGCAATTCCTCAGTACTTCAGGTATGCGGTTGTTTGGGACAATCACTTCTTGCCTCTCCTGGTCCCCTGATGTATTTTCAATCACCCTCTTGAGTACACCATCATTTTCAATAATGGAGTCCCACTGTGCCCAATAGGTCTTGACACTTTGAGATGGAGTTGTTATTTCCTGCCAAGTTGGTCTTCCATGTTCTGAATTTTTCCAATCCCAGAGGGGCTTCAAGCCTGGATCTCTTCTCTGGTCTTCCTGCAGCTTGTTGCTCTCTCAAAGATCAGCAATCACTGTAGTTCTTGTTAAGATGCCTTCCTTTTGGTCATGGTGGGAACAGTGCTTACAATCTCCTCCACAGGGTCTCCTTGAAAGAGCATCTGCATTTCCATGACTGATCCCTGCTCAATGAACTGATTCAAAATCATACTCCTGGAGTCATTCAATCCAGCTTGCCACTTGTCCTTCAGGAGTTTTAAACCGGAGTAGCCACTTCAGTGCTGCATGGTCTGTCCTCAGGAGAAAATGTCTTCCATGAAGATATTTGTGGAAGTGTCCAACAGCCTAAACCACCGCTAGAAGCTCCCGGTGGGTGACACAGTAGTTGCACTCAGGTTTTGATAGGACTTTGCTGAAATATCCAATTACCTTCTCCACTCCTTCCTGCTCCTGAGAAACTACTCCTCCGATGGCCACATTACTAGCATCTGTATCCAGGATGAATTTCCCTTCTGCCTTTGGGTAACCAAGGATGGGGGCATCAACCAGTGCTTGCCTCAGCTCATCAAATGCATGTTGACAGTACTCATCCCAAACAAAGCTGCTCTTGTCCTCAGTCAACTTCGTCAGAGGTTTAGCTATGTTGTGAAACCCTTCACAAACCGCCTATAATAAGTGCACAGACCAAGAAAGCTTCTCACCTCATGCTTGTCATGTGGAAATGGCCACTTTGTTATAGCCTCTATTTTCTCTGGATCTGCGGCAACTCCAGCATCAGACACAACATGTCCCAGATAGTTGACTTGTTTTCTAAACAGGTTGCACTTCCTTGGATTCAGTCTCAGATTTTCCTGCCTCAGCCTCTGGAATACTTGCTCCAGGTTGTGTAGATGATGACTGAAGGACTTTCCCAAAACAATTATATCATCCAGGTAAACTAAACATGTCTCCCAAGACAATCCTCTCGAATGTAGTGGGAGCATTACACAGCCCAAATGGCATAACCTTGAACTGCCAAAGACCTTCACCTATTAAGAAAGCAGTCTTTTCTTTATCCCCTGGCTTCATGCCCACTTGCCAATACCCACTCTTGAGGTCTAGTGTTGAGAATAGTTTACATCCCTCAAGGCTGTCTAATGTGTCATCAATCCTTGGAAGAGGATAACCTTCCTTCTTGGTGGCATTATTCAGCAATCGATAGTCTATGCAGAATCTCAATGATCCATCTTTCTTCTTCACCAGCACCACTGGAGAAACCCAAGGACTGTTTGAAGGCTCTATGACATCATCTTCTTTCATTTCCTTGATGACTTTCCTGGCTTCCTCCCTCTTTGCTAATGGCAATCTCCTTGGATTTTGACATATGGGCCAAGCATCAGTAGTATCTATTGCATACTGTACATTATTTGTTCTTCCTTTTAGACCTTCCCCAATTTCGAAGACATCCTGGTATCTAGTGATGAAGTCTTTCACTTTGGCAGCCTGCTCAGTTGTAAGGTCCTTGCAGGTGGTAGAAGTGAATTCCCAAAGTTCCTTTGGAAGTCCTTGGTTCACTTGCTGAGACTTCCAGATCTGTCTCACCACTGATAAGGCTGTTGAACAGTGTCCAAGCATGCTTCCTCTTCTTAGAGTGATCTTGTAGTCATTCACATTCATGATACATACTGGGAACTTGTTGCTGGTCCAAAATAAAGTTATTGCCACTAAGACACCTTGATGTAAGTTGTCCTCTTGTCCTGCTGGTTCCAATAGTGCACTCTGCCCTCCCTCCATGTAATCCTGTATTCTCCCATAGGCCACAACCTGGCTCCTTGCTGGTAGGGTGATGTCGGTGAGTAACAATACTCGGCTACTGCTTGGCTTCCCTGGGTGAAGTATGACCTCTTCATCTCCAATTACAACAGTTTTCTTATCCAAGTCCAACTTGAGACCAAACTTGCTGAAGAAATCCATCCCAAGTATAAAATCTTCTTGCATATCTGCCACTAACACATTATGCTTGAAGTTACTGCCACCAATAAGAAGGGTAGCAGCTGTCTCCCCAAAAACTGCAGCCTAATCCCCTGTAGCTGTACGAAGTGTCCACCTTGTTGACTTAATTTTCTCATAAGCTACAAGAAAATATGACATCCATGGAAGGTAAGCTGCAAGAAAATATAACATCCATGGAGGGTAAACTAGAGGCTATTCATGGGAACATGACGTCCATAGAGAGCAAATTACAAGAAAATATTACTTCATTACATTACAAAAAGTCAAAGAAAGATTCTACTGGCCTAACTTGAAGGAGGACATCAGGGATTGGTGTAGGAAATGTACAACTTGTGCAGCAGCCAATGGTCCACAAAGGAAGAAAAGGGCACCAATGAAGACCTATAATGTTGGGGCACCATTTGAGCATGTGGCTATTGATATTGCTGGACCATTTCCCACAACCAATGATGGAAACAAATACATCCTAGTAGCCATGAACTATTTCAGTAAATGGGTTGAAGCATATGCCTTACCTCACCAGGAAGCAATCACAGTGACTGATGTGTTCATAAAGCAGTTCTTCAGTCGTTTTGGTGTGCCATTAGAGCTTCACTCAGATCAAGGGAGAAACTTCAAGTCAGAAGTGTTCAGCAGAGTGTGTGAGTTGATGGGTATCAGGAAGACATGGACCACTCCATTGCACCCACAGTCAGATGGCATGGTAGAGAGAATGAACAGGACCATGCAGCGATATCTGAGGAAAGTGGTTTCAGACAATCAGCATGACTGGGATCAACATCTCCATTTCTTATAGATGGCATATCGTAGCTCCATTAATGAATCCACAAGGGAAACACCTGCTCACATCATCTTTGGTAGAGATCTACGGCTACCCTGTGATCTTCAGTTTGGAAGCGGATATGATGGCCTGGATTGGACAATTGTGAAGCCAATGCTGGAGGAGGTGTTCAAATCCACTGGTGTCCAGATTACCATCTGCATCTACAACCGTTGGAAGACCAATGAGGAACCAGCCAGAAACCAGACCTGATCCAAACTAACATAAGTGCTTTTATTCTGGGACAGAACAATCTCTTAAGGTGGGGGTAGTGTAGCAAATATAGAGTTGGAGTGAGTGGAGAGGAAGAAGGCACAGTAGTTCTTGGCATTATCTGCTATGTAAATGTTTACTTTTAAGCAATTAATTATTCTGCTTTTTATGGTGTTTACTTGGTAATTAGTAGGATGTTCTAGTTGTTTGATTAGAGATTAATAGAGTCTTATCGAATATTGTAGAAAGTTCCAGTTTCCTTGATTATTTATTCAGAAGATGATAGAAAAATGTAGAAATTACTCGATTGTTGAAAAACCTATTTAAGGTGAATGCATTTGTAAATTAGTTCAATTGTCTTTGAAAATTCGTCATGATAAACAAATTGTTGTCAGTTCTATATTGTGTGACAATATGGTGATAATTCTTTCTCAGTGACTATAGAGATAATTCTTTTTCCTGTTTAATTCATACCAGTGAGCTGCTAAATAGTTTTTGTTGTATTACGGACTAGTGCCACATAAGTTGAGTGTTCTTTTTTGACGTTTCTTTTTGAATATTATTGGACAGTTTATTATACAGTTATTAATTAATATTGGATCGGCCTTTTGACATTTAGTGATTGTTTTTTGTACAGTTTATTGAAAACTCATTATCAGTTGAACAATATTGTGTTATCTGTTTTTAATTGCTTATTTTCCTGTAAGACATTACTGAACAGTGAGTGTTGTGATTATTTGTGTAAATAAAGTGCGAGTGATAAATTTAAGTGTTGCCAGCATTATTTTAGACATAGAACCCGTAAAAATGATAATAATATGATTTAGTCACAATATTCAATTTATTTAACTAAAATATATAGGTACTATACATTCCAAGCTCAGCTAATTTCAGAATTCGAAATTTTAATTTTTTCAATAAATATTTCTATATTTTCAAGACTTTTTACCTCGTGAGGACTCAGTATCCTCGTCTTAACGTTCTGCGATACCAAACACTCTTATGTTGTTGAGACTATGCTACGTTTGAGGCTTCCCAAACCTACTTCATAGTCAGTTTCACACCTCTCTCAAATTCACTCAATTTAGAATTCAAGTGGGTTATAGAGATAGAGAGAGCATTTGACATGAGAATGTCTGACAACTTTCCATTTTCAATGCTAATATTCCACTCTACTAAAGTCGAATTAAAAGTAAAAGAGTACTGGCACGGGGCTGTGGCGAAATCAGCCGATGTGATTCAGGTCGGTTCGGGTGAATCTCCAACAGCCCGTCCAATCACAGCCAAGCACTATACGACCGAGTAGCTAAAGCATTGCCAAGTTTCAGTGCTACTGATACCTGCATCGGCCTGGCCTTATCACTTCAGCTCACTTCAGCCCGGCAGAGGCAAGAGCAAGTCGCTGACTGACTGTGACTGAACAACTTGGCAACAGTGTGCTGGATGTAGCCGACCAGTCCCGAACGATACCGAACATTGCCGAAGCACAACCAGTCTCCAATACTCTTTTACTTTTAATTCAACTTTACAAGAATATATCATATTGATTCAGATTGAACTCACCCTTGTCTATTATAATCACGCATAGCCCTCAGTCCAATTTTATCATCTGTTGCTACAAAGCCATCTGCAAAAAGTGAAATATTATTAATAATAAATCTTCATTGTGAAGCAAATGTTTTAGTTACTAAGATTGAGTTTGAAAAGTTTACTTATACCTCCATCACAAAGTTGTTCAAATATACTGTTTTATTATCTTAAAATATACTGGTTATAATCTGTTTCAGAGAATAAATTCTGTGGAAATAAAGACTGGACAAACAGCTAACAAAAACACAGTCCAAATTGGCTGAAATTAGAAGAGGTGGCGAAGGGGGAGGAGAAGAAAAGGAAGATTACAAAGAAGAAGGACGTCGATGAGGAGTTGAAGGAGAGAAGCAAGAGGAGAAGCAGATGGAGAAGAAGAAAGAGGAGGGGCAGGAGAATGAGGGTGGTGAAGGAGGATGAAGAGTAAAAGGAGGAGAAAAAGAATATTATGAAGATGAAGGAGGAGCAGGAAGAGGAGGAGAAGAATGATGAAGAGAAGAAGAAGGAGAAGATAAAGAAGGTGACAAAAAAGAGGAGAAGGTTGTGAAGAAGGAAAAGTTATTGGAGGAGAAGTACGAAGAAGTGATGTAGGGGAAGAAGAAGGTGGTGGTGAAGGAGGAAAAAGTCTGACAAATTACGAAACAATTGTGCATTGCTACCGTACAATCTAGTGGTGGAGAATCATCGATCGTCAGCCCCATCGATAGTTATCGATAGTCAACACCTTCACTATCGATAGTTCATGTTTATACAGCAAAATGCAAATACTGTACTAATTTATTTATAATTTTCTGTTAGTAAACCAATATTCACAGCTTTCAAGTGTGATAAATCTAAAAAGCTTTATACAATTGTAAAAACCGGCAGAAAATATAATCCAGACTGCAGACTTCCTTCCCCACACACAGGCTTAGGCCTTCGTATTAATAATATTGCATTATTGATAATATTGCAGTATTTAATAATAGGCCTATTGCACTATAAAGTTATGATTTATTTAATTCATGGTACATGCTGAATTTTTTTGATTTTGTATTCTTTATCTTTTTCATGCAATTAAAAACGACATTAATGAAGATAAAAATGATTAAGAAGCTACATAACCTAAACACAATAGGTACTGAATTTTATAAAATACGTTACACTATCGAAAACTATATCGATAGCACACTGAAAACTATCGATTTTTAGCGATTGCCGTAGTTATCGATAGTACTATCGATTATTCTCCACCACTCACAATCATGAGGTGAAACATTTAAATGGACATGTGAGTGTGATCTTGTAAAAGTGATCCACTCAGTTTGAAATTTGCGGTGCTATAGTTGCGAATGGCAGCGTCAGATCCCAGGCAGTAAGGCTTGCTTGCTTCCATTCCCAGTTTAAATTTTTTGATATTGGTGGTAGACGTTATTGTTACAGGTTCTATTTCTTAAATAACACTGGCAACACTTCAAATTAACACTCGCACTTTATTAACAAAAACTATCCACAACTTGCACTTTTCAGTTATTCTTTTTCAAAATAATGTAGTCAGAAGCAGATAAATCGATAATGTTTAGCTAATAAAGATTTTGCTATACTACTGTACTGTTCAAAAATCAATCACTATAAATGTCAAAAGTCCGATCTTTTAATGTTAAATAATAACTACTGTATTCAATAAACTGGTCAATAATTCAAGGAGAAGCGTCTAATACATAATAGGAGTACAGCAGTGGCGGTCCCAGGATTTCATTTCGGGGGGGATGACCAACGCGGTGGTCTGGGTCCCCCCCCCCCCCTCACGAAAAAAATTTGGAATTTAATGCCTAAAAACGTATTTTCAATACGTATTTGAGCTCTAAAATATGCTCAAGCTAATAGTATTTATGTTAGCTAATAAGTAGTTTTTCATTTAAAGTTTATTGTAGGCCTACCTAGGTGAAATAGGACCTAACCATTGTTTGTGTTTTTCCTTTGATTTCCTCTAGCTACACAAAGAAAATTGATTGAAAGTCAATGTGATTATTTGATGAGCTAATGAGCATGATGACAAAGTTCAGTTAAATAAACCTATAATGAAATCAAAAATAAATCAAGTGTTCACTGCGAATATTTTCTTTATGTTTAGTCCCTATTTTTAACATGTAAGTTACAAAGGAATAGCCAAAAAATACTCAGATTGTTACACAACAATGTAATGGATGTAAGGATGTACACATCCTTCTTGTTTTTTCTTCAAGCTAACAATTGACAAGGACACAGATTAAATTTATTTCTCGCAAAAATGAAACATACATAATTATGAATAAATTCTTTTTTAGGGGGGGATCCATGTTGATATATCTCTCCCATCCCCCCCTGGGACCGCCACTGGGGTACAGTATTCACGATGTTGGAGTTAGAGCCAGCTAAGTCGAGCTATTTGCTAACTCCTAGTATTTGCTAAGTCAGTGTTAACTCAATGCTATAGTAGTATGTTAGAAAAAAAATAGCAGACAAGATAGCAGATAGCGCATGTTCAAGTCTGTTAACTCTAGCTATTTCCGTTAAAGCCGTGGCCATCTTTGTTTTCTAACCCTACTTTTTACAACCTCAACTATGAAGTTTCACGAATACCCGCTTTGAGTGCTATTGAAGTTGGTATTTAGCATTTGGTCCTAGTTGGGGTGCTCACAATCCCAAGTTAGCAAATAGCAGTTTAGCTAGTTAAAACGACATTGTGAATACCCCTAATAGTTGAAACTCTACAAGCACTTACGAGTCACTGTATAAACTGTCAAGTAAGCCTGAATAATAATCTGTCACAATATACTGCAATTAACACTTTAACAACAGACGTTTGTTAAACATGGTCTGTATAAGCACTGGTAAACAGGAACTGTCACTTTTGCCACTTATTGTAATTAAATCACAACTGAACTAATCTTTTACTAAGCATTCGCCTTGAATAGGTTTTATCATGATCAAAAAAACCAAGAAATCTCTATCAATTTCTAAAATAAACACATGGAATATTCTACATGACTCCTACTATTGCCATGATAAGACCATTCGATTAAGTCAATAAATTTCTATAAAGTTCTAAGTAAACAATTTAATGACATTTAGATGGAACGACAAGGCAAAAGAAGAAAAAAGTAAACAATGCTTCACCAGGAAGACTTATTGACATAAGCAGATAACACGGAAAATCACTGTTCCTTCTTCCTCTCCATTTCCACAACATTCTGCTATCTCCACTTTCATACTAACCCCAGTCAATAATGGTCTATAAACGCCTAATGTTGCTAGTAGGTAATCAGTGAAAAGCTGAAACTCTCCCAGATGCTAGACAACTACAAGGGGAATATTTTCCTGAAAGTCCCCAAAAATCCCATTCAGTGCCTTTTCCCCCACCGCCATCAAAGTTCAAAATGCAGACTTTTACTCCCACCCTCTCATATCTCAGTTATAGGAAATCGTAGCAGCCTCATTTTATACTCAAATTGAGGTATAGTAGAAGTTGGAGGATACTTCTCCTTCATGCTCATGAAAATGCATTTAGGAGAATATGAGCATGCTGTTGCCATTTTTCCATTTACATTTTGTCAACTGTCACCCACAATAAATTATTCACATGATGTTCTTTCAAAACATGACTAGGCTTGCTTGGCCTTCTGTGTAACTTGGCAGCACTGTAGGCTACTCCTTTAGAATAATACTGGAATTCAAGGTTTTCACCATCAATGTATAAGAAAGTGGAGGAAGCATCATGTATACCGCCAATATTTAAAAAGTATGTCCAGAAATGAAAACAAGCAAGAAAGGGTCGTCTGCTTGGAATTTTACTTCATTTCTGGCTATAACATCACAAATTTAAACTAAGAATGATCACTTTCACAAGACTCCACTGGCTCACATGATCCTGATTCCAAGACTCACATGATCCACTGGCTCCAAGACTTCACAAGATTTCTGGCTATACCATCACAAATTTAAACTAAGAATGATCACTTTCACAAGACTCCACTTTCATGTCAGTTCAAATGTTTGAACGACACTTAGCATCTGTGGAAAACAATTCGCTTCTCAAAATGGATTTTTGAAAACATTAATTAAGATTAATTATATTTATAATAATAGTTGTTTATATAAATAACAACTGCAACAACATTGGTGTATATCTATAGTGGAGTTGGCTATAATGACCAATAGCCACTTAAGATAGCATTGGCTACACTTATCAAACTTTATGCTCCCTCCACTTTCTTATACATCCATGGTTTGCACTGACTATTGTGATCATCTTGTTGAAATTTAAAAATCAACTTACCCAATCTCATTACGTGGTATTTCCCTTGACCATCCTTAGATAGATACTTAATCTCTTCTATGACTTGTTTATTATAGATGGTAACCCCATCATAATAATAGACATGTGAAATGCTGTTCTTCAGTTTATCACTCATTGTTAATCTACTAACTACTCTGTGAAAACGCTCGGAGTTTTTGTCATCAATGTCCTGGAAAATTTGAGAAAATTTTTGAAAATCAAGCCTGTACCTAGAGGGAGTCAAACCCCACAATCTTAATAATTTTTCTGGAATAACCCTTTCTGACCAGCAAGTTCAGTCCTGTTCAATATCTTTCTGGCCAGAATCAATCTGTTATGAAATGCCATGAAGAATGGAGAAGTATTTTCTGCACTATCAATGCAACTTCTGGAAGCTATAAACAAGCATGTTTTGTCTCCTCCCCCCCCCCTGTTCCCCCTAGCCCTGCAGTTCTCAGAAATGTTTTAATGAACTCTAATCTGTGTATATAGATTTTAATAAAATAATCTCAAAAGATAATCAATTTTCTCTATTATAAACTTAAAAAACACTTTTAAATGGAAATTGACTCACGTTATGGCGTGACGGCCGTTTGGCTCTGTTGTCTAGAGCATCATCAGACGACCCACAGTACACTGATTCAAGGCAGTGTACTGTGGGTCGTCTGATGATGCTCTAGACAACAGAGCGAAACGGCCGTCACGCCATAACGTGAGTCAATTTCAATTTAAAAGTGTTTTTTAAGTTTATAATACATATTAGTGGAAACAAGATGGATCTTCAACATCATAATTTTCTCTAGTTCATTCTGGAATGTCAAAAACTTATATAAAGTGGAAGCTCTTGTGAACAGGAGTTTATTCAGTGTTCAAATGGTTCATGTCAAGTAGCAGTCGCGCAATCCTGTGAATGTTGTTATAGACTTTGTTATATGAATGTTGAATGTGTTAGTGATAAACGCAGTATATTGTGACTGTATTATTCAGACTTCCTTCACAGTTTTTGCAAGTGTACAAATAATCATTGCTATTATTATAATATGCTGACAGACCTGTGCTACATAAGTGTTTTAATTATTGTTCTTTTTAGAAGTTTTCACTTGAATTATTGAACAGTTATTGTTTAATATTTGATTGACCTATTAACAGTTAGTGATTAATAATTTTGGAACAGTAATATAGCAAATTCATTAGCACAACATTATCGATTCATTTGTATCTGATTGACTTATTTTGTATGACATAACTAATTATTGCATGTTGTAAGTAATTTGTATAAATAAAGTGCAACTGTTAATTTTAAGTGTTGCCAGCATTATTTTAGAGATACAATCCATAACAAATCAATTGTGCAGTCTGATTTTCAAAGCAGTGGTCTGGCTTTTGTATCACAACTAGTAGTAACAACTTTCCCCAGCTCAGACCAGAATGCATCAATAGTACAAGTTCTAACCTAAATTTTAGTGCCAATTACATCCACGCAAGTGCATTCCAGTTACCAATTTTTCAAGTTGGATTTGAAAAAAGTTACAATTTTACAAACTGTCAAATAATATACAGAAGATAGTTTATTAATTTCAAATTCCTCAAATTGCTATTAATTAGACTGAGACAATGGAAATATTGACAACAGCATTGAATACTAGTTGATGAAAATTGATGAATGCTACTGCACAAAAATATTAAGTTATCACCACCCAATCAGCGATCAGGCATCTTAACCGCTAGACCACAGTGATCTGTACAATCAATCAAAATTTATTTATTCACAATAACGCACAAGTACAGAGCAAACAATATATTTTAGAATAAATGAACCCACAAAGATTGTCAGTCAGTGAGCGGGAGCAGTCCGCATCTGTCCAAATACCATACCATACAAGCGCAATTCAAGAAATAAATTCAGTAAAATAATAGTAATAGACACAATAAATATAGAAATTAAATTAACTTATTAGAGACATATATTCAGAAAAATAACAGTAATAAACACAATAAAAAGAAAAATACACACCAGAGCATTTGCCTCTCACCAACAGATACAAGAAAAATTAGAAAAGAAGAAAGGAGAAAATAAGAAGATAGCCTGAGATAATTTAATTTTACTGAATATATATATATATTGACACTACACATAAGGTGACCATATCAAGGCTTCCGCATTCTGCCAGTCAACCTGTAGCAGCCACTCATTCACCCTTAATTCAAACACACCACTGACCTCAGCCTGAACTATTTTAAGGGGGAAATTTCTGTATAACCAGTGTGCTTTGGAATATGGATTATTTCCCTGCAGATTTCTATTAATAGTTGGATTATGAAAACGAATCATGTTCTGGTTTCTGGTTTGGTCATTGGGTTGAAGCTGTCTAAATAAAGTGGCCTTATTATTTGAGATGAAAATAAGTAGGCTATGATTTTAATATGAATTTGCCTAATGTTTGGAACTGGAAAGAGATTCAAGAGCAAACAGACCTGGCCATATCAGCTATTGCATCACAAGTTGGATTTAAAGGAACTGACAATTTTTCAAACTAACAAATATAAAAAACTTTCTTAGTATGGCGAAGGTGATATTGTGGAAGTTATCCATAATGAATAATAAGACGAAATTGTCACAACCACATTTATTAAAACTTCGAGAAACTAGTTTCGGTTATTACACCATTATCAATCTCAATCAAACTGAAAACTGAAGTACAGAGAAGCCTTATATATACTGTGCGTGGAATGATACTATTGGCTAAGAGGGAAAGAGGACGTTGTGATTGGTTGTCAAGTCACGCCCCCTGGTGGGAGGAGTAACAAGCAAAAATACGAGTCAAATCAATAACTAAACACTGTGAAAATCAAGAAAGTAACAAAAAATTGTAATAAGGCTAGAATTTAATGAAACTAAAATTAAAAAAAATTAAAAAATTAGAAGCTCACTGAAGTGCAATCAAGGTCAACTGAGAAATACACATAAGAACTGCTTTTTAAAAATATTCTGGAATTATAATGAAACCAAGTTAGTTGTATTGAATTGGTTAAAATAAATTTGGTCATTTAAATTAGTTATGGAATCGTTTTTTACCAACTTAGTTATCTCCAAAGCTTCTAAAATGTCCAGTTGTCTGCCTTTGCCAATCAAATGCAGAAATACAACATTTTCTTCAGCCTTGAACTTGTGTCCATTATTAATTAGTTGTTCTGCAAAATTTGAATCTCCTTTTTGGGTTTTCCAATCCCTGATAATGTTTATTTACCCTACATTTGAAACTTCTACCAGTCTGACCTACATAACAAGCATTACAATCACCGCAATTAAATTTATAAACCCCACTTTTATCCCAGATATCAATTTTGTCTTTACTACGCCCAAATAAGCTCTTTAAAATTGGTTTTGTTTTTCAAAGCTACATCAAAACCGTTCTTTTTCCGTTGTTTTCCTAATTTATCAGAAACTGGGCCAAGGTAAGGCACCGTTATCCATGACCTTTCCCCAGTTTCAGTTACAGTAATGCTAGCACTGACTGCTAATCTCATATTCATTTTATTCAAGATTTTATTGACAATGATTTCCTCATATCCATTTGTAATGGCTATCTGTTTAATCGTACTAATCTCTTTTTCAAAGTCATGATTGCTCATTGGAATGGTTAAAGCTCTATAAATCATACTATTGAAAGCTGCAAGTTTGTGCGATATTGGGTGACATGAGTGATGAGGTATGATTACATCGGTATGAGTTACTTTTCTAAAAATAGAGAAGTTGTGGGTTCCGGTGCTATGGTCAATTCTTAAATCCAGAGAATTAAAAACACTATTCTCTTCTAACACTATGGTGAATTTAATCTTATGGTGTAAACGGTTCAAATAGCTAAGGAAATTATCTAATTGTCTATTACTACCCTTCCACAAACAAATAATATCATCTACATATCTGTACCAATAAGCAATCCTATCCTTAGAATTATTATTTTCAAAAATTCTACGTTCAAGGCTATCCATAAATATTTCAGCTAGTAGGGGTGAAAGGGGTGAACCCATCGCTAACCCATCTTTCTGTTCATAAAATTCATTGTCAAACTTGAAATAGTTATATTCAGTACATAACTTCATCAATCCTAACAGCTCAGTTCTAATAATAGGATCATTAATTGTAGTTTCCATGATCTCTTCAGCTCTGTTAAGACTTTCTTCAGTTGGTATATTTGTAAAGAGATTAGTTACATCAAAAGAAACAATGGGATGTCCATTAACCTCAAAAAGTGATGACAATGTGCAAAAAGTAGAAGCAATGGTTTTTTTTGTAGATTACGTCTTGGAGACTGCAGTTAAGGAGTATAAGACAAGTCAGATCAACAATATTTATACACTAGATACCATAATTACTTCAATTAGTTGAGGTGAGGCTTAATTTGGATGTGAAAGGAACTCTTGAACACTATAAAAAGCTTTATCAACTAAATATTTCTTCAATTGTTTTTTAAATATTTCTATATTTTCAAGACTCTTCAAAAACTGCGGTAGCTTGTTGTAGAATTTCCTACCAATATAACTAGGTTTTTGTTTGAATAAGCTACTATTGTGACTCACCAAGTGATAATCTTCTCGGCTTCTTGTATTATTGTCATGTACATCAAGATTTTGGTTGATATCATTCGTTTTTACATATAAAGTAGCTTCATACACATATAAGCAGGGTACAGTTAGGAGACCAAGTCTCTTGAACAACGGCCTACATGAATCTAATCTATTTACTCTTTCTATACACCTAACCGCTTTCTTTTGGATCTTAAACACCCTATCAAGATTTTGTTTTGATGAATTACCCCATACTAGGATAGCATACCTAATATGTGACAGTAAGAGCCCATGGTAAGCTGTAAAAAGTAACTTTTTGTCATTCAATCTAGCGAGCTGTCACAGGACAAATACCCCAGATGAAATTTTACAACATATTTTCTCAATGTATGGAGTCCAGGTCAATCGTCTATCCAACATAACTCCTGGAAATGCAATTTTTTCTTCCTGGTCCAATTGATTATTGTTTACAAACACGTTTATAGCCCTATCTTCATTATATTATGTTTGTGTTTGAATTGAAGGTATTGGCATTTTTTACTATTTATAGTTAATTTCAACTGATTCAAAATTTGGACAATGGACTGCACACCTAGGCTATATGGGCACTTATTTCTAAATGATCTAGAATGGAATTGCTGAAAATGAGTGATGTATTGTCAGCAAATAAGAGGGCTCTACCACTAATTAATTCTTTAGGTAAACGGTTGACATATAACAAAAAAAGCAATGGACCTAGTATTGACCCCTGAGGCACTCCAGCTTGCACCTCTAATTTATTAGATTTATTCTTTACTATACTATTACCAACTACTGTAGTTAGTTCTACACATTGTTTTCTCCCAATAAGATATGATTCAAACCATTTCAGTTCAACCCCATTTACACCTACATTTTGCAGTATTTCCAATAAAGTTCTATGATTAACACAATCAAATGCCTTTGACAGATCTAAGAAGATTGCCGTAGCTTTATCACCTGAATCTATTATATCTATTAGTTTTTCAACTAGAGAAACTATGGCTGTCTTTGTTGATCTCCCTTTCTGGAAGCCATGCAGTTCATCACAGATAAAGTTAGCTTCTTGAAGGTGCAGAAGTAACCTATTTAGAACTACTCTTTCAAAATATAACTTATTACATTTAAAATACTAATGGGCCTATAGTTTTCCACCTTTTCTCTATCACCACTTTTGAACATTGGCAAGATCTTCCCCTCTTTTAAATTATCTGGAAAAACACCTTGTTCTAATGAATGATTGATCAGATGAATCAAAGGGTCTAACAATTGATCTTTACATTCTTTCAGAATTTTACTGGATACCCCATCCATTCCTACAGTTTTTTTATTATTTAAACTATCAATGATATTTGACAACTCGTCTTGGGATACTGGGTGGAATTTTAATTCGTTCTGAATCCCCTCAGTATTCCTAATGTCACTAATACCTGTATTAAGAGATTTTTGAAGATTCTTAGCAACCAGTTGATAATATATGTCGAAGAAATTACAAATGTCTACACTATCATCAATATATTTGTCATTTTCGTTAATTATTCTGGGGACACTAGTATAAGCATCTACATGAGCTACTTGCCTATTTTTGTTTATTACATCCCACACTGCTGTGTTAAAGTACACACTATTATTCAATATTTCAGCTGTTTTCTTACATTTCACTCTTTTCACTTCTTTCATATAGTTTTTCTTTAGAGCTTTGTAATTATCTTCACTTAACATATTTCTAGATAGTTTGAATTCATCATATGCATCTTTAACCCTATTTCTTTCTGCAAGGATATCATCATTTATCCACTCTTCAATTTTGTCTAATTTGTTTTTTACAGGGACTTTTATAACTGGACAACTCATAGTAATATGAAACATTAAAATATTAATGAAACTATCATATTTGATATTCAAACTATTGCTATTGTAAACCCTACTCCAGTTTTCTTGTAGCAGATTCTGCTTCGAACAATCGATATTCCCCTGTTCACATTGTTGAATTTCTTTCATTACTCTACTCTTTTTAATTGATTTATATCCTTGCAACCCCACCTCTAAGATTTGATAGTCATGATCAGATAGTTCCGAGCCGCCTAATCTTGTTTTAGAGTAATCTATATTAGAAAGGATGTTATCAATTATTGTTTGTGATGTTCTTGTGACTCTGGTATATTCATGAACTTTTATTTCCAAGTTATTCATGTATATAATATCCCTTAAATCTTCTGTCATTTTATTCTGTGTTGCAAAGTCTGTATTGAAATCTCCCGCTACAATAACGTTTGTAAAACGAGTAGTAGTAATCTCTAAAGTCCTATTGAATAGTTCACAAAAATTGTTCCATTCCCCATTTGGTGACCTATAAATACCTAACACCGCTACTTCGAAATTATCGTCGATTTTTACTCTTAACCCAGAAACTTCTAAATCCATTTCCACAGCAAATTTCTCTACATATTCTAAATTAAATGTTTGCATATTCTTAGCATTTTTAGTGAAGATAGCTAATCCCCCACTTCGATGAGATGTCCTGCAATACGACGTTTTCAATGAATAGTTTGGAATATTAAGTTGTGACAATTCATCTTCTTTTAAACCATGCTCTGTGAAAATAGCTATATCAGGAGCCTCTTCTTTAAAAAATACTTCGATTCTATCTATTTTGTTACGAATGTATTGAATATTCTGATGGAACATAGTGAGTACCGGTACTTCCCTATCATCCCTTATTACTTTATCGTTGCTTTTGCATATTGAAGTAGATTTACTTAATCTCTTAGAATCTTGAGAGCCTATCAGGTTGCTACAAGAGTTCCTTTCACTAATGCTATCCTGATTTTTTGATCGATTAACGTCTTTTAATACAATTGAAGATATGAATTTATCATTTGAAACTAGTTTCCCTTCCCGGTTTTGAGCCACTTTACTAAAAAAGGTTCGTTAGATGATTGTTTAGGAGAATTATTGACAGTAGATTGCAAACGACTTTCAATCAGCTCTGCCAGCCTATTACAAAATATTACTTTGCCAGATTGATTTAGATGTAACCATGATTAGTGAAGTTTTGTTTTTTCAGCCTATCATTTAGAAAACAAATCCCCAACTGCTTAGAATTCTTATTTTTCAGGCTGTTGATTGTATTATGAATTGATTTATTTGTTGACTTAATGGCTTCATTTAGCTCTGGCCTATCAAACCTATACGGAATTGTACTTATTATTACATTAGTTTTTTGGCTGAATGGCACAATCTCTTTAATTTTTTCATTTATTTCAGGAAGATGTTTTAGATTAGGTTTATTTATATTGTTTGAGCCACCCAGTACTATTAGAAAATCGTTTTTACCAAAATCTTTAGTTTGTCCCTGTGCTGACTCTACGATTGCGTATATTATCGGGGCACTTGGTTTGAAAAATCTCTGAACTTCATACTTATTTTTTAATCTTTTATTTAGTAGGTCACTACAGTCTCGTACATGACTGGATGTCAAGAGCAGTACTCTACCTTTCCTACCGTTATTTGCCCTTACTTTAGTTTTGATTGCTGTTTGCAAAACCTGACTATACGTTTTTGTTTGACCATTTCTATTAATTTTTTCCCCATTTGATTTAGGTTCTACTTTTTTTGTATTGATCAGAGGTTCAGATCTTACATTAGCCAAGTTTATTTTTTATTTTAATATTTCGATTTCCTCTGACATAGACCTACATTGACTCGTGAGATTTAGTATTTCAGTTTTATGGTCTTCCTGCTGCAATTTTATAATAACTTCCAGAGATTTTATGTGATCCACCAACCCTATCCGTTCTTCCTCAGAATTTATTAGTGATGTTTCTAATTTGGTTTTCAATTCGGTGTGATCACTCAATAGTTTAGCAACATTTTCTTCTACATCTACAGTAGCTTTAAGAGCTGTTGGAGATTTTTTTGTTAATAATTTCTGAGATCGCGTAGCTACCTGAGTTTTAGTTAAACAATTAGATTTAGATGCCTTGTTTGGACTCATTTTCCTAGCTAAAAATTGTTTTCAATTGATTTTAGTTAAATGTTTAATGAAATATTACTTAATTTATTACAATTGTCAACTTGAGACTATTTAATTACAAGATAATTTATCAATATCGGTACACCTAACCTCGAAAATAGAATTTGACTTTTTTTTTAAGATACTTTAAATTATAATAGACAAATTAATAATGGAGATTATTAAGATATTATAAATACTAATAATAATAATAATAATAAACAAAAATACTACTTATCCGTTCGAATTAATATTCTGTTCTTCAAAATTTGCAGAGCCTGTTCTGAAAACATATGCACAGTACACTGCTACCTCGATCGATCGCATGAATCGATCGCATGGTGCATTCAAAAGGCGAATGACACTTTAAAAGCTATCAGAAGATCTTAACATCTTGTATGGTTCCATTCAAAGCATTTTAACCAATAATTTGCAAATGAGGCAAGTGAGTGGAGATTTGTTTCTAGACTTTTGAGTGATGAACAGAAAGGAAATAGTGCATCAGTCTGCACAGAGTTGAAGGATTGTCTACAAGATCTGGAATTCATGTACAAATTTTTAACTGTAGATGAAAGATGAATTAATATGGCCCTAAAACCAAAATTCAGAGTTCCCAGTGGAAAACCAGTGCATCTTCTTGTTGTAAAAAGGAACATCAGTCAAAGTCAAACATCAATGTCATATTCATTGTTGTTTTCTTATAGTGAGCGCATTGTGTGATCAGAGTTTGTTCCAATGGAATTTCAAGCTCAAAATTATTCACTTTATTTTTTATCACACCTCATACAGTGAATACAGTGTAAGTTTTGATTCACTATAAATAATTTATCTGTTTAAAATAAACTTGGAGGAGACACTTTTTTCATTTTAAAAATTCAAGGGCCAATATTTGGAAGGAGGCTAATAATTTGTATGTTTGCCTTAGTTAATAGACAAAATTCTCCATGTCTGACAATATTTTCAGGACCTATCAAAAGAACAGTATTATTATGTTGTGTTTACAATTTAATCGATTTATATATGAACTTGAAATAGGTTATCTATATATCAAACAGTTGCCTATCAATGGAACAATGACTGCTGCAGTTTGCGGTTCCATATCCATCTACCAAAGCAATTATATAGAAAATCTAAAGTCAATAAGATGGTGGGGTTCTCATGTACTTCACTTTTGAAAATGATTAAGTTGCCTTTTCTTATAATTACATTCTATGCAGAACAATATATTTGTTGGGTCTAGGACAACTTGCTGTGGCCAACTGGGCATGGCCAACTTGTGGCAAGATGGCTGTCAAATCGCCATTGCCATTGACATGAACAATAAGACTTATGAAAACACTTAGTTTTTTTTATTTAACCAATCAGACATACAATACTACTGTACACAAAAAACACAATGAAAACTTGGGTAATGGGGAGATGATGATGATGAGATATGAATGGCCCTACAGTTCCAAGTAGGTTCTGCTTCCAAACTGCTGGGAAGTGATTTTGAAAGGACATAGAAACTGAAAAAACTCAAGTTTTTCATAAATAATCACATGAAATAAATCTTGTCGAATCTTTGGCAAGACTGAAAGTCTTTTCAAATCTTGGACAAGATTTAGAGCAATTTGATTGACTTTGAAGGGATTCAAAGCATTTTGAAGCACTTCTATTTTATTGAATTGGATGAAAAATTTGATTGTGTATAAACACCTTAACACAAAACAAAAATGATGTACATGACCACTCATGACACAGAGATGGGTGTGCCTACTGAAGTGTTATTTTGGTTTTTACAGAGAGATGGCCTGCGGTGAGATGGTTCATGGCAAGTTGGTACAGCAGCAAGTTGGCAATTGCTAGTTGGATGCAGCAAGTTAGCTGCAATGAAGTGTCCCAATCCAACATTTTTTATAGAAAATGCATAATTCCAGTGATCCTTGAAAAACCTTCAAAACAATCTATCCCTAGAGTTATCCCATGGGGACTTGAAAATTCCTAAAAGTGGCAGCATGGAGGGTCAGGACTCTCCCCCCTTTAAATTTGGAATTATTGAGAAATGGATAAGCAAGGAAATATTTTTAAAAAAAGACAGCATCCCTGCTTGTGCCCCCAAATTTCCCATTACAAAAGTGGAGGCTACAAAAATCCAACTCACCAAACACCACCAAACTTCAACTTCTTGTTTCTGAAAGTATTCCTGGAAAGTTTTGTCATCCATTCCAACTGGATGAAATTGTACTGGATCCTTTTCTGATTCTCTAAATATAACTAATTTTGGATGGAAGGCCGAGTCTTTTAAGAGGACTTCTTCGACATCTGATTGCTCCTTATTACATCTTGGAACAAGAAAATCCACCAGAATTCGAATTAGTAATGAAGTATTAAGAGATCAAAATCTCCTCTATGTCTTATTTATGTGATTAATATACATTTCATAACAAAATTTAAACAAAGAAAAGAATATTTCCTATGAAAATAAATAGTAGTTTATGCAACAATTCTATCATGACATCTTTGAAGCAGTGAGTGTTCTAACATCAAGTAGTGTTCTAAACATCTTATAAGCTGCTTAAAGGCAAAATACAACTGCTTCATACAATATTTTATCTCCAACTGCCAATAAATGATGTATGATTCAACTAATCAATGTATCATATAAATTGCCCAAAATATAACATAACCTAAAATGCATAATTTTTCTGAACAGTAACAATTTGAAATCCAGTTTGATTATTTTTTTGTAGATTATGACTTGGAACTTCCAGTTAAGGAGTATAAGACAAGTCAGATTAACAATTATCTCACACATTAGTTACCATACTATATCAATTAGTTGAGGGGAGGCTTCATTCTTATGTGAATTTTGATGTTCTCTTGTACACTATAAAAAGCTTTAACAACCAATATTTTCATATTGTTACAAAAGCAAACAGAGCAGTTATTCACACACTTATTCTATTTATATCATACCATTGTTTCCATGGACAGACCTGGCTTGCGATCTGATTCTTCCCATTATCTCTTGTTAGATGTCTTTCTCACTGCTATTATTTATATCTGTGTCACTTGCACTCAATTGGGTTTTGTTCCATTTCAATACACATTCCTTCCTTTTCATTCCTTCCTACTTCATGATTTGATTTAGTCAATCCATCATCTTGCCTTTTAAATCTTCAGCATTCAAAGCACTCACTCACATTCTCTGCAGTGTATCAACCATCTGCTTCCCATAGTTAGCCTACTCATGTTTCTTTTTATCCACATCCTTCTGTTTTGCTTTTATTTCTTGTTACATTTAGCTCTAAGTTTTAGTATTGTGTATTTCAACTCCTCCTTGTGCTTGGGTTTGAAAACATTATTTTTTGTATGGTTGGTACCCTCGATTCCTCCCGGCTTTGGGTGTTGGCTCTCTTCCCTCGAAAAAACCTTAGCTGAACGTTTCTCCTAGTGAAAGTGGAATCAATTGGGAATTAATATAATATAATTTAATGAATTATTCAACTTTAAAATGTGTCTTGTGCCTGGGTCAAAATGCGTGAGTAATTATAGAATTACTTGTGTGACTATTCTTTCAAAAATTTTCACGGCTGGTTGCAGTCATTCCAAATAACCTCAACATTAGAGCATTACCTTAATGAATCATGAACTGATTCTACATGCATCTTCTTATACCATATCAAGTTGAACTTTCTCTATCTGAAATATACTATGACCTACAATAATGCACATATCTGCATTGATTTCTTGAGCATTATTCAAACACAACTAATGCCCATGAACACTATCTTTACAATTACAATTGTTTCAACTAAACCAACTACTGTGACTACATGAATGTGAACTATTCTAATCTATCTGAAATATATCTATGATTTACAACAATGCACATATTTGCATTGAATTCTAGAAATCTATCTGAAATATATTTATGATTTACAACAATGCACATATTTGCATTGAATTCTTGAAATCTATCTGAAATATATTTATGATTTACAACAATGCACATATTTGCATTGATTTCTTGAGCATTATCGAAACACAACTAATGCCCATATTATGTAAGGATATGAATCAACAAAAACATGAAAATGCTAAAATGGTGGAGATTGCCCTTTTTGGTCCCAATAGCCTCATATATGAACTATACTAGTTATATTATACAGGAATTGATTTAGTGCATAAGTTGTCACAAAGTGATTTGTGACGGCAGGATACTTGAAATTAAATCGATAATTTCAAGAAAAGTGAGTGAGCGACGCTCGACGGTGGAGCAGCGGCGGGGTAATTAGGGGGGTGGTAAGAGGGTACCATACACGCATTTTCGGCGCGCCGGTGGTCCGGTAATCTACCATCTCCCAATTAATTACTCCTCCCCCGCACTTCGCCTACACTCGGGCCTATAAAACGGCCAGTGCTGATGGATTCAGCGGGACTTCAACTGTGGCTGGCTTGTAGCTTGTTCTAATAGTATTCCAAGTGAGTCCACTTGAGGGCCACTTAACCCGAATACCTAGTTAGGACGGCTACCCCTGTCACTATAAGTCCCCTGTCTTTCCACCCATTCCTCCCACACCCTTCCCAAGCCTTGCGGTTACTGACTGCATACGCTCTTTCCATCCTCTCATGCGGTTACAGACACGCACGGGTCCCCTTGCGGTTTCAGACTGTAAATATCCTCTCCTCCTCCTTCTCGGAGCGGTTTCAGACCAGCGAAGAGTACTGCCCCCGAACTGAGCGGTTTCAGACTGCGAACGTTCGGTCCTCTACCCTCAAACCCACCAACTCCTACACATCCCCTAGTGCGGTTCCAGACTGCCTATATCCTTTCCTCCATCCCCTCGTCGCGGTTTCAGACACGCCACGAGTACCCTTGCGGTTTCAGACTGCATACACCCCTTCCTTACCCTTCTCGTGCGGTTCCAGACACGCAACGAGCTCCTCTTTGCGGTTCCTGACTGCATCTTTCCTTTCCTCCATCCCCTCGTCACGGTTTCAGACACGCCACGAGTACCCTTGCGGTTTCAGACTGCATACACCCCTTCCTTCATCCTCTCGTGCGGTTACAGACACGCAACGAGCCCCTAGTGCGGTTCCAGACTGCATATATCCTTTCCTCCTTCCCCTCGTCGCGGTTTCAGACACGCCACGAGTACCCTTGCGGTTCCAGACTGCATACAACCCTTCCTTCATCCTCTCGTGCGGTTACAGACACGCAACGAGGTCCTTTTTGCGGTTGCAGACTGCAATTATCCTTTCCTCCTCCTTCTCAGAGCGGTTTCAGACCTGCGAAGAGTGTGGCCCCCGAATTGAGCGGTTGCAGACTGCGAACGTTCGGTCCCGTACCCTCCCAAAACACTTCTCGGTTTGAGAAGTGGATCCTCCTAGAGCTCGGCGGTTTCAGACAGCCAAAGCTTGTCACCTACACCCACGCCGAGCGGTTCACAGACAGCGACGCGTGTTCCAACCCCGTCCCAGGACTCCTCGTTCCGTAATAGAACCAACCATTCCTTCCTTACCGAGTGTTAACTCACCCTGTTCGCGAGCAGAAGCCTCCGGACGAAGGAAGGAAGAAGTAGGCCGGGATAAGGCTGCTAAAAAGCAGGATAAGCCTACGAAGAGTGTGTCCTCTTTTCCTAACCCCCCCCCCCCCCCATTTCCCGACTGAGTCTAGTCAACCAGGAGAAAATCCTGGTATCAATCAGGCACAACTCGAGGAGGAGTCGAGGTGGCCTGATAAAGTATTGCTATTCACTTATTCATTACATTTAGGCTAACCTTATCAATTCATGAGCACTGACATGTTTATCACTTTCATAAAAATAATTTAAATACCTACCTACCTTTTGTATTCTATCTGATACATTTAACCTAACCAATTGGAGCATATGTACTTGAACCAACCACCTTGACTTGGATCTATTTTTTTTACCTCCTATGTTTTCCTTCCCACTCCAACAGTGGTGGTCCTCTGTCTTATTATTACACTTGTAACTTCTCATCACCCTGCATCACTTTCTACCAATGGGTATTTTGAACCATGGAAATTCTATGACTCAATATATTTGAAACCTTGGTGGGGTTATGAGATTTTACATGTTTTGGTCGTCTCCAGCCCAGATTTGTTTGAACAAGCACAGTTCAAAGGTCCAGTTTTCCTAGTTCAGTCCATTTCTCTCCATCCTGAATGCCTTACCAATGTCCTCATTCATTAACAAGCTCAAGGTATACTAAGGTGGTTCTCTATTGGTTGCCCTATTGTCATTAATTGTTGTTAATTGATTTTCATTGTGTTGTATCTTTAAGTAATGTATATTGCATTGTGTCATATTGCTAGTTATAATAATCTTTTGTTGACTGACTTAACAGTAATAACACATTTGACTGACTGACTATTCATTTCAGCGTGGGCAGTAGTGACAAACATTTATCTACTATTTCTCAATTTCAATTGTGACTATCACCACTACTACTATGGCTAAAAACATTCGTCATTTTGAGGCAGCTAAGGAAGCTGCAGTGCAAGAGTTGCAAATTTTGCAACAGCACTATGATAACTTTGAGGTTATTGACCTTCAAACTCATGAACACTTACTCATTATCAAGGGTGAACTGGAGAACATCAGATCTGCCTTTGACAATGCTCACACAAAGTTAATTGAACTTGATCATGATATTGATTGTGATGAACATTGGCAAACTAAATCACACTTCATCTCATTTGCTGCTACCCTCAATGCCAAGTTGAAGGCATTTACTAACAAACCTCTTGAAATTATACAAGCACAACCTTCCTCTGTCAATCCTGCTCCCAATAATCAGCTGAATGTTAGGTTACCTGAGATTCCTATTCCTAAGTTACAAGGGAACTTCAATGAATGGTTACAGTTTCACGACACATTTTCCAACATAATTATTGAAAATGGATCAATCAATGATGCAACCAAATTTTACTATTTGCGCCAAGCATTAGAATGTGAAGCCTTGGCCTGTATCAGTAATATCCCTCCTGGTAATAATAATTTTCATATTGCTTGGAATCTACTAACTGATTGCTATGACAATACTTGTAGAATCGCATCCACACACATTTCAGCTCTGGATAGTCCTCAAATTGTCAAAAAATCTCCTCAAGATCTTCGATCATTTATTGATCATTGCAAGGGTCACATTACAGCACTGGAATCACTGGCTCTTGATCTTGATGTGAAAGAAATGCTGTATGTTCACAGAATATTGTTACACCTAGATTGTTCAACATTATTCGATTGGGAAAGACATACCTTGGGTGATACAGTTTAGTATCAGAGCTCGATGAGAGCGGACGTAAAACGATTGAGCTCCGTTATCTATCTAAAAACGAGCGTGTCTTTACAAAATGAATTGTCGTAAATGCAATAAGTTAATTATGCGGTCTTCAAAGGACAAGACTACGAACAAGATTCAGTGCGGTGAATGTAAGGAGAATTTTCATGGACGGTGCGTGAATCTTGGTGATGCTGAATTGCATGTTTATGAGGTTTCCGGGCATGAGTGGTTGTGTTTGAAATGTACTCATGAACGTCGACTGAGTCGTAGCTACAGTGACAGTGGTGTTGCAATGAATCTGGGCTCGCATACTTCAAGTGAAATTGATAGCTTGAAAACCCTTATCAACGAACTGGGTGAAAAATTAGAGTCTGGACTGAAACATATCGAATATGACTTGGGTAAGTCACTCGACTCATGCCATGAGAAGCTCGACAATAACTCCAGATTATTGGCCGCTCAAAAAGCCATAATTGAAAAGCAGAATCAACTTATCGAGTATCTCAAATCGGATAATTTAGCGTTGTCAAGAAAGGTAACGGACCTGTCAGTGCAATTGACCGATGTGGAGCAGTATTCGAGATCAAACACCTTGGAGATTCATGGGATCCCTAGCTCCCAGAATGAAAACGTCACCGAAATTGTTATAGAGGTTGGTAAGGCTCTCGACGTCCCAATCACAGAGCATATGATTGATGCTTGTCATCGGCTGAAGCAGAAGAACAACCGTACATTGCCTGGAATTATAGTAAGATTTGTTCGTCGTACCATCAAGGAGAAAATTATGGAGAGGCGTCGGGTGAAGAGGACTCTGTCAACTAGACACTTGGGCTTGGCGACCGATACTCCGGTTTACATCAACCAGTCTCTCTGTCAGGAAAGAGCTGTATTGTTTGCAAAGGCGAAAAAAGTTAAAAATGAACTGCATTTTAAGTTTCTATGGGTGGACAGAATGGGTAACATTAAGATTAGAAGAGACGAAACTTCATGGTTACACGAGCTGTCCACTGTGAAATAGTCACAGAGTTATCAACAAAGGCCTTCATTGCTGCTCTCTCTAGATTTGTAGCTTCCTGTGGACTTCCAAAATGTATTTTTTTTGACAATGGCACCAATTTTCAAGGTGCTAGCCGAGATTCAGCTGATATCTATGATTTCCTAGCACCACCAAAAACTCAAAAAACGATTGAAACTTTCACTTCTTCAATTCATATCAATTGGAGCTTCATCCCGCCACATTCTCCAAACTTTGGAGGGTTGTGGGAGGCAGCTGTTAAGAGCTTTAAAACCATCTTTTGAGTAACAACTTTAAACCAGATTCTCAATTTGGAGGAATTTATCACTTTGGCCACACAAATTGAGGCCATCCTCAATTCTTGGCCCATCATGCCTCTCACCAAAGATCCTCACAATCTAAACTTTTTATCACCTGGGCATTTCCTAATTGCATGTGCACTTACTGCTCTGACACCTGATGTAAATACTGAACAGCCTTCCAATCAATTGAAGCGCTGGCAACACATTCACAATATGACTTCTCAGCTATGGTCCAGATGGACTAAGGAATATCTCATCTCACTTCAAAGGGGTTCCAAATGGGCTTCATCCACTGACAATATCAAGATTAACACCTTGGTTCTTATCCAGGAAGATAACACTTCTCCTGTTAACTGGAAACTTGGTCAAATCACACAGCTATTTCCAGGCCCTGATGGTAAAGTGCAAGTTGTTACACTTCACACTTCTACAGGCAGTCTCAAACATGCCATTTCAAAATTGATACCCTTGCCTATTGATGACAAGTAAATGCATATTGTCATTCCACATATTTTTTATTTATTTTCTTTTCTTCCGCAATTCATCCTGAATCTCAGAACATTGGCAGCATATGTTCCTTTCCAATACACATTCCTTCCTTTTCATTCCTTCCTACTTCATGATTTGATTTAGTCAATCCATCATCTCGCCTTTTAAATCTTCCATGTTCAAAGCACTCACTCACATTCTCTGCAGTGTACCAACCATCTGCTTTCCATAGTTACTCATGTTTCTTTTTATACACATCCTTCTGTTTTGCTTTTATTTCTTGTTACATTTAGCTCTAAGTTTTAGTATTGTGTATTTCAACACCTCCTTGTGCTTGGGTTTGAAGTCATTATTTTTTGTGTGGTTGGTACCCTCGATTCCTCCCCACTTTGGGTGTTGGCTCTCTTCCCTCGAAAAAACCTTTGCTGAACGTTTCTTCTAGTGAAAGTGGAATCAATTGAAAATTAATATAATATAATTTAATGAATTATTCAACTTTAAAATGTGTCTTGTGCCTGGGTCAAAATGCGTGAGTTATTATCAAACTACTTGTGTGACTATTCTTTAAAAATTCTTCACGGCTGGTTGCAGTCATTCCACGTAACCTCAACATTAGAGCATTACCTTAATGAATCATGAACTGATTCTACATGCATCTTCTTAAATCATATCAAGTTGAACTTTCTCTATCTGAAATATACTATGGCCTACGATAATGCACATATCTGCATTGATTTCTTGAGCATTATTCAAACACAACTAATGCCCATGAACACTATCTTTACAATTACAATTGTTTTAACTAAACCAACTACTGTGACTACATGGATGTGAACTATTCTAATCTATCTGAAATATACTTATGACCTTCGACAATGCACATATCTGCATTGATTTCTTGAGCATTATTCAAACACAACTAATGCCCATGAACACTATCTTTACAATTACAAATGTTTCAACTAAACCAACTACTGTGACTACATGAATGTGAACTATTCCAATCTATCTGAAATATATTTATGATTTACAACAATGCACATATTTGCATTGAATTCTTGAGCATTATCCAAACACTACTAATGCCCATAATTATGAACTTTACTAGTTATATTATACAGGAATTGATTTAGTGCATAAGTATTGCTATTCACTTATTCATTACATTTAGGCTAACCTTATCAATTCATGAGCACTGACATGTTTATCGCTTTCATAAAAATAATTTAAATACCTACCTGCCTTTTGTATTCTATCTGATACATTTAACCGAACCAATTGGAGCATATGTACTTGAACCAAGTACATATAGAATGAATAACCTTGACTTGGATCTATTTTTTTTACCTCCCATGTTTTCCTTCCCTCTCCAACAGTGGTGATCATCCATCTTATTATTACACTTGTAACTTCTCATCACTCTGTGTCACTTTATATTCAATGGGTATTTTGAACCATGTAAATTCCATGACTCAATATACTTGAAACCCTGGTGGGGTTATGAGATTTTACAGGTTTCTTGAGATTTCTACAAACCTCCTGAACAATTAAGGCCGTGTTTCACTATATTCTGTGACCTTCTACAGCATCCTTGATTCATCTAGAAGCTGCTACTTCTTGGAATTATGACAACTATCTCATATATAAAGGAGCTAACGTGAACCAGTGAGTTGAGTCTTACAAAAGCTTGTGTGACAGTTACTTTTACAAATCCGCATGACAGATTGTTTTACAGATCGTGTGAGAGAGACAATCCAGTGTTGTTGGAGTAAACAGTGCTTGATTACAGTGTATAATGCAAAAACAAGTGTTCACTATATGTGCAGCTTACTAATAGTTTAAAGAAATTGTGTCAAGTGATATTATTTGGAACTGTCAAATAACGAATTGGACTGTGTTTTTGAGTGATCAAATGCTCTTTTTATAATTTCTTTCTACATTATTGTGCAGTTTATTGGACTCTTATTTTTTTTTATTATTAATCAGCCTGTAATTAATTATTCATTAATTCGTGTAGATAATTACTAGATGGAAGTAATACCTTGTCATTTGTTGATCTGTTTTTTTCCTTTATTAATTGAACTTACAAGTGTGTGACTTATTTGTGTAAATAAAGTGCAGGTGTGGACTTTAGTGTTGCCAGCTTTGTTTTAGCCATTAGAACCCATAACAATATATTAAATACTCTTTGAAAACTGCGGTAACTTGTGGAAGTGTTTCTTACTAATAAAACTAGTTTTTTGCCTGAATAAGCTACTATTGCGACTCACCAAGTGATAATCTCCTCAACTTCTTGTATTATGATCATGTATGTCAAGATTTTGGTTGATATCACTCTTTTTAACATACAAAGTAGCTTCATACACATGCAAGAAGGGTATATTCAGGAGACCAAGACTCTTGAACAACGGTCTACATGAATATAATCTATTTACTCTTCCTATACACCTGAAAGCTTTCTCTCTGATCTTAAATACCCTATCAAGGTTCTGTTTTGATGAATTACCTCATACTAAGAAAGCAAACAATCTTAGTATGTGACAGTAAGAGCCCATGGTAAGCTAAGAAAAGTAACTTTTTGTCATTTAATCTAGCAAGCTGCCACAGGATAAATACCCCAGATGAAATTTTTGTACATATTCTCTCAATGTATGGAGCCCAGGTTGATTGTCTATACAACAAAACTCCTAGAAATGCAATGTTTTCTAATATTAAAACTGACACTGTATTTCACTTTTATATATTGTTTTACTCACTTTTATTGGAGATGCTTGAGGGATGCATTTTACTTCTGAAAAGAAGTATCGTCAGCCTGCCGCCAGGAGTCATGCTTTGTGAGCGGCCATTATGTAGTTAAAAATTACATTGAATTTGAATTGTGTTTGGTCATTGAGTAAGTTGGTTCTACCTTGTTCATGGTGTTTGAATATTTCCTATTGCTCCATTTAATTTGTGGCTAGAATGTGTGTAGAATTTTTAAGTCAGTTTGGATATTATTATGTGAGTGTCCAGTATTGATTAAGTGATCTGCAAATGTTGAGTCAGAGTTGGAATGTGATGTTTTGATGTGTTCTTTGTATCTTTTGTTGAATGATCTGCCTGTTTGTCCTATGTAGTACTCGGGCATGGTATTTATGTCTCGGTATGTAGTAAACACCCAACACTCAAACTAAATAATTTACTGGCACCGCTACATTGATGACATCATAGTACTCTACAATAGAAACCAAAGACAGTGTGAACAACTCCTAACACAATTGAAAAAAAACCCATAAAAATACAATTCACAGTAGAATATGAAACAGACTAACCTTAAACTTATTAGACCTCACTATCAAAAAAGTAAATTACATATGCCCAAATTCAAAATCTACAAAAATAACCAACTATCACAGACAAGCTCATTCGCAACTTATCCAACCATCCACATCAACACAAACTTGCTGCTTTTAACTACATGATCCATAGACTCTCAAATGTTATACTATCACAAGCTGACAACCAAGAAGAAATCAATACAATCGAATATTTGGCACAACAAAATGGATACAACACCAATCCAGTAGACAAAATCCTGACAAATAATAATAATAATAATAATAATAATAATAATTATTATTATTATTATTATTATTATTATTATTATTATTATTATTATTATTTAATTCCAATTTCAATTTATCAATGATACAATGACAATAATTACAAAAAATTGATCAACTATATCACATAAAGTTTTCTTGCAATAGTATGGCTTAAGGCCTTTGTATATTGCAAACATCTGGAGATGAGATACAACAATAGCTGTAACCTATGCTGATGATCAGTTCTTCTCTTGTAGTTCAGTACTCCTCCAAAACTCTAAGTCTTCTTGTGAACAATCCAACACTCTCAAAGAAGTCATCTGCCAATGAATTTGCAGTCATGATACATCTCTCAAGTGGAGCTGCCACACTGTGCACTGCTGGTACAAATCTATCATGATGTCTTGGATTTCGAGATGGAACAGCAACACCAACACCTCAGTCTCCTATCACCTGTCTTTCATGTAAGGATTTATACATGAATGAAGCCTCTTCCTTTGTTCTTCACCATTCCAGAGACTCTAACTTGAGCAGCTTACATGAATTCCAGTAAGACAGATCCAGGAGGTCAGGGAAAAACTAAGTCTTAACAGCATGTACAAATTTTCTCTGAACTGCTTCCAGCTTCTGAGTGGTACAGTGCCTTTCTCTGTTCCAAATAATGGAACAATATTCTAGAACACTGCGGACTAAGGATAACTTGGAATCAAACATAACACCAAGGTCCTGAATGTCTGAAACTCTCTCAATGATTCCTCCATTGATCTTGTATCTGGATCTGATTGGATTGGTCTTTCTTGTGAAGGTCATACTCAGAGTTTTTTTAATATTTAAGGGCATCAAGTTTTTCTGGGACCACTCGACCACTCTATTAATTTCTTCTTGCAGAAGTAAAGCATCTTCCTTTTTTTTAATGATATTAAAAATTCTGAGGTCATCTGCATACAACAATGCCTTACATTTTAGGTTGTCAACTATATCATTTCTGAATAAGTTGAACAACAAAGGTCCCAAATTGGATCCTTGTGAAACTCCAGATGTGGCAATAAAGTCAGCTGATATACATCTCTCATATTGTACTGACATGGAACTGTCAATTACTAAGATATGATGGAATCCATTTCCCCATAACTGGACTGAATCCAATATCTGAGAGCTTCTTGATTAAAATTTCATGTGGCATTTTATCAAAGGCCTTTTCCATGTCAAGATATATAACATCAACCTGTCCTTGATTCTCTACACATCAGGGGCCCATAATGGAAAGAAAGCTTGCAAAGTTAGTGGTGGTTGATTTTCCAGACATAAAGCCATGCTGACAGTTAGTTAGATGTTTCTCAACATTCTTGTAGATGTGGTCATGCACAATCATCTCCATAATCTTTGAGAATGGATCTGAAACTGAAACTGGATGAAAATTTCTCATATCTTTAGCATTTCCTTTTTTTGGATGGGTACAACTGCTGCTCTTTTCCAACTTTCTGGAAAAACTTCTTGTTTCAAGCTTGTGCTGAATATTAATTTCAGTACTGGAGAAATTAATTGTCCAATTCGTTAGGGATTCCTAAAAAAAGGGAGGGATTAAAGTTAGGGATTCCTCCAAGACCAACAGATGAGCCAGATCTCAAATGGTTAATAGCCCTGAGTACATCCTCCTCCTCCTCTACCTTTGGTATGCCAAATGATGAAGTGCCATTGCCACCATCATGATCTATTACAGTAGCATTAGTATGCTGGAAAAGTTGAACTGAAGTGCTGACCAAAATGTTGACATATGAGGCTGGGGTCTGATACTATTGAGTAATTAACAGATAATGAAGTGAAGCTTGATTCGGTTCTATTTCCCTTTATGAATTTCCAGAAGCTCTTGGGTTTATGTTGAAGGCTGTTTTCGGTTTTCTGGATCATCAACTTCCTGTCTATCTCATACTGCAGCTTGATATTTTTTCTTAAAGTGGAAAATAATTGATAATGATCATAAAAACCAGACCATTTGAAAGTTCTGTGAGCTCTTTCCTTCTTGTTCATTAGATTTATAAGCCTTGATGAGAACCAGAATGGGTATTTAGAAGATTTAGAAGTCTTAATAACCCTTTTAGGGATAGAATTTTCCATAGCACTGATTACAACATCATTCAATCTTTGTGCAGCAAAACTGGGATCCATGCTAACAGAAATATCATCCCAACTGATGTCCATTAAGTCATCATGAAGTTTAAGGTAATCTCCCTCTCTGAAAATATACCTGGCTTCCTGCACCACTCTTGGAGAGCTTTCAAACACTTATAGTCGAATTGAGAATGGATCATGAAATACATTGGGAATTACAAATGGATCAACAACATGTGACACTTGAATATCCCTCCTGTTACTCAGAATGAGATCAAGGACTCTGTCACTAAATTGTGGCTTGTTGAATTGGTTGAAGCAGACATCTTCCATGAACTGTGAGATCACTTCTGCTCTTTGCAGCAAATAGAAGTGAGCATTAGGAACGAAAGTGTTGTCATTCCAATGAATAGCATCAGCATTAAAGTCACCAAGCATCATCACATCCATAGGCATATTTATCAATTTGTCTCCAACATCAGCCAGATATGAGGAAAGAGCTTCAATGGATGAAGTTGGGGAAATACTGTATAATGGCATGCCAGCAGTAATTGTCTACTAGAGATCCTCAACTCAATCCACACAACCTCAGGCAGCAATTCAAGGTCATATCTTTGAACACCAGAAAGGATCTTTTTAATGGCCAACAATACACCTCCACCTCTTGACTGCCCAACTTGATCATACTGTCTATCAAAACGAAATATATTGTAGTCATTAGTAAAAAAAATTGAACTACAATGTTGATCTCCCAGCCATGTCTCACTTATTGCAATAACATCGAAGTTGTTGCTGGCAACTGAAGTAAAAAATTCTGAAGATTTTGTTCTTAGACCTCTCAAATTTCGATAATATATACTAAGGTCTTTAAATGGAAGTACTAAATTCAGTGCACACTCTAAGAGGAACTCCAATCAGAATAGCGGAGGATTATGCAGAAAGTACAAGGCATACAAGGGAAGAGCTGAAACCATTAATGATTGAGGCAAGAAACAGTGGATTGAAAGCTTTCCTGAGAGTCGATAAGCTGATCGTGAATGGAAAATCTTACAGTAAAAAAGAGTGGATGCAAAAAAACAGCGATAGTGACACCAATCATGTATCAAATAGACTGGGCAAGAATAATTCCACAACTGAGGACGAAGAACAACTACTAGCTGAAGACCAGATTCTTTTAAACGTCGATAATTCTCCACGAGAACAACATCACTCACTCACTTGCACTCAGGACGAAGCAGCTATCGACAGGCAGTCTGGAGTCATGGCAGAGGAAATTGGAGAATCTCAGAACCGACGGAGAACGTATTCAACTGTTGCGTCAACGAGTGGAATACAACAGCGGGCCGCAGTCGAGAAAACAGCAAACAAAAAAGAAAACAGAAAACAAAATCTGATGCAGTGGCTGGAGCAAGGAACTTTGACAAGGAGTCAAGTGAAGAAAAATCAAATGTCAAAGGACTCGAATGTGCAAACAAAACTATAGCAGGAGAAGAGCAGTAGAGGTTTGGAGAATAACATCCACTTGCCAGGTAAAATTGAAGCTTTTAATATTGTTTTTTGGAACTGTCATGGTTTTAATAATGTTCTTAATCTAGATGCTGAACAATATAAAACATTTAATAGATTTAGTGTCATAGGTATTAGTGAAACGTGGTCTTGTAGTGAATTAGACATTTCAAATAATTTTCCAGGTTATAATATAATACAACAAAAAGCTGTTAGGGAAAATATCACAGGTAGAGCTAGAGGAGGTCTTATGGTGATGATAAGAAAATGTTTCAAGTTTGCTTTAATAGAAAGCACAGATTCGTTCATTTTTTTGAAATTATCATACAAAGGCACGGCTGTTATCGTGGGCCTTATCTACCTTCGATTGGAAAATTTTAATGTGAATTTGAATTTACTTCAATCATTTCTACAGAATAATATCAATCATATTAACAGGTTCCCAGTTATTATTGGAGGAGATTTTAATAGTAGGTTGGGAGAATTAAATCAGTGCTTGGACGATAATTTATTCATGTTCTCCAACTTATTTCCATTGCGTCAATCACATGATAAAATTGTTAATGTATTTGGTAGGAAGCTGATGGATGTTATGAATGATAATCTCTTCATACTAATCAATGGTAGAGCTAAGAATGATTCACCTGGTAGTTATACATTTATAAATAATAATGGTAAAAGTACTATAGATTTAATATGGATTAACTCGAACCACATTGAAACAATTTTAGATATAATAGTGTCAGACTTTGTATTGTCTTCAGACCATCTGCCTGTTACTGTAAAAACAAATTTAGGAATAGATGACGCTAGAATAGAAGAAATAGCCGAAATAACGGAACGATTGAATTGGTTGTCAGATAAGGACGATCCTTACAAACTTCTAATGATGATATCGGAAAGATTAGAAAATGTAAGTGATGACACAAACAATAGTTATGATAATTTAGTTGTTTCCATCAAGCAAGGGGCTACTCTATTAGGAATGATAAGACAATATAGCGGTTCATTCAAATTTAGAAACAAGCCTTGGTATGACTTGGAATGCAATGTAAGAAAAAGACACGTACGTCAAGCGTATAGAGCTGCGAAAAAAAGAAATTTTTCTGAAGACTCAGTTAGCAATTATTTATATACACAGAAAGCATATAAATTACTATTGAAAAATAAAAAAATGCAATATCATAAGGATATGCAAAATAAAATAGCAAATACAAAAAATTCCAAGGAGTTTTGGAATGCAGTTAAGTTTTATAGAAGAAAACCGATAATTTCAAACTGTATAAGTCCTGAAGTGTGGGTCGACTTCCTGCTCAATAAATATACTTCTCAGTCTGTTCCACCACCCATATTTCTAGATGTATCCCACCCTACACTCGATAGGGAAATAGATATAATAGAATTAAATTATGTACTTGATAATCTGAAATCTGGAAAAGCGCCTGGTACCGATAAAGTAATAAATGAGTTTTATAAAGCGTTGCCAATTGGATGGAGAAATTATTTGCTAAATTTGCTCAATAAAATTTTAAAAACCCAAAAAATACCAAATGAATGGGGTAAAATATTAATTTTTGTTCTACATAAAAAAGGAGATCCCTCAGTGCCTAGCAACTATAGAATTATTGCACTTATAAATACAATAGTTAAAATTTTAACAAGAATATTGGAAATACGCCTATCAAAATGGGCTGAGGAGAGCAGTATTCTGCCAGAGGGGCAATGTGGCTTCAGAAAGGGTCGAGGGTGTGTAGATAATGTATTTGTCTTATATTCACTGTTGTTTCAGCAAGTAGAGCTGAGACATAAGCCTGTATATGCTCTATTTGTAGATTTTGAGGCCGCTTTCGATGGTGTACTGCATTATGACCTTTGGTGCAAACTGGGGAAAATTGGAGTTAGTAGTAACATAATCAGATTTCTTAGTAAATTATACAGTAGAGCTGAACTTCTTATTATGAATAACTTGATCCCAGTAGAAAGAGGTGTATTACAGGGGGACTCAATCAGTCCACTTCTTTTTTCATTGTACATTGCGGACATTGAAGCCTTCTTTAGAGAAAATGGTTTATCAGGTATCTCAATTGATAGTTCTGCCGATATTCTTATTCTTTTGTATGCTGACGATATTGTAATTCTCGCAGACAGCCCATCCGATATGAGAAGAAAAATCAAGTGTTTGGAAAATTATTGCAGTACACTGAAGCTGAAGGTAAACATATCCAAAACGAAAATACTTCCTTTTCATAAGGGTAGGTTGAGAAAAAGCAGGCCTTTTCATTACAAAGGAGAGGAAATTTAAATTTGTAAATCTTACACATATTTAGGTGTTGAATTCAGCTCTTCAAGTCGTTTTAATGTATTCTGCGCGAACACTATAAATAAAACTAAATGCGTTAGCGAGGCAGTCATAAAAGTTCTGAGGAGTTCTCGATCAGATAATTGGGAAAGCAAAATAAAGCTGTTTGAAGCCGTAGTTCTGCCCACCGCTACATATGGAGCAGAGGTTTGGGGATTAAGTTGTTCGGAGCACATTGAGAAAGTTCAACTTCATTACTTTAAGAGGGTGCTTCTCCTAAATAATCGAGTTCCAAATTGGGCATTGCGCTTAGAAACTGGCAGAATAAAGTTGGCAAACTTTATATTTTTTAAAAGTTTGGAGTGGTTTATAAAAATATTAGGTATGCCAGAGCATAGATACCCGAAAATTTGTTTGAAGAAATTAATACTACTCTCCAGTAATCAGCTTTATGAAAATAGAAACATGCTTAACTGGGTAAGACTATTGAAAAATCAACTTTCTTTGGCTTCTGTCACCATTGATTGGGATAATTGTGAGAATTTTATTACAATGCTTGGAGAAATAAAGTGGGATATAGCTTTTAAACATAGTACAGCGCTTTATGCTGCGGACATACAACAGGCAATTAATTCAATTTCGTGCCCTGTTTATCAGATAATTAATCCAAATTTTGTTTTGGCTGAGCAATTTAGTTTAAAATCAGTTTTCCCATGGGTCAGATGTATTACTCAGCTGCGTTTGGCGTCTGAATATGGTTTATATCTTTATTTGAAGGATAAAGGAATTTATATAGCTTGTAACGAACACTGCCCAATTTGCAATATCAGAGAGGAGGAAACACCAACACACATTCTAGTCAGGTGTCCTATGTATTCTGATTTGAGACAACAATTCTTATCAAAGTATATTAATAACATAGTTAGTCATAATGATAGGGTTATGGTTCTTCTTTCTAATGTTTCTGTGAATAAAATGAAAGATGTATACAAATTTATGGTAAACGCTTTGAACTTACGTACTTACATTTTGGAAACAACAGGCTGATCTCCTACAGTTAAAGCAATCATAATATTAATTTCCTGATATATTTATGTCCTATATTGAATATCATTTATTATATTATTATTATATCCATTGTCGATTTATATTGTTATGTGGTGATGATTCCTATATTTTATGTTTGTTATTACTGTATGCAACTATAGATATGCAACTCATTTGTATGAGCTAAAGCTCAATAACAAATAAAATGATTATTTATTTATTTATTTATACTAAGGTCTTTCATGAAGAAATATTATCACTACATCCCTCCTCTGCTTGATTGTTTTTATGCTTCTGATTAATTGTTTTGCTAGAGAAGCATAAATTTTCTTTCAGAGGGCCATAAAATCAGGAAATTGTAGCTCCTTCAGGCCAGACACTGGGATCACAAACCTCATTAAACTCTCTCTCAGACACCACAACATGGAAAGAACTGTAAGATTCCGGAAATTTGGCCTTCAATTTTGTGCAGTGTATAAGGTCAAGTGGTACTGAGCCATTAATCAAAGCTACAATATCCTCCTCAGACGTGTTGGGGAAGAAACGACTCACAAAGAGAGCTTTGGTTCTTGAGCGGATGTTGACACTAGTCCCTTTCTTGGAACCAACTTGAATGTGCCACTTTTTAGGTTTCTTTTCTTGACTAGGAATTGTCTCAGGTGGAGGAGTTATGTTGTCAGTTTCACTCTTCTTTCCTCTTTTACTGGGTTTCTTCACCACTTGAGACCAGGTTTTGTCAAATAAATAAGTCTCCTCGTTTTTATTTTCAGCTGAACTATTCAAATTATTATTTGAGATACTTGATGGTATGACTAAAGGTGGTTCTTGACGCCTATTTACTCGTTGCTTTTGCTGCTGTGGTTTGTCAACATGATCCAACTGAGATTCACTCATTTTATCCACTGGTTGTTACTTCTTGCCAAGCCTGGCACATTGAAAACACTGAAGAAACCTAGAGCAGCCTATTTTCCTCTTTAACAGTAGAGAGCTCTGATTTTAAATTCATTAATTCGTGCTTAATCTCGGTTAGCAAAGATGCACTTACATTCTCCATTAGACTAAATTTATTTGAGAAAAAATCTTTCAAATCACGAATCATGGTAATTACATTGTCACCTCTACAATTATTTGAAAGGACATTGTCACTCATATTATTATCAGGAGTAGGATTCTTCTGACATGTCAATTTAAGACCTTTAGCTGGCCTTATAGGTGTGTTATCGTCAACTATTACTGACGTTGTCATACAAGCTTGACACTTAAAGCCTGAGTCTTTATATATTTCTAGCTCATCATCCGAAATTTCTAAGCAGTTTACATGCGTTCTAGATGCACACGCCTCACACTGCAAGCATTCCTGTCGTCCATAAAAAGCCTTTTTACAAATTTTACATTTATCCTTACTCGGAGCCATTCTGATTTACAACACGAATAACATTCAAAAAATTAAAATATACATGAATAGAAAGATTAATTATGTGAAAATGCATTCACTGTCAGAAAATTAAATTCATATGTTATTTTGCCGCCGCAGATAACAAGCTTCACTCCTCAGACCTACCCAGGGATGGGCTGTCGACCTAATGGGGTGTAAGTTAGGCTAAGCTGTGCGACACACATTTACGCCGCCCTCTCCAGGGGGTCGAACAGTTACAACCTGAGCTTGGATACAGAGCCAATAGTTGCCATAGCCACCAGTAAACAAAAGTTGATGAAACAAAATACCGGCTTCTTGACAGAGGCGGAGATAACAGCCACCGGTTTCACTTTCTTTTATCTATGATTAGAAGTCACTCCTTCACTTCTACGTCAGTTACAGTTGTTTATTCCTAAGTATCGCATGAGAATACCGGCTTACAAAATAGACTCTGCTTCTGTGTACTATGTGCGAGTGATTCACTGCAATGACGAGCATGACGCCATAATAATAATAATAATAATAATAATAATAATAATAATAATAATAATAATAATGATAATGATAATGATAATGATAATGATAATAATAATGATAGTGATAGTAATAGTAATTGTAATTGTAATAATAATAATAATAATAATAATGAATTCGCACCAAAAATGGAAAGCTGGTGGGCAAATTAAAAGAACAAGTTCAAAAAATGAACCATCTTCGCTCAGCGTCTTCTGCTGGGAGTTTTACGTCTAATAATAATGAGTTGGAAAAATAAATGTTTTTGAGATAATAATTCAAAAAATTAATATTCTTCAAAGCTATTTATTTTTCAGTGTAGGTATATACTGAAAGGGACTCCATTAAAATGACAAAATAAAAGCCATTTTATTTTTAAGAGGCCTTTCGCTATTATAATTTTCCTAAATAAAGAATTCTATGTTTTATTGAGAGTTGTAGAATTCCACTTATAGTTTATCTATTTTTCTCATGAGTAGATTTTTAGTAACTTTAGTTTGGATGTTATATTGATCATATTGATTTGCTAATTTTATAAATATTTCATAATGTAGGCTGCAAGAAATCTCTCATATTTTTGAAACTCATTGATTTCCTATATCTAAATCAATCTGGCAAAGAAATATTTTGCAATCTACTGTCAATAATGCTCCTAAACAATCATCTAACGAACCTTTTTTAGTAAAGTGGCTCAAAACCGGGAAGGGAAATTAGTTTCAAATGATAAATTCGTATCTTTGATAAATTGTATTGAAAGACATAAATAGATCAAAAAATCAGGATAGCATTAGTGGAAGGAACTCTTGTAACAATCTGACAGACTCCCAAGATTCTAAGAGATTAAGTAGATCTAGTTCAATATGCAAAAGCAACGATCAAGTAATAAGGGATGATAGGGAAGTACTCACTGTGTTTCATACGAATATTCAATACATTTGTAACAAAATAGATAGAATCAAAGTATTCTTGATACAAGAGGCTCCTGATATAGTCATTTTCACAGAGCATGGTTTAAAAGAAGATGAAATGTCACAACTTGATATTCCAAACTACAGGTAGTAGATATTGATAGTAGATAACTACTTGATATTCCTGTATTCATTGAAAGCTTCATATTGCAGGACACCTCATCGAAGTGAGGGAGTAGGTATCTTCAAATGCTAAGGATAGGCCTGTGCAAACATTAATAATATGTAGAGAAATTTGCTGTGGAAATGGATTTAGAAGTTACTGGTTTGAGAATAAAAATCGACAATAATTTCTAAGTAGCAGTGTTAGGTATTTATAGGTCACCAAATGTGGAATGAAACAATTTTTGTGAACTATTCAGTAGGCTTTTAGAAATAATTACTACTCGTTTTACAAACGTTATTTTAGCGTGAGATTTCAATACAGACTTTGCAACACAGAATAAAATGATAGAATATTAAAGGGATATTATATAGGCCTACATGAATAACTTGAACATGATTACTCTAAAACAAGATTAGGAAGCTTGGAACAATCTGATCATGACTATCAAATCTTAGAGATGGGGTTGCAAGGCCATGAATCAATTAAAAAGTGTAAAGTAATGAAAGAAATTCAACAATGTGAACAGAGGAATATCGATTGTTGAAGCAGAATCTGCTAAAAGAAAACTGGAATAGGGTCTACAATAGCAATAGTTTAAATATTAAATATGACAGTTTCATTGATATTTTGAGGTTTCATATTAATATGACTTGTCCAGTTAAAAAGTCCATGTAAAAAACAAATTAGACAAAATTGAAGAGTAGATAATTGATGATATTCTTGCAGAAAGGGATTGGGTTAAAGATGATTATGATGAATTTAAATTATCTAGAAATATTTTGAGTGGAAATAATTACAACGCACAAAAGAAAAACTATACAAAAGAAGTGAAAAGAGCCAAATGTAAGAAAACAGCTGTTTTATACAATTATTATAATAATTGTCAACTTTTGACTATTTAATTACAAGAAAATTATCAATATTGGTACACCCAACCTCAAAAACAGAATTTCACTTTTTATTAAGATACTGTAAATTATAATAGACAAATTAATAATGGAAATTATTAAGATATTATAAATACTAATAATGATGAACAAAAATACTACTTATCCATTTGAATTAATATTCTATTCTTCAAAATTTGCAGAGCCTGTTCTGACAACGTACGCACAGAATCACTGCTACCTAGAGCTCCAAAAATGCCTCATATGTGTATGAAGCTACTTTATATGCAGAAACGAATGATATTAACCAAAATCTAGATGTACACGATTATAATACAAGAAGCCAAGGAGATTATCACTTTGTGAGTCACAATAGTAGCTTATTCAAACAAAAACCTAATTATATTGGTAGAAAACTCTACAACAAGCTACCGCAGTTTTTAAAGAGTCTTGAAAATATAGAAATATTTAAAAAACAATTAAAAAAGTATTTAGTTGCTAAAGCTTTTTATAGTGTACAGGAGTTTCTTTCACATCAAAATTAAGCCTCACCCCAACTAATTGATACAGTAATATTTTGGTAACTAGTTTATAAGAGTATAAGAGTATAATTGTTGATCTGACTTGTCTTATACTTCTTAACTGGAGTCTCCAAGACGTAATCTACAAAAAAATAAAAATAAATAAAGTTTGAAAATAAACTAAAAAGTTTAGGATGAAACAATTTTTAAAAAGAAGCCGACGTCAATGATATGATACTCAAAAATTGAATTCTCACATACCCAAAAGTTTAAAATAAAGCATTTTATTCAACCTGGGACATTTTTGAATTCAATACATGTGATTTTTTGAAGTCGGCGCCAAATATTGTTGGAAGTTAACTCATGTAGTTTGCTAGTGCCAAATTGAACTGTGAAGACCGCTTGTGGCACTTGCATCCAAAATGGCATGAATAGCTAGCTGGTAGGACATTTTTTTTTAAACTGAAATAACTACTCTATAGTCTGTTCAGCGAGCCTACAGAGTGGAGTCAACAAGCTTTGCATGTGTGTGAGTGAGGAATTCTGAGAATTGTACTGGCATCAGTCAGTTGGCCTATTCACACTCATTGCCACATACAGTTCATTTTTAACAGCTGTTGCCGCACTTCCAGTTTGTGAAATAAATATGGCAATTATTATTGCATTATTTTAAGAACATATTAGATTTTTAATTCAGTTATCTAGTCAGTATTTTCAATTCAAATGTATAGGTAAAAATAATTCAATCGAAAAATTTATGAACAATTCTAATAATAATGATAAACCTACCAGTGATTGCTGAATGTTTGGATACATTACCTAAGCATTGAAGGTAGGAAAATAGCCATCTTCTTTATATAATTCCTAAATCTCATGTATCTATTTACAATTAATAATAAGTATTATCCAAGTACTGTAGCTGTTTGAAAATGATTATTGAAAGTCGTTTTCAAAGGGCAGGCCTAGCTGTTGCCTGTTTGATGTGTTTCAAAAACTAGGCTATCTGTGAATCGGGCTTTGTTGAGTCTCGGCTTGCATGCACACACATGTTTGTTTACTCCACTTCATATGCTCGCTGAACAGACTATATGATGTACGGTAGTCATAGATGAAAGCAATCTTCCTCTTTGATTATTGATTGAATCATTCATACACTCACTTTATTCTCAGAAATCTGACATTACGACCGGTTTGTTCACCATAATTTGATTCATATCTCTGACCAACCTCCAGGATGGCTCCTTTAACGGAGATATCACTCCTGTATATCTCATTGTCATTCAAATTATATTCAACATCCACGATTGCAGGGCTCTTCAATCTATAAAAACATCAGTGTCCATATAAGTTCATGAAAAAAATTATTACTTAAATCCTTTCTAATGTTATTGTAGTGATGAGCAGAAGATATCACTTGTTTGCACATGGATAACAGTGTTCTTTTTGCACAATATTCTGATGTACATGAAATTAACAACTTTCTGTTGTGAATTTACCAAGGTGGCAAAAAAACTTGAGGAAAACTTTCCAAAAACTTGCCTCAAGTTTTCCATTGTAAACAAGCAAGCTTGAGGAAAGCATGAGGCAAGCTTTCTAGTTCCTAGTTGAAACACTTGACACAAGCTTTCCTCAATAGTTAAAGGAAAACTTGAACAAGAGGTCTTTTCCAAGCTAACCAGGCAAGCTTATAGAACACTTAAAATAAACACTTGTGGCAAACTCAGTCACACATGCTTTGAGCAAACTAACCAGGAAAGTCTGATATTTTTTTAAAATCAGCAAATAAAAAAGCTGCCCATTATTTAATGACACAAATATACATGCATTTTATTACAAATAAATGCAATCACAATTTGTTTGTCCAATAAACAAACAAGTTGTATTTTGGTTCTGAATTAAAATGAATAAATAAGGTTAGGAAATAAAAATATGGAGTTGAGTTTTATGCTTCATTTCATTCATGTAAATGTATGGTAAATTCATCAGTTCTTTAGTGGAGATCCTCTTGCAACACCTGCCTCCTTTCTATTATACAAAACCTACTTACTTGATACAAGTCGGTGAAAAGAACTTTGATTAACATATAAACAACAGTGATGATTAAAACAGTGTATACCACACACATAACCAATTACAGCTACAATCCAGAACCACAACAAAATGGCATGAAGGTGTCAAACGCCTATTGAGTGAGGTTGGACGCTTCTAGCGCTGCAGTGGAGAATCTGGGGAGAGTTTCTCCTTGATCCTCAAAAACTGCCAGCAAGCTTGTCCAGCTCTATGAATGGAAGGCGTTCTACAACAAGCTATTCACAAACTTGTGGCAGACTTTCCAATTGCATACTTTCTGAAGAATGCTTGCCCCAAGTGTTTGGCAAATTTAGTTAAAAAGTTTTTCCTGCCAAACAAAGGGCAAGGCTTTCTGTAAGCTTACCAGCTACCTGGTTAACAACTCGAAGTCAATTTTTAATTGTGAATATATAATAAATATACTCACATTTGGCCAAACGTTTTCGAGAAAAGAATCTCTTCTTCAAGGCATCCTATATCGGCGATGTTGGTTTGTTGGTTAGAGAAATTGTGGATTTTGTATAATGTGATCAAAAAGTTTATGTGATTTAAAATTGAATTTTTCATTGAGAATGTTTTGTTCATTGTGTGTGGTGTGTATGTAAATTTCAAATTGTTCCAAGGTGTTGAGTTCCTATCCTTTAGATTTTATATGTAGAATGTGTAGGTTGGTAGTGATGTCAGTGAAAGTGCGTGTCCAGTTTGAATGATATGGTCTCCAAAAGTCGATTTTTTTTGTATGTAAGGCTTGTAAATGTTCTTTTGTAGCAATGTTTGAATGCGCGGCCTGTTTGTCCTGTGTAAAATTTGTTACAATCAGAGCAGTTCAGTTTGTAGATTCCTGGGAGATCGTATTTGTTTGTGTTCAGTGTGGTTTTATTTGTGGCCGGCTTTTTTGAAGATTTTGGCTAGTCTGTTTGATTGTGGATTGATGTATGTAGTTATAATGTATTTTTTTGCAGTGGTGTTAGTGTTTTGTTTTTTGCTTGTTATTTTATGATTGAGTTTGTCAATTAGGTCGTGTTTGTAGACGTCTTTTTGTGCTAGGTTTTTATTTAGGTTTTCTATTGTGTTTAGTTCAGTGTTGTAATTTTCTGTGGATAGTGGTGTGCAAAATAGGTCACAATTCTTCCAAACCAACAAACCAGCATCGCCGATCTAGGATGCCTTGAAAATGAGATTCAATGACTCAAAAACATTTGGCCAAATGTGAGTACATTTATTATATATTTAGTATTTAAAACTGACTGAAGGTTGTTAAATTTACTATAAAAAGTTTATATTTATAACAACGCAGATTATTATGGAACAAGAAATCCAAGAAAATAAACAAATTGAAGTTCATTATTTCTCTCCTTGTCTTCTCACTCTTGATCACTCTCATGTGAATCCAGATGCATGTATGTATATTACCATAGCCGATTTCCACTGTAGGTGTCTCTTCAGACCTTAACATTACGTTTTGGTCTAAAGAGTGTACTATGCAAACGAGGAGTGAGGTAGATAGCCATTAGTTTCCTCACTGAGCTAAGAGAGTTCTATCAATGACAAGCCCACTGAAACAAATTCTGAAGCTCCATGCTCAGCAGTCCACTTCCACCACCGATTCTGTGACTGCGAAGGTGAGTGTATATACTATCTAGCACACTTTTGAGCTACCTTCTGTGTCCAAGACATTATTTGACAGGGATTTTTGAAAATCCACACAATTGATGTAGCCTTTTTGTACCTGAGTTCAACAAAACGTATAAATCTATGTTATTCTACTCTTTTATGAAATTTACTTTGTAAACAATAAAAGAGTCAAGGACCGTCCTGGAATTCTCTGAAGACAATGCTTCTGTATAAATACAGGGGCTCTGGCTTGTGGGCAGTTAGTTCTTAATTTGGGAGGACTTGTGATAAGTTAATGTAATAATGTGTGATAATAAAAATAAGGTTATGTCTTCTTGTGTGACAGCTCAACGCTTTCAATAAATTAGAGACAGTACAATGCACTGCTACACACAGTACATTTGTGTTTCTGCATTGTAGCATGATAATAACTGTGACAGTAATTTTGATAAGTCTTTTAGTGATAACCAAACTTCTTTTGGTCTAGTGTGAGTGAGTCCAGTGATAATAATTGTGTTTATTAGACACATTAATAAATTGTTTCAGATTTGCCTTCTTGACGGATATATATTAGTTTTGGCCAGTAGTTAATCCTGTTATAGAAATATTCATTGCTCAGAGTTGAATAGTATTATAGTTGAAAGCTATTGAACTGTTTGTTTTTTTTATTGATTTTCTTGTGTAATCTTGTCAGTTACTTTTGACACTAGTCCAAGAGTAGTTTGGTTATCACCAATAGTCTTATCACAATCACTTTCACAGTTATTCTCACGCTACCATGCAGAAACACAATCAATTTTACTCTATGTAAAAATTGTCAATGTCTGCTAACAATGAGTTAATTGTGTAAATAAAGTTCTCTGTGTTACTTTCATGTGTTGCCAGCATTATTTCAGTGTATATTTATGGCTCAAATCTCAAAATTATATCAACTTTTTTTGGACTACAATAGTGCTTTATTGAAAGTGAAATAAAAAATTAATATTTTTCTCTGCAAAAGCCTCATGAATTATTTTGCTTTTAATTTAAATTTCTAGTGAAACAGACCTAATCTAAGATTTTGATTCTACTTTAAAAATTGGGTTTGATATTACTCTGTGTTTGGGCAATAGCCTTTTGTATTTATATCGATTTATATGTTAGTTAAATAAATATATAAAATTTTAAAATATATAGAATCTATAATTTTACAATATAAAAAATAATCTTCTTACTATTTAGCAATTCAATATAAATATTCTAAAATGTTCCCAAATAACTCGAAATTCACAAAACATTTTGAAAAGCTACTGTTATTCAAAACATAAGAATTTATTGTAGAAAATTCAAGATGAACAACTGAGTTCTCAATTCATCTCTTGCCAATTTTGAAATTTTATAGTGTGAGTGTGAGGAAACACACAGGAAGAGAGGCGGCCTTCGAGCAATGACAGCTATTTCTGGTCTTGATAACAGGCACTTCTTGTTTCTCTATCTTCATCTTAGCTCTCTTGCTTTCATATGACAAATGGGCTTCTGGTATTTTCATGCTCCTCTGAAATAACGTTTTTTTTTTTTTGGTTTTGATAGAAATATCTGGAATAAGAATTGTCTGGAACTATCTGGAAACAGTCCAAACTCATGTAAACCCTCATTGTGAGCAGTGAATCAGTTTAAACTCAGCAGGACTCATGATGAATTTATGTGGTAGCTCTTTCTATGACAGTAAAGACATTCTTTTTCTCCTTTGCAGTATACACAATGCTATTTTGATGCCATGTTGGTACACGCCATGACAGACATTAGGCTCAGTTTAATGTTGAGTGTATTAATCGTTTATGAGACATTTTCTTATTGAGTCATTCAACAGAATATTGGACACCAAGTATTGAATTATTGATTTGCCTATTGACAATTGACTACCATAATTAGTTTTGTACAGTAATAATTTTGTTATAGAAATAATATAAATATAAATATTATTCATTATTAGTTGAGAGTTATTGAACTGTTGTCTCTCTATTGATGTTCTTTTGCACTAATTACTATTAGTATCTCTTGGGAGTTAATTGTGTGGAGTTTGAGTGTTACTTTCAAGTGGTGTCAGCATTATTTTTAGTTAAAGAACTTGTAACAATAGGAAAACATTATGAAATGAATGAGTTTCTATTTCATTTGTTATATTTCTTTCCAGAGATTTATGTTCTATCACTCACCTCTCAGGTATTATCTTTTCATTGTGATCTGGTTCCTTGACTGCATCAAAAACTTCACGAATGCCATCTGAAAAATAATGTCTATTTATTTATTGAGACAAAATTACAATGATTGATTAGTAACTGCAAACATAAGATAATAACTCATGTATTATGTGATAATAAACTTCACATCAAAGTGGTGTATTTCAATTAGTTTGGAGGATGAAGACCACATGGGTCTGAGTAGTCTGAGACCTGTGTGTGGGTAATGCGTTGGATGATGATGATTGATGAGTTGGACCTAAAGTTTTAGGTCGGTTCTGAACTACCAGAAAGTGATTTTACAGTAGAGAACGGAGTATTTTCTCTAAACAAGCCAATCAGTCACTCAGCAGTAACAGAGAGAGCCCAGCAGTTTGTAGCTTATCTTTATCTGACTGAATGGATACCTGCTATGGCTCATGGCTCGAGCCACAAGTCAAATCAACACATTTATAACCCATACATATTGCACCCTTTTTAGGATTTTTTGGCATTGGTGGTTGAAATCCATACATGTTTAATTAAACACATCTACTTATTCCATTTTGCAAAGCATGGAATGAATAGATGTCTTCAAGCAAAGCATTCCATTGTAAATTCCATTGCAAAGCATGGGTAAGCCACTAGTACATACTATAACAATCTAATAATATCAAAACTGACTCTGTAATTCTAGTAAAATTATGATTTTCACTCACATACTGTTCTTGAGGGATGCATTTCACTTCTAAAGAAAAGCTTCATCAACCTGTCACCAGGGGTTGTGTTTTGTTGAGGTTAGGATAAGTGGCCAATATGTAATTGAAATTGTATTGGATTTGATTAAGAGTGAGTTGGTGCTGTCTTGTTTATAGTGTTTAATATTTCATATTGTTCCAGTCTATTCAGTTCGGCTTTCTTGAAATGTGTATAGAATTTCCAAGTTTGTTTGGATGTTCCTGTGTAATGTCTGGTGTTGATTAAGTGTTCTGTAAATGTTGAGTCAGTGGAGGGATGTATTGCTCTGATGTGTTCTTTGTATTGATGTTGCCTCAGCTGTTGGTGCCCTTGCAAGCAGCTTGAGAATAGGTCTTCAAGTTTCTGCAGTCTGCACAAGCTACTGGCATGGCCAGAGCTCAGGTTGAGTCCTTGCTGGTGATGTAAATGATGGGCAAGACTCCACTTAGGCTCTGAGAATATCAGAGCCCTGGTTAGTTACTTGCTGTTGTTGGTGATGAGCAAGACCCCACTTAATCTCTGAAAAATATCAGAGCACCGCTTAGGTGCTTGCTGAAGTGAGGGGGGTTGGTAAAGAATGCAATACCTTAGTATCAGTATTCACAATAATAAGACTCTCAGAAGTATCATACAGTACTTAGAGAAGTTCTGATTTGATGTTCCCACTTTGATCTGATAATAAACATGAGTTAGTGACCAGCTTATTTAGTTGGTCACACACAAAACTCGTGTGAGAGGTTACGCTCGAATTGTAGTGGAAAAGGAAAATAATGCTTGGCGCTATCTAGCGGCCGGTTGTGTAACTTGTTACAGCTGAACATAGTACTGTGCCTACAATAAGGCAAAAAGGTGGAAATGGAGTTGGTGTCAGTATCTTGTATTGAATGATCATTCTTATGTAGTATTTGGGGCATGTGTAATCTATGCCATCTCCAGTTAAAAAATGGCCGCTCATCCTAACCTAGCCTCAACAAAACAAAATCCCTGGTGGCAGGCTGATTAAGCTTCTCTTTAGAAGTGAAATGCATCCCTCCAGTATAAGTAAGTAAAAATCATAATTCAATAGAAATTAAATACAGTGTCAGTTTTGATAATTGATTGTCATATTATATTCTACTGGTTTACCTGTGCTTTGCAATGGAATTTATGGTGAATCTTTTCAATTAAACATGTGATATATGAATTTCAACAATTAGATTGTTCATTAAGTACCGTATTTCATAAAGGAGAACATCACAGATATAATATAACAACTACACCAACATTGCTGTGTATCCATAGTGGAGTAAATCTATAATAAATAATAAGACGAAATTGTCACAACCACATTTATTAAAACTTCGAGAAACTAGTTTGGTTGTTACACCATTATCAATCGAGATTGATAATGGTGTAACAACCGAAACTAGTTTCTCGAAGTTTTAATAAATGTGGTTGTGACAATTTCGTCTTATTATTTATTATGGATACCTTCCACAATATCACCTTCGCCATTACTAAGAAAGTTGGAGTAAATCTGCCGAAAGTCACCAAATCAATTGTTGGCTACACTTTTCTGACTTTACACTCCCTCCACATTCTTATATTTTGATGGATTCAGTAGTCATATTATTCACTTTAACACTAATCTATGGCTTCAACCTACAACAAAGTGTAGAATGGCAGCCATTTTCAAAGATAGACATGGTGAAGTTCATAGATCATCATATATATATATAAGATAACAGCTATCACAACATTAACATAAAGTGCAGTAAAGCAGCAAAATAGCCGCTCATGATCATTGTCTAAACCTTTCTGACTCAATGATCCTTCCACTTCCTTATACCTCCATGGCTTCTTCACTCACCTATAAGGTCTTTATTCTCAAAAATTAAAAAATAATTCTATAGAATTTTTGTCCAAATGAAAAGAGGTCTCTGTTTTAAGTTGACCGATTTGCATTTTTCTGTCAGACTGTTTGTTTGAAATGCAATTATGAAGTTTTACATGCCCAGCGATATAATATGTTTAATGATCTCTAAATTCGCTGGCATTCAAATGATATTTGAAAGGGGAAAAAGAGAGGCACTCATGCCTTCTTCTATAGCAAACATATAGCTTTTAAAATAAGCTTCATCATATGCAATTTGAATGTGAATTCAAGATAGCCCTTGGGCCCTCTCATTAATCTGGTTGAGGCTTCATATGAATTAAGTTATCAATCATAAGAATAACATATCTGTTTGAGAGAAACAAATCATTCATACTAGCAGTTCTGTGAACAGTAGACCTCACTCGTGAAAAAATGACAGATAGTAGAAAGAATTGACCATAACACAATCACGCTTCCTGTCCTTGAAAGCAATCAGTGTGAGCTATATTTTTGTTGAATTCACCCCCAGAGCCAGAGCTATAAAAATTATAGGTGGAAAGATAACCAATCTTTTCCTTGAAATATACTACCAGTTATTACTGGTAATTTCTTTTAAAAGTCAGCTGAAATTGAGAGTTTCCAGCTTCCATTGAACTAATTCAAAACGGCAAATTTCAATATTTATGCTCAGCTGTTATATTGCTTGAATACAGAACAGAACTGTCTATTAAAAGGAAGCTCATACTGATACAATTTCGCTTTAATTGAAAAATATTAGGCCGCTATATTGAATTTGAAAAAATAAAATATATACCGGTACATCGCTTTGCCCATAGGAATAAGGAACATCAAAATAAAAAATCATAACAATTGGTCTTGACGTTCGTCTGTAATCGTAAAAGACTGACAGACAGAGAATTCCAATTGTCTTGAAGGATAGACCTCACTCCGTTCGGTTAAATATTTCTGTACCGATTTTTCCCAAATCAGTACAATTTTGGGTAGTATTTCAATTTAGATGTTCTATTTGTAGCCTACTGTTGTTCATGTTGGTCAAATTTCAAATGGAGGGAGGTGTCATGTGCAGACGTTTATAAGGTTATAAAAAATATGAAAAATTCGAAGAGCAAAGACATATTTGACATTTCCAACCAGGTTTTGAAGTGTGTGTGTGAGTCCATTGTTGTTCCAATTACTTACTGTATAAATATGTGCTTGAGACAGGGAGTTTTTCCATCAAAATTGAAAATTTCAAGACTAGTACCATTGTTTAAAAAAAGTGGGGATAGGTTATTACCAAAAATTTATCGTCCTATCTCAATAGTACCAATTTTTGGCAAGATTTTTGAACAGATTGTGAAGACCCAAATCTGTGCCTATTTTGACAGTCTCAATATGATAAGTAGCTCTCAGTTTGGCTATAAAGTAGGTAAAAATACTACAGGCGCAGTTCTAACCATTATTGATGAAATAATACAGGCTTTTGAGGATAGATGTCTTGCTCAAATTACAGCGTGCGACTTAAGCAAGGCATTTGACTGTGTGGATCACTCAATTATTTTTCAAAAGTTAAATCACTTGGGAATACGTGGAGGGTGTCTTAATTTCTTCAAGTCATATCTGGATAGGAGATCTCAAATAGTTGATGTGAATGGGAACAAATCATCTGCTTCCTATGTTGAATTTGGTGTGCCTCAGGGTTCAGTACTGGGGCCATTGTTGTTTCTGGTGATGATCAATGATCTACCGAAGAGTGTCACTTTCTCAAAAACAATCATGTTTGCAGATGATATGACTTTTCTTTCTATTGATTGATTGATTGATTGATTGATTTCTTTATTCATGCAAATAATAGTTGGACAGTTACTAGTATAAAATACAATATATAGGCATCACCAAGTATTATTACATAAAACATTTACTATTTAAACTTTTAACTATATACAAACATGAAATTATTACTGAAAATGATATTAATATGATATACAGAAAAAAAAGGAAAAAAGCTTGGTGATACATTTGTATGAAAAGGCGAAGTTAGGGACGGTGTCCCTCTCTTACACTTAACCTATAACCTATAACCTGATAGAGACTTGCTGACTCTAAACAGGATTGCCAATGAAACATTAAATCAAGCTGTCATATGGTTTAAAGCTAATAGTTTTGTTATAAATGAGTCAAAAACACAAGAGTCCATTTATTCGTTGAACACTAGATCCAAGTTTCCAGAAAAATATGTGAGAAAAATCAAATTACTGGGGTTTCAAATTGATAATCATTTGACTTGGAGTGACCACATTGTTTCAGTTTGTAGTAAGTTATCAAAAGTTATTTATTTGTTGAAGACTTTGAAATAGCATGTTCCAGAAAGTTATTTTATAAGTATTTATTATGCTCTTTTTCATTCTACATTGAATTATGGTATTATTTTATGGGGAAATTGTGCAAGAGTATCCGAAGTTTTGGTACTACAGAAGAAAGCTATTAGAATTATAACCAATTCGGAGATGAGAGCTCACTGTAAGCCACTTTTCATTAAAAGTAGAGTAATGACCGTTATTTGTTTGTACATATACACGTTGCTGCTACATGTCAAGTCAGAGGGAACAAATCTAACCAGCAACAAAAACATCCACACACACCATACAAGAGGCTATGAAAATTTTCATATCCCAAAAGTAAGATTATCAAAGACCTTAAGAAGCCATTTAAATATGGGCATAAGACTCTACAATCACCTTTCACTAGAAATTAGAAATTTTCCTTTTTTAAAGTTCAAGAATACATTATACAACTTTCTAGTCAAAAATCCCTTCTATAGCTTAAGCGAGTATTATGAGAAGTCACATATTTGAATGTATTTTGACCTTAAAAAATAAATGTATTATTGGATTTTATATGACTTATATATGTATATAAATATATTTTAAATGTAGTTGAATATTATAACTATCTTGACTATGTTAGTTAATAAGACAATGTCTCATGCAATCATGTAATTGTTCTTGGACAAATAAAGTTATCATTATCATTATTTTCTTAAGACACAGTTTTGGCTGCACTGTTTTCTATCTTTACTCACTTTTGCTGATTGTTTTTTTTTTTATATTTTCATCTAGTATTGTCACTTTGTCATCACTCACTTCCTCACCATTCAAGATTTACTTGTGGATGCACAAGGTGTTTCTCTCAAGTTTGTTCTTAGGTATCAACTATTTGGTATATCTGTTGATGGTGATAGATGGCCACCAAAGCCTACTTGGTTCTCTGTTCAATACATAGTCTGATTCTGTTACATCACCTTTTTGATATTCCTTTGGCTTCATTCTCAATTTGTTTTTACCTATATTGTTTGTCCTACTTTTTTATCTAGAGAGGGGGAGAATCTTACTGATTTCTCCCAAATAAGTACAATTTTGATTATTATTTTAATTTAGATATTTTATTTGTAGCCTACTGTTGTTTTATCTCAGACTTTTGGTGATTATCTTTTATAATATATAGTAATATGAAGTTATGAGGTTGGTTTTATTATTTTACTTGGGATCAGGTCTTAATTTAGAAGAAGATTGGTTATTTTGGAACGTTTTTGCTGTCTTCAAGCGATTTTGTATTGTTCTGTATAACTATATGTTAGAGACACATAGGCCAGTTTCATGTTTTGATGTGTATTCTTGCAATAAACTAATAAAGAGAGAAAGCTTATTGTGATTCATATATCAGCATCTTTGTCACTCTTTTCAATTCTCAACTGGTTGATCAGCAATCAACCTTGTCCTCACTAGCTTGCTCTTTTTGCACATGTGTCAATTGTAATAATTATGAATCACTGATTTTTATTTCATCAATGGAGTCATCCCTTCCAAAGAACCCTTCTGAATCTGTTCTGAAGAACAAATGAGTACTTATCTTGATAATCTGGTCAATGTTATTTTATTTGAGAAGAGTTGTTTTTTTAGATTTTATAACGTTTAGCAATGAACAAACTCATTTCTCATTGTTTGATATCTTGCTTTATTATAGCACACCTTTCGTTTTATTTCTAGTTAATGCCTGCACTTCAAAACCCTCCTTTTTTATTCTTATTTTATACTGTTGCATTACATTTCAATCAAGTATAATAACAGGTAATAATTATGTGGATGGAAAAAATGCTAATTAATATTGCTATATAAATGCAATCATGAGACATGTGAAGTCTGATCTGATTTGGACAATGTAACCTTTGGAGATGTAACCTTGTTGATGTAAGACAGAGTGCCTTTTTGTGGAAGATGTACAACAAAAAATAGATTACACAAGTTAAATTGAGGGTTAGGTCTGATGATTGTTTTAAATTTTGTGTTTGTGGTTGAAGTTATTTATTTATTATTGAAGTTTTGCAGTTTCTATCTTGAAAAAAATTGATTATTACTGAGTACATCAAGTATTTTCCTCTGTGCAGGCACCCTTGGGGTATTCTTGGGCATGAGGTATACTGTTCACAGAACTACTAGTGAGGAAATTATCAGATATTTTCTAAACAACTCACCAAACCTCACCACTTCCTTCGTTTTGGAATCGAGATATTTCACTTCTATCATCTCTAGAGTCTCTATGTCTCCATCTTTCTCTGATACAACCGTAACTCCATCATAATAGAAAATATCATTTACTTGATCTAGCTTATTATGAATGAATTTGAAAATGTTCATCACTCTTAATATAAAACTTTTAACCTGTAAAAATTCGATAATATGGATGAAAAACTGAAAATAATTAAATTAAAGCTGGCAATAAAATGGCGTTTATAGAACTATGAAGGAAAGCAGTGTGTACAGTCACTTTAACCGACTTCCCCTGGTTGCACAATAAGTCTTCATTATGATGGCCCACTTTTTGTTCCACTTTTTTATACCAAGCTACTATGTGAAAGCATATGACTTTTTTCTAGATCTGCAGTATAATGTAGCTTTGCATCAATGTAGGTATTAATGTTTCATTCATGTATTCTATCCACATATTTGGCCTAGAAAAGGCCAGGCTCTATGCACCACTATTTGTTTATCAGTTGTATCTGTTTCTTTTTTTGGTCCATAGCACAGACGTTAGCTTTTGGTGTAAGTGTGGATGTATAGATGTAAGTTTTAAAGTTATGATACAAATAATAATTGTTTGTAGTCAATCTGAACTTCATGTGTGACTAGAACCATTTGAATGGGGGGTGAAGGCTTAGCAATTGTTGACTGATGATGAAGGTTGACAAATGGTGTCATCAATTCAACAGGTGCCGCAGGAAAGGTATTGTTCCCCATTAAAGCTTTCTTACCTCCATTCAGATCACGGCTACCAGCATTTTTTGTTACTCACCGAAGTAGAACAATTCCAAGTTCTCTGACTTTGAGACATGAAAAAATCTTGAAAAGCATCTTCAGAAAAAGCTATTCCCTTTCTGACTGATACAACCTTTGTCAGGAATTCTTTCTCAGTGGTGGGTTCTGGTTTGGAAGTTTTAACTTCTTTACACCTATGAACAAAAATCGTCCAAGCTTGATGATTATCGGTCGAGAATATTAATAATGGCAAGTGGACTGTAAGAATTTCAAATAAATTATATGAATTAATATAAATAAGAGAGAGACTTTTGTAAATGAGTTCAGTTGACTTTGAAATTTGTCAAGATAACGTGTATCAGTAGTGATAATTAATTACCGTACAGTAGACTGTGCCTACAGTGATAATTCTTTTTCCCATTCAGTTCATACCAGTGAACTACTAAATAGTTTTTATTGTGTTATGAACTTGTGCTAAATAAGTTAATTGTTCTTTTTCAATGTTTCTTCTTGAATATTATTGGACAGTTTATTGTACAGATCGGCCTTTTAACTTTTAGTGATTGATATTTGTACAGTTTATTGAAATCTCTTTATTAGTTGAAGAATATCGATTTATCGGTTCTTAATTGCTTATTTTTCTGTAACACAATACTGATCAGTGAGTGTTGTGATTATTTGTGTAAATGAAGTGCGAGTGATAAATTTGAGTGTTGCCAGCGTTATTTTAGACATAGAACCCATAACAATATTGGTGTCAGAAGTTGGGGATTTTTCGATTTTCATTGAAAAATGGCTGGCAAAATTACTTTGTGCAATTTGAAAGTGGCCGATCTCAAATGTGAATTAGAGGACTGTGATCTTGAAACATCTGGAAAGGAGTCTACTCTACAAGACCATCTTTGTGATGCTTCATTAGTGGAAAGAGAAGACCCAGCTACATACCTCTTTGAGACTTCAGATACAAAATAAATTTCTTCATTATCATCCATGGAGCAAAATTTGTCATGCATGGAGGGCAAGCTTCAGGAGAACTTCACATCAATGAAGGATGAATAACAAGAAAATATCACATCAATGGAAAACAAATTACAGGTGGATGTTCAGGATATTCAGCAAAATGTGGCATCAATAGAGAGCAAAGAAAATATTACTTCATTGCATGAAGAAGTCACTAAGATGAAGGAAGACTTCAAAACAATGGAAGTTTGACTGCAGGAAGACTTGAGAACTATGAAGGAGGATTTTAAAGAAATAGAAAATCGACTTAAGCAGCTGGAGTGTGGTGCTGGAACTACAAGCAGCAACCAAGAAGTAAGTAAATCTTCAAATTCTCCTAAAATAGTCATCTTAGAAAAGTTAATGATGGCAGCAAATGAGAAAGATCTTCAGAAACAGCCAGTAGTTATACCTCAGCACACTGGACTGCCTACCTATGATGGATAAACACCTCAAGAAGACTACCAAACACTGTTTGAGTCAGCCGCTGAGTTCCAGGGGTGGTCATCAGCAACAAAGGCCTATGTCCTGAGGATGAATCTCTGAGGTGGAGTACTGGCGATTGTTCACTCAATACCATCAGCTGAGAAGTGGAGTTGCAGTGAGCTGTGGAGACAACTGGAGATGCAATTTGGCAACAAACACCTGGAGCAGTTGTACCAATCTCAGCTCAGAAATAGTGTGCAGAAACCCAATGTATCCCTTCAAGAGTTTGAGGCTGATATCACTCAACTTGTTAGGACTGCATACCCATCTGCTGATGACAACACATACAAGTGTCTTGCAGTAGAAATTTTTTTGAATGGATTGAGAATACCAGAGACCCAGCAGTCCATCAAACTGGCCAGATACAAGACATTGAATGATGCTTTGGCACAGGCATTGGAGTTTGAAGCAGTTTAGCAGTCAGTACCAGGCCAATTTAAGGTACGGGTTATGGAGGCTGAAGTCTTGGATGCAAGCACAATCCAAAAGATAGTTGAACAGGTCCTGGAAAAGTTGAGATCCAGGAAGAAGGAGGTTTGATGTTGGGCATGTGGGAAAATTGAAAATGTTAGAAGCAAAAGTGTACCACCAAACCAGGTGAGAGGAAGGAGCAGGTAAACTAAAGAGGGTTGATAGGGAGGGGAAGCTGTCAACCCAAAAGCAGAAGGCCCCAGTAAGACAAGCAGAGGTGGCATCTCTTGCTGGCAGCAGAAGTAGTTTGTATATACAGGGTATTGTGGATGGACAAGCAAGACAACTACTTCTTGACACTTGAGCTACCATAACCATTCTGAATATGAGCACAGTCTGAGATAAGAAGAAAATTAAGTCAACAAAGTGAACACTCCATACAGCTACAGGGGATTTGGCTACAGTTTTTGGGGAGACAGTTGCTACCCTCCTTATTGGTGGCAGTAACTTCAAGCATCAAGTGTTAGTGGCAGATATACAAAAATATGTTGTACTTGGGATGGATTTCTTCAACAAGTTTGGTCTCAAGTTGGACTTGGATAAGAAAACTGTTGTAATTGGAGAAGAAGAGGTCATACTTCACCCAGGGAAGCCAAGCAGTAACAGAGTGTTGTTACTCACTGACATCACCCTACTAGTGAGGAGCCAGGTTGTGGCCTATGTGAGAATACAAGATGACATGGACTAAGCACAAAGTGCACTATTGGAACCAGCAGGACAAGAGGACAACTTGCATCAAGGGGTCTTAGTGGCAAGAACTTTATTTCAGATCAGCAACAAGTTCCCAGTATGCACCATGAATGTGAATGACTACAAAACCACTCTAAAAGGAGAAAGCATGCTTGGACACTGTTCAACAGCCTCATCAGTGGTGAGACAGATCCTGAAGTCTCAGCAAGTGAACCAAGGACTTCCAAAGGAACTTCGGGAATCCACTCCTACCACCTGCAAGGACCTTACAACTGAGCAGGCTGCCAAAGTGAAAGACTTCATCACTAGATACCAGGATGTCTTCGAAATTGGGGAAGGTCTAAAAGGAAGAACAAATATTGTACAGCATGCAATAGATACTACTGATGCTTGGCCCATATGTCAAAATCCACAGAGATTGCCATTAATTAGCTGAAAGGGAGGGAGACAGGAAAGTCATCAAGGAAATGGAAGAAGATGACATCATAGAACCTTCAAACAGTCCTTGGGTTTCTCCAGTGGTGCTGGTGAAGAAGAAAGATGGAGCATTAAGATTCTGCATAGACTATCAGTTGCTGAATGATGTCACCAGGAAGGACAGTTATCCTCTGCCAAGGATTGATGACAAATTAGACAGCCTTGATGGATGTAAACTATTCTCAACACTAGACCTCAAGAGTGGGTATTGGCAAGTAGGTTTGAAGCAAGAGGATGAAGGAAAGACTGCTTTCTCAATAGGTCGAGGTATTTGGAAGTTTAAGGTAATGCCATTTGGGCTGTGTAAAGGTGGATTTACACATAGCCTGCCATGCCCCTGCCATGCATTTTTGTCTGAATCACTATTTCAGATTTTCCATTTACTATACATAGAACAGCATGTTTGCAATTCACACATAGCCGCTGCCATTCCTCTTCCATTTTCATCTTATTGCTCTTAAGGGCGATTCGAGCAGGCGACCGAGCAGGCGATTCGAGCATGGCAATGGCATGGCAGGGGCAGGTAGCTGGTTATAAAAATGACCAGCTGGGCGCCAAGTTGGTGCCTCATCAGTTATTTTATATTTCTGATGCCATTCAGGAATCTTTGGTTTGCTATGGAAATGTCTGAAGTAACCAACTATCACTATGTCCACCTCATCTGTGTCCATTTTAGCAACTGCACAGGGTGTGATCTTACAGAAGAAAAAGCAACTAGGCAATGGCATGGCAGGGGCAGGTAGCTGGTTATAAAAATGACCAGCTGGGCGCCAAGTTGGTGCCCAGTTGGTGCCTCATCAGTTATTTTATATTTCTGATGCCATTCGGGAATCTTTGGTTTGCTATAGAAATGTCTGAAGTCACAAACTATCACTATGTCTACCTCATCTGTGTCCATTTTAGCAACTGCACAGGGTGTGCTCTTACAGAAGAAAAAGCAACTAGGCAATGGCATGGCAGGGGCAGGTAGCTGGTTATAAAAATGACCAGCTGGGCGCCAAGTTGGTGCATCATCAGTTATTTTATATTTCTGATGCCATTCGGGAATCTTTGGTTTGCTATAGAAATGTCTGGAGTCACAAACTATCACTATGTCTACCTCATCTGTGTCCATTTTAGCAACTGCACAGGGTGTGCTCTTACAGAAGAAAAAGCAACTAGGCAATGGCATGGCAGGGGCAGGTAGCTGGTTATAAAAATGACCAGCTGGGCGCCAAGTTGGTGCCTCATCAGTTATTTTATATTTCTGATGCCATTCAGGAATCTTTGGTTTGCTATGGAAATGTCTGAAGTAACCAACTATCACTATGTCCACCTCATCTGTGTCCATTTTAGCAACTGCACAGGGTGTGATCTTACAGAAGAAAAAGCAACTAGGCAATGGCATGGCAGGGGCAGGTAGCTGGTTATAAAAATGACCAGCTGGGCGCCAAGTTGGTGCCCAGTTGGTGCCTCATCAGTTATTTTATATTTCTGATGCCATTCGGGAATCTTTGGTTTGCTATAGAAATGTCTGAAGTCACAAACTATCACTATGTCTACCTCATCTGTGTCCATTTTAGCAACTGCACAGGGTGTGCTCTTACAGAAGAAAAAGCAACTAGGCAATGGCATGGCAGGGGCAGGTAGCTGGTTATAAAAATGACCAGCTGGGCGCCAAGTTGGTGCATCATCAGTTATTTTATATTTCTGATGCCATTCGGGAATCTTTGGTTTGCTATAGAAATGTCTGGAGTCACAAACTATCACTATGTCTACCTCATCTGTGTCCATTTTAGCAACTGCACAGGGTGTGCTCTTACAGAAGAAAAAGCAACTAGGCAATGGCATGGCAGGGGCAGGTAGCTGGTTATAAAAATGACCAGCTGGGCGCCAAGTTGGTGCCCAGTTGGTGCATCATCAGTTATTTTATATTTCTGATGCCATTCGGGAATCTTTGGTTTGCTATAGAAATGTCTGAAGTCACAAACTATCACTATGTCCACCTCATCTGTGTCCATTTTAGCAACTGCACAGGGTGTGCTCTTACAGAAGAAAAAGCAACTAGGCAATGGCATGGCAGGGGCATGGCAGCGACCGGTTACTGGTTGTCAAAATTGCATGGCAGGGACATGGCATGGACATGGCAGGCTATGTGTGAATCCACCTTAATCGTCCAGCTAAATTCGAGAGGCTAATGGAGAGTGTGTTGAGAGGAAGGATTGTCTTGGAAGACATGTTTAGTGTACTTGGATGACATAATTGTTCTGGTAAAGTCCTTCAGTCATCATCTACACAATTTGGAGCAAGTATTCTAGAGGCTGAGGCAGGCAAATCTGACACTGAATCCAAGGAAGTGCAACCTGTTTAGAAAACAAGTCAACTATCTGGGACATGTTGTGTCTGATGCTGGAGTTTCCACAGATCCAGAGAAAATAGAGGCTGCAACCAAGAGGCAGTTCCACATGACAAGCAAGAGGTGAGAAGCTTTCTTGGTCTGTGCACTTATTATAGGTGGTTCATGAAAGGTTTCTCCAACAATGCTAAACCTCTGACCAAGTTGACTGAGGACAAGAGCAGCTTTGTTTAGAATGAGAACTGCCAACATGCATTTGATGAGCTAAGGCAAGCACTGGTTGATCCTTGGTTACCCTAAGGCAAAAGGAAAATTCATCCTGGATACAGATGCTAGTAATGTGGCCATCAGAGGAGTACTTTCTCAGGAGCAGGAAGGAGTGGAAAAGGTCATTGGATATTTAAGCAAAGTCCTGTCAAAACCTGAGCACACTACTGTCTCACCCACTGGGAGCTTCTAGCTATGGTAAAGGCTGTTGGACACTTCCACAAATATCTTTATGGACATTTTCTCCTGAGGACAGACGATGCAGCACTGAAGTGGCTTCTCCTGAAGGCCAAGCGGCATGCTGGATTGAATGACTCCAGGAGTACAACTTTAAATCAGTTCATTGAGCAGGAACCAGTCATGGAAATGCAGATGCTCTTTCAAGGAGACCCTGTAAAGAAGATTGTAAGCACCATCAACACAAGGAAGTCATCTTGACAAGAACTACTATGATTGCTGATCTTTGGGAAAGCATCAAGCTGCAGGAAGACCACATAAGAGATCCTGACTTGAAATACCTCTGGGATTGGAAACATTCAGGACATGGAAGACCAACTTGGCAGGAAATAGCACCTCTATCTCAAAGTGTCAAGACCTATTGGGCACAGTTGGACTTCATTATTGAAAATGATGGTGTACTCAAGAGGGTGATTTAAAATGCAGCAGGGGACCAGAAGAGCAAACAATCACATACCTTAAGTACTAAGGAGTTTGCATGATGGCAGTTCTGGTGGTCATCTTGGACTTCACAAAACATTAGAAAAAGTCAGAGAAAGGTTCTACTGGCCTAACTTAAAGGAGGACATCAGAGATTGGTGTAGGAAATGTACAACTTGTGCAGCAGACAATACTACAGGGACTACCCTACATGAAAAATCCTATAGGGAGCACATGAAAAATCCTGTCTATCTATCTTATCTATTTGGCAGTCTTTGCTCACCATATTTCACCTTATCTTATCTCATCTCGTTTTTGTAAATTTTATGGTTCATGAAATTATTTAATGTAGCAACAGATCATCAATTTATTAAGTTATGGATGCTGACGACCCTGTTTGGATGGGCGACCAAGCAGCTATGACTTGGATGGGTGACCGAACAGCTATGACTATATTATTATTTGCTTTATCATTTTTTCATGAAATTATCCCATGTAGTAAAAGAACATTAATACATTAAGTTACGAATGCTGATGACCCTGCTTGGATGGGTGACCAAGCATCTATGACTTGAATAGGTGACCGAGCAGCTATGACTTTGTTATTTTCTTTATTATCACTGGTCGGTACCCATTAGGTTACAGGGGCGGATCCAGGATTTTTGTAAGGGGGGGCGCACCCTAGGATTTTTGTAGGGGGGGGGTATGGAATACACTGCACAAAAAGGGGGTCCGGGGGGTACTCGCCCCGATTTTTTTTAATTTTTAATGCTAGATATATCTTTCTAAGGGGGTTATGGAGAACCCCCCACGGGAAGATGTCCAGGGGATCTCTGTAGAAAAAATTTAGAGAATGCCTAGAGATTACTTTTTTGAAGCACTAAAACTGAAAAAATTGCTGTTAGTCATGTACAAAAATGATTATTGTATTATAGCAAAATTAATTGAAAATTATCATGATCTGACACGTGCTCAGACCTGAAATCTTATTGAAAATAAGAAACAATAATAATTGTTCTATTAAAGGGGGTAGAGCCAGTAAAAAGGAATATAATATACATATTTTTAATTTTCTCAGTGGTTTTCATCCTTATATGAACTGTTGGTACTATTGATGTCAATGACGATAACGAACTTGCATTTTACACCAGCACTTAACTTTTGTAAGTAGTATCAGACGCGTTTAAGGACCTTAGTCCTATTCTCAGTGAATAGAGAATAGAGACTGCTGTAAAAAGTACACTACATAGAGAATACAGAGCTAAACGGATTAGGCCTATGTATTCTCTGTTTGCTGAAGATGGTACTCGGGTCTTGAAACGCGTGCGCTACTACTCACAAAAATGTAAGTACGTTTAATGCAAGTTTATAATCGTAATTAACATCGATTTCTTTTTGGTATATTATTTTTGTATTTGGAATTGATAGTAGTCAAGCATAAAATTAAGTATATTTTAAAATAATAAACACAAAACACCAGGAGGCCACGTTAAAGTAAATTTCATCTAGCTATCGTATCATTGTCAATGGGCGATCCGGACCTTTATTGTTTCAGTAAGAAAATTAGAGCTAGCTTACTTGAAACTATTCCCATTCCCTTATGTTGATCATTTATCTTTCCTGAGTTTGGCTACCGTACAAATACGGCATCGTAATTAAAAATTTCCCTTGCAACGGGTTTTGGGATACCCCCCTGTAACTTTAAAAAAATGAAACAATTCCCCTGAAACCACATTTTAAGCGAATCTAGATATGAATTCATCTATTTTGAAAATTCAACCCACGTTATGTGTCAAAGTAAATTTCATAAAGCTCTTGCGTTATTGTGAAAGTGTGATCCGGGCCCTCATTGTTTTAGTAAAACAATTAAATGCAGGTATTTATACTCTGCTTTTTTTTATCCCTCACCTTTTCTGATTCTCTTGAAAATTTATTTTAAAAGGAGAGTTTGGGGTTGCTCTATAGGCTATTATTAAATTCTTCATTTTTTTAAGTATCATTCTATTTTAGTCGGTTTCTTTCTTGTTAAAAAAATAATCCATCTAATACCACACTTCTATTGATTTCATACATCTTCTTTTGACAAATGTTGTCTCTAAAGGCTTCTTAAAATTTGAAAATTTATTTTGTCTCTGGAGGATCTATCCACCTGATTCCTTTATAGCTACGCCACTGTGATGTTACATGAACAATGAATTCATAAAAATTAATCGATTTTTAAAACCTGTTCAACATTGCAAAAAGAATTAAACCATTAGTACTCATTATACACTTACAGTTAGTTATACATAGACACTACATCATACAACCTACAACTATGCATAGTGAATCATTCAAATGATTAAAGTGATGTTGATATTCTAAACTTAAATTTTCTTCTAATAAATCATGAAAAATTGCGGATAAATTCTCCCCCCCCCCCCCCCCGATATATGCCCCTAGTCCGGGGCATATTTATAAATCCAGCCCTGGTGAGGGGTCATCAAATGAAGAAATAGCCTAAATAATCATGTTTATTTTTTAAAAATAAATATGGCTAATGACAATATTATTTTACAGTAGTGTTATTAATTTTGGATATCTACCATATCATCACTATCACCAATATAAATTAGATTATTATAAAAGGATGTTAAAGAAAAATAACGATTTCGAATCAGTTGGATTACTTAATAGATGTACCGGTATAAAGTATGTAAAGATGTATCATTTTTAACTAGCATTAACCATAAAATATATTTTTACACTACCTCAAGGGGGGGCGCGCGCCCCCCTGCTGGATCCGCCCTTGTTAGGTTATCATTATTTATTATATATTCTATTCTAATAGTATAGTGTTTAGTAACGTGCTTAGTAATAGTGTGTTGATATAATGAACATATTATCAAATCAGAATATTATGAGTCCAAATTCCGGTGACAGATCTACACATTCATATATGTTATGAATTAACATATGTTGCTTTTATTGCACATGCTTATTAACAATAATAAGAATGATAATAACAATAATGATAATTATTATTATTATTATAATCCCTGATCGGTACCCACCAGTTAACACTCATGTGTATTCTGCTTTCTAGGTTTATGTTTATTATTATCATACATGCATTATTATTATTATTTCATAACATACTTGAATGTAATGAGTACTATTACAAGAATGTTGTTACAATGTGAAGTAAATTCCATATTGTAATTCATAAGACCAGATGAAATCAATCACATTAATTTAATAATTTTATTATCACTTAAATGTAATATTAGCACACATGAATTATTTTTATCAGGTATTGCTCAAGTAATTCTAGTTTCAACCATGAAGCAGCAGGAGAATGGAAGTAGTATAGAAAGGGCGACTCTGGGACAACCTTGAGATTGACACCCCCCTTCCTCACCCCGCCACTCCTCGCCACCACAACGCCCCTTCCTCGCCATCACACTCCACTCCCCGCTTCCTCGCCATCACACTCCACTCCCCGCTTCCTCGCCATCACACTCCCCCCCCCTTCCCCCCCTTCATCCCCTTCCCCCTCACCCTAATAACGTTACCCCTCACCCTGAAAACGTTACCCCTCCCCCTACAAATGTTCCCCCTCACCCTAAAAATGTTCCCACTCACCATGAAAACATTACCCCACACCCTGAAAACGTTACCCCACACCCTAAAAACGTTCCCCCTCTTCCTACAAATGGCCCCCTTCATCCTAAAAATGGCATCCTACATCCAACCTATCAATCTAAAGTCGACATAACCTCAAAATGGATAACCTATAAGGTATGATCTCATTCAACTCTTAGTTCCACAATATAATTACCCTGCTGACGGCTATATTGTGACAAGCATACTTTTTTCTACTCTAGCAAACCTCTCACTTGAGTTTTGTGTGACCAGCTTCTTTAACAAGCTGTTTGTATTGTTTCAGATACACTCACCTAGTGCTCACTTAGGCTTAAAAGTGAACACTAAGTGTTCACCTAGTGCTCACTTAGGCTTAAAAGTGTACACCAAGTGTTCACCTAGTGTTCACCTAGTGCACACTCAGCTGCTGCTTCTGCATGGGAGCACTGTTGTCCCATTGCTGTAGGGAAATAGGTTGAAAAGGAAAGTATACTTTTTTACAATGCATTGTTTATTAACATAGACAATCGCAAGTATGAAACAATACATAGAAATTGGCTACAATATCACCCCTTTCAAAGTCTCTGGTGACACCATAAATCTCTGCTGACCTATTTAGAGATTCTTTTACACAGCCCACGCCATCGGTCACATCGCCTGGCGGCCATAATCTAGGATGTTGCTTAGCTTTACAAATTGATACCAGTAGGGCAGGATTGCCTGATTGACCATCTTCAATCCTTATGCATCTGACATGTCCATCCATAGAGTTGTAGTCAAAGCTGGCAAATGTAATTTTTCTTCTACCAATCAAAGATAGACTCTGGCCACCACACTCAAAGTCACACCACCAATTCTCATCACTGTTGTTGAAATCAATCTCCAGCTTAACATCCTTGCTCCTCCATCCAGGCACTGAATGCAAGTCCATTATGGCTACCAAGCTATACTTTAACTTGTATACTGATGACAATGGAGTTCTACAATTGTCAAATATGACTGTTACCTTGAACGGCAGTGTATCTGTAGTGATACTGGCCATTGTTGTAGACTGAATGATGCTCATCCAGACTCAGCTACTTCTTATATATATATACTGGGAGATTCAAAATTGAAGTCCAAGTTTTAAAAATGTTTCCAAGTCCCTAATTCAGTCTAATTCAAAGTCCAAGTTTTAAAAAATTTTCTAGTCCCTAATTCCGGCTAATTCAGTCTAATTCAGGCTAATTCCAGCAGGTGGACTGGGGGTTCCAGGGGAGTTATGAGTATATATATTGAGGCCTCTGGCTGGTAGATTCATTGTGTCTCAGCAAACGTTTGCTAGTGCTAGTACAGTCAGCAATTATATTGAATTGAATTCAGTGATCAGAGAACTTCAGTTGTGTTTTACTAGTGTGTTACATATCTCAAATAAATGGAAAAATGTTTCAATTTTGAATTTATTTCTATTTTTTTTCATCCTCAATAGTTCCTTTTGAGTCACAGTGTCCATCGAGATGGACATTGGATAAAATGGTGACCTTGAAGTTTGAAATTGAAATTGAAAAACTTACTAATTTTTAAAACTTGGACTTTGAATTAGCCTCTTTCCAGGGACACCAGGCATAATATTGCCATACAAGGATACTTTCCATGCCCCCATAAAAAAAAATCATCTTCTAAATAAAACAAAATTCTTCTTAGAAAAAACAAAGTGTCTTCTGATTGGTCAAATCAGGAAACCTCTAGCATCTTTAAAATAAAATTACTTCAAAATAAATAAAAATAAATTCTCCAAGTGTACAATCTATATATATAAAAATGAATGTCTGTATGCATGTATGTATGTATGTATGTATGTTCCCTATAGACTTCAAAACCACTTGACAGATTAGCATGAAACTTTGGGAATATGTTGTGTAAATATTGAGGATGGTTTCTGACCATAAATTTTAATAGAAGAGCTAATAATTACTATTAATTAATCCATTTTATGGACCTAACCTACTGAACTTGCCGGCCAAACAGCCTAAAGGAACAGCTGATAGAAGTCAATAGTTTTTAATCATATGGCAGAATCCCTAGCGGCGTTATTTACGCTGTCTTTGAACAGCAAAAGACTTTGCACTTTGCATGTAGGCTACCGTGCAGCCAGAGCCTTGCAATATGTAGGATACTGTGCAGTAGGAGCCTTGCAATATGTAGGAAACATACGATTGGGTATGATGAAATGTAATTATGCCAGGTTGATGACATCTGTTAATCAATGAAGTGCTAGCTAGAAATTTGAAATGCAGCCTCAGTGGGAGGTGGCGAATAATAAAATAAAAAACTAGCTTCTACCCTTATAGTTGTAGGAGGTTTAAATTTGAAATGTTTCTTCATTCAGAGGTGGTGATTTAGAAAACAACGAAGCCTCTATGATCAGCTGGAAGTGCCCTAGGACTAACTTCTTTCCTAATTTGAAATGTAACTTCAGCGGGAGGTGGCAAATAATAAAATCAAGGAGAATGTTTATGAGAATGCAGCAACGTGCATCGAGCCAGCTAGTATTAAATAAATAAATACTTCAAGTGGACAAATACAGGTTAGTTTCTTTAACAGTTCTCTGCTGCTTGGTGCCATATGGCAGAGTGTTGTATTCATCATCAACACTATGGCATTTGTTGTACACAACCCTGTACACCTTTTTCTCTGCCTGGGTTACAACTTTGGCTTTTTGTAGGCGAACTATTTTGTGAGGAATTGGCACCACTTATGCTGGAGCTTCATTTACTACCATGTCTTTTAGGGTTGAAAAGTTAACAACACTGCTGGATCTGTAATTTATTGTTATGCCCCTCACTTTACACACTGTTTGAGGAGGTGTGGTATTTACTTTGTAAGCATAATTTTTGGGTCCCCCAGATACAACTTCTTCAATATAACTGCCTGGTCCATATTTCTCCAACTCATCTGTCATCTGTCCTAAGAATTCACCTGTCTCAATTTCCTCTTCACCGGGACATTGTGTAAATACTATACTATCAGTGTCAAAGTATAGGACATGGCGTTCTCATGGCAGAGAATGGATGTTTCCACCAGTTTAAATGAATAAATATGCAGTTCATACATAAATCTGCCATCTTTTGATACTAATAACTCCGATATTAAAAATATGATTACAGGATTATTCAGGTAATTAAAGCATACAAAGAATGACAAGCTACATTAGCACCATTCATTTATGTAAAACTTGAACAACCTAAATGCGTTTGTCAATGCACAAAAATATGTTGAATGTATGTGGTAAAAACATTGTACTTTGGGATTTGGAAGTTTCTTCAAGGATGGAAAATTCTCCAACTCGGATACATAGCAGTCTGGAAAATAATTTTGAATATAATCGGCCTTCTCTCTTCCTTTTATAAATATGCAACAGCCTCTCAGAATGTTCATCAATAACTTATGTAGCTCCTGGATTGTAATGTCACCAGTATTCCAGGTAAGCCCATGATGGAACTTGTTATTCCAGTAACAAGACTGTTGCTGTTGAAGGTCCAAATTCATATAAGAATATGGTGATTTTACAATTCAGTGCTGCATAAATCCACCATCTTTTGATACTATGGCCAACTCCTTTATTATAAACTGATTGGAATTATCTTTGAAACCTTGGAAGTCCAAAATAATATTCATATTCACTGGTCTATTACTACAAAACAAGTGACCTGCCACCCTTTCCGATCTACTGATGTTTCCGATGTTTCTACTGATCTTTCCGATAATAAATTGATGAACTGCTACTACATGAAATAATTTCATGAACAAGTGATAAGGAAAATAACATAATCGAGTCATAGCTGCTTGGTCACCCATCTGAGTCATTGCTGCATGGTCACCCATCCAAGAATGATGGTAAACAATCATAACTTGATAAATTAATGAACTGCTACTACATGAAATAATTTCATGAAAAAAGTGATAAGGCAAATAACATCGAGTCATAGCTGCTTGGTCACCCATCCAAGTCATAGCTGCTTGGTCACCCATCCAAGCATGGTTGTCAGCATTTGTAACTTAATAAATTGATGATCTGTTACTACATGAAATAATTTCATGAACCATAAAATTTACAAAAACAAGATGAGATAAGGTGAAATAAAATATGCTGATAGAAGACTGCCAAATAGATAAGATGAGATGTGATAAGTTAGGCTAGCAAGATAGATAAGATAAGATAAGGTGAAATGTGGTGAGCGAAGACTGCCAAATAGATAAGATAGATAGACAGGATTTTTCATGTGCTCCCTGTAGGGTAGTCCCTGTAGTGACAATAATCCACAAAGGAAGAAAAGGGCACCAATGAAGACCTATAATGTTGGGGCACCATTTAAGCATGTGGCTATTGATATTGCTGGTCCATTTCTCACAACCAATGATGGAAACAAATACATCCTAGTAGCCATTGATTATTTCAGTAAATGGATTGAAGCATATGCCTTACCTAACCAGGTAGCAATCACAGTGGCTGATGTGTTTATAAAGCAGTTCTTCAGTCGTTTTGGTGTGCCATTGGAGCTGCTCTCAGATCAAGGGAGAACCTTTAAGTCAGAAGTGTTCAGCAGAGTGTGTGAGTTGATGGGCATCAGAAAGACATGGACCACTCCATTGCACCCACAGTCAGATGGCATGGTAGAGAGAATGAACCGGACCATGCAGTGATATCTGAGAAAAGTGGTTTCAGACAATCAGCATGATTGGAGTCAACATCTCCATTTCTTTTTGATGGCATATTATAGCTCAATTAATTGACCCACAAGAGAAACACCTGCTTGCATCATCTTTGGTAGAAATCGAAGGCTACTCAGTGATTTTCAGTTTGGAAGCAAGCCTGGTGAGACATTTGAGGAGGAAGACTACATCACCCAAGTTAGGAAACACATAAATGAGACTCATGAGAAAGTCTGCACCAATCTTGATGAAGTAAGCCTGAAGATGAAGGAGTGGTATGACATCAAAGCTGACTAAGGTGGATACCAAGCAGGAGACCTAGTCTGGTTAAACAACCCAAGGAGGATTTGTGGCTACTCTCGAAAACTTCAAAATCAGTGGGAAGGGCCTTTTGAGGTTGTGACTAGGATCAACAATACCAGATCATATACCAGATAAGAAAACCTCCAAGAGGGAAGCCAAGAATAGTACATTTCAATTGTTTGACTCCATTCAATAGTGTAATGGTGCTGAGGAAGAACAAGCAGCTCAGGTTCAGCTTACTATATCCCCAGAGAAGTCTACTGATAATTGCAGTTCAACAACAGTTGGGAAAATGATCCAGACAAGTGAAAGGGATCTGTTCACCCTGCCCAAGGAGTATGAACTGGCACATTGTGTCACCAGCAACTTAGTGGAATCTCGAGGTATTGCTACAGTCTTCAGGAAGAAGTTTGGTGGTCTTGGAGACCTGGAACAACGAGGACCTGCAAATGGAAATGTTCTTCATCTGCAGCAGCATGGTCAGCATATCTTCTACCTGGTGACTGAGGGACAGCCTGAGATGAAGGCATTATATGACACATTGTGGACTTGCTTGGTACAGCTGAGGGACAGAATGCAGCAACTAAGAGTAAGGAAACTTGGCATACCATGGTTTTGAAGTGGATATGATGACCTGGATTAGACAATTGTGAATCCAATGTTGGAGGAGGTGTTCAGGTCCACTGGAATACACATTACCATCTGCATCTACAACCCTTGGAGGATCAATGAGGAGCCAGCCAGTAACCAAAGCAGATCCAAACTAACATGAGTGCTTTTGTTCTGGGACAGAAAAATCTCTTAAGGTGGGGGTAGTGTAGTGAGAATTGAGAGAAAGAAGGAACAGTGGTTTTTGGTGTTATCTGCTATGTAAATGTTTACTTCTAAGCAATTAATTACTCTGCTTTTGACACTGTTATGGTGTTTACTTGGACCTTTGTAGGATGATCTAGTTGTTTGATTGTAAATTAATGGAGTCTTATCGAATATTGTGGAAGGTGTAAAGGTCTTTCATTGTTTATTTTTGAATTTGGTAGAAGTTGGTAGAAAAATGGAGAGATATCTCGATTACAAAAACGTATATAAATAAGAGTGAGACTTTTGTAAATGAGTTCAGTTGTCTTTGAAATTTGTCAAGATAACGTGTGTCAGTAGTGATAATTCTTTTTCCCATTTAATTCATACCAGTGAACTACTAAATAGTTTTTATTGTATTACAAACTTGTGCTACATAAGTTAATTGTTTTATTTTGACGTTTCTTTTTGAATATTATTGGACAGTTTATGGACAGTTATTATTTAATATTAGAGCGGCCTTTTAACTTTTAGTGATTGATTTTTGTACAGTTTATTGAAATCTCTTTATTAGTTGAACAATATAGATTCATCTGTTTTTCTTGCTTATTTTTCTATAATGCATTACTGATCAGTGAGTCTCGCTCAACGTCAAGGGGCCACATTATTTTACAAATGTAAGCAAGTGACAAAACAAAAATGAAAAAAGGGGCCCCAAATTGTCCAACTAGGGACCTCCAGGGCCCCTTTTTTCTCCAGTTTAGACTTCTAGAGACCCCTGGCGCCGCGAGACCTTCGGGCCCGATTTTATTGCCAGTTTAGTCATGTGTGGTAGAGATTCAAGTAGGCTGCATCTAGAATATTCAAATTTTAACGTTTATAAGCATTTGAGAGGTCCTAATTGCCTCGGCTTTGGCCTATCAAAGCTTTGGGCTGGTGGATCCTAGTATTTTCGGACCACTTGAATTAAGTTTACACAGTAGGCTTGAAAGGAAAAAAGGTCTCTTAATACTTTTGCAGACGGTATTCATTTCTATTACTGTTACTAATGCTCAGATCTCATACTCCATAGTATATTGTGATCGTGGAATTTGTCAGACCGTGAATCAATCAACAAATATTATGAGGGAAGAGTAGATAACCACAAAAACTTAGAATTGCACTTTCAAAACATGGAAAACAATTTTTTTCTCCGGTGGAGAACCCTCAGAATCCCCAATGTTTCGGGGTTCCGTCAGTCTATATGTAAATGCAAAATTACTATAAGTTAAAGTTTGGAATTGGATGTGGTCATTCTCTCTTTGCAAGTTGAATAAGTTCCTTTCAAAAGTCATAATAATTTTTTTATTTTTGTACATTTTACATATTCCAGAAATAGTGAATAGTTCCATGCGAATTCAAGAGATTACACAAAAATAGAAGAGAAGTTTATTGCTCTCTCTGGTGCCACTCATTGCCCTTTTCCCTAGCTTCCATAACTTTTTCAAGGAATGGTTTTTAGTTGGCCTACACTCGAATTTTATCTTTAAATTAAAAAAACAATTCAAATTAGTTACACAGATTGTTTTGAGTACAGTAGGTAACTAGGCATAGATGGAATACATATTCAATGCTAGTTGAGAAATCGAGTCATCAATAATTCAATTAGTATAAAATTACTTAATAAATGACAACTATTGAGAATTGGTGTTTATGGTGAGGGAGCCTCACCTTTTGGTGTAAGGGAGCCTCCAGCCACAACTCTGCCCCAGGCCACTAAAATGTCTCTGAGTGGCCCCGATTGTAATAATAACTTGAAAACACTATTGATTGTTAAATAAGCTTTATAAAAGTAGTATTTTATACATTAAAATTTGTTCAAAACTGATTAATGAACTAACAATATACGAAAAGTGGGTTCAAGCTCTTAGGCAAACGATTCATAAAAGCAATGATTTATTGAATTTAAGCTTTCACTTTACCCAATTTCTAAACTTCATATTAATAAATACTTGTATAAAGTTACTGTTTTTAAGCCTATAATCAAGCTCTCAACATCGAACATTCAAAAATTTCTCCATAAAGGCCAGCAACAGACGGACGTATGCAGACAGACGGATGAAAAATCGCTCCCCAGTTTATTAAATGTTGCAACGCACACAGACATCCGTCTGTCTGCGTCTTTCTGCAGACGTCTCGTTTTTCGCTCCGGGGGCGATTTTCTAAACGTCTGATGCCAAACGTTTCATATCGCGCATGCGCTAACTCTACTTATCGACAGTCCTGCAAGAGGCGCTATTAGGTTTGTTAACCAATTTGCCTGCTCTGGGTTACACGTGCGTTGTGTTTTCTTTCGTTCATTGGTTCATTGATAGCATGATAGGTAATTGTGTTTTAAATGACATGGAACAACTAATAGAAGCAGGTTACATATGATTGCTCTTATTTAAATCCTATATTTGCATAAATAACATAAGAAGTAGATGATAAGTAATATGAAACAGAGCAAGTCTTTGACGAGGGTCCCTGTTCCATTTCTTCCTAGCCTGCACATAATATTGTAAAAAAGTGAAAATCATTCTTACAATAGTACAAATTTATCACAATGAAGGCAATGTCTCATGAAGTCTTATGCATAAATATAAAAGCCATTAAGTTAATTCCCAGATCTGTTAAGCTTATTTATATAAAGGAATGTAGTTTGTAAAAAGAAGCATTCATTAATCTCGATTGACCCACTTGCTAATCGAAATTAGATATAAAATGACTTTTTAATCATGAGTTGTTTGATTTATGTTAAATAAAGGAATATATTTTTTGATAACACTAGTGCTGATGATTGAAAATACTGGTGCTCAGTGGCGGCCGGTGACTTTCCAAATTGGAGGGGCGAAAGATTATTGGTATGAAATTTTTTGCTAGTCTATAAGGAATGTAAAAGCCAAATGATAATTTTCTCATGATTTGAGTCAAGTCATGAGAAAAATTCATGTCAAATCGTAGAATTAAATACAGGCCTGTACTTGGAAAATAATAAAGGAGGTAAATCAAGTAAATCACTAGCCCACCATCAACAATAAGATTAAATAAAAAACTTACCAGTTCAGTTTGAAAGCTCAATTGATGGTCTTGTAAATGAAATCCATCTGCCACTCTTTCTGCTCGGCAAAATGGTCGATTACAAATTTGTTGAAATTCAGCGTTTTCAACAATCAATTTTCAATAGATCCTTGGTGGGCCTAATTTTTTTAATTCCAACCTAGATTCAAAGTCAATACTGTTTGTGGTAGTAGCTAATAATGTCAAAATATATTGTCTACAGCTTTTCATGATGCCGCCACTGCTAAATAAGAATACAGTATGAGGCCGCACCCGCAGTTACATTGGATAGGTTGGAACTTGTATGAGTAGAATTTCACTCACTAATGCGAGTAAAACAATATCGAAAAAAATAAAACTTATTAGGCTTATTACAAAGCATGCGTGTTGAAATAGCACAGACGTTCATGAACAAAAGGTTTTTCAGAATTTCAACTCATCCATTCACTTTCATTATTGAAATCAACCACTTGCACAAACTATATGGTCGGAGCTTCATAACTGAATTCCAATTAAACTATATTATACAATAATCCACTATTACACTTCAACCAGTGGCGTAGCCAGGGCGGGGCCCATAAGGCCCCCCCCCCCCCCCCGAAATTTCAGAAATAAAAAATTCTCAAATAACTAATAGATAAGGACTTATTAAAGCCGAAGGATTCTATCTGTTTTGTTGAATTATGAACAACAAATCACAGAAACCCTGTTTGCGTAATGGATTTACTCATATAGAAACTTGTTAGGTGCTCAAATGGATAATTTTGATTTAAAATGAGCTACGAAATCGAATAAAACATGTTAGAAAACTGTGACTACCATAATTATTTATTTATTACATTAAATAAAATGCAATTTTCAAGTTTGGAGTGGATTAACTTTGTTAATTATTGAAAAATCACCTTTTTGAATAAACTCATCTTGTAGAAAATTTAGTTTTGAAGTTAAAATTCAGTATAACCCACTAGCCTGAATGCACCCAAAGTTCATAAAATCGGGATTTTATAAATGAAAACACACAAATAAATGCAAGTTCTATGCAAGCGTGTAAAATCAGTGTGCTATGATAAAAAAATTCCGATTTCATGAACTTTGGGTTGGGTGCGTTTTAGGCTAATGACATAAATTATATGGAAATTATAATAATTAGTATTAATTTTGAGATTCAGTACGGTACATAAGTTAAGTATGATTAGTTCGAATTCAAGGGTTTTGACTCAAAATAGTCACAGATATCGGTATATCAAAATTTATCATTTCAAACCTGGCCACCTAGGTTCTTGGGTAGTAATTTTTCAAAACTTTCTTTTGAACTTTAGAGCCTAACAAGTTGTCTAGATTAGCTTTTCACACCACTAAATTTTTAAAAAATCCGGACCCTCCTATACCCCAGACCCCCCTTGGTGAGCCCCCCCCCCCCGAAATCTAATCCTGGCTATGCCACTCACTTCAACAATTGATAAATACTGTATTGTTTACGAACTATTTAACCTCAATTAGGACGGTACAATTTGACGCGATGGTACAATTCGAATGATAGAGGCAAGTTGGTAATAGTTTCATAGCATTGTGGTAAATTTCAATACATAATGTTTGCAAGCCTTGCAAGGACGGCGCTCAATGTGAAGCTATATGGAACTAATATGTATAGATATATCAGTGCTATCTGGTTCCACCCATCATCCTCAAAAAACTCCTCTAAAGTCAGTTTTCCCTCTCCTTACGCTCAGGATGGAATCCAAATCACCAGAGCTATGAGCTATCAACTTATTCAGTCTTGACTGGCCGCTAAGCGCAGTTGGTTGGGGTGTCACAACTTCAGAATGCTGTCGTTTAAGTGGTCCTGGGTTCGAATCCCGCTCCTCCATCTGGCATCTATGTGTAATCATTCACCTCATTACCCACGCACAAGTCTTCATTCATTCACTTATGGATGACATAATATTTAAACTGCATAGAAAAGAGTATTCATCACAGAATATTATAATGCTCATTTTCATATTAAATTAAATTTTTACTTTTATTATTTATCTGGGAGGGCGTCGTCCGAGCGCCAAATGGAGAAGCCGCCACTGCTGGTGCTTCATCGCTAAAAATAACAAAGGTAGGCTAGTATTAGTATATGTCATTAGCCACGAATTTTAAACACTCTCCCATTGCCAAGGTACACTCCCTCGTTCTGAGAAAAAGTAGTATAATCTGTATAAACAGTGCAATTGCTAGCATTTCAAAACCCCTCGCGTGTAGGCATTTCCCGACCACAGAATATTTTTTGAGAAGTCTGTACAACACCACACAACATTATTTAACGCCATCTCACTGAACCAGTGGACGATCCCCCATCCATCTGTGGCTATGTGCATTGACCAAAACGTCTGTCTGCATACGTCCGTCTGTTGCTGTGTGCGTTGGCCTTAATGTGGACTAAAATGAATGGATTCAAGCTTTTCTTGACATGGGTCTATAATCTCTTGGAATACGACTATTTATCAAAATTTCCCCGGGGAGGGCCCATACCCTCAAGACCCCCCGGGGGCCCCCAAATCTTCGATAACCCCCAATAAATTGATATATTTAGATATCGATGTATTTTCATTGATTTATTGATCAATTATTGTAGATTTGTCAATCACTTACCACAAATTGGCTACAACTGTCTCATGAATGCTCCATTTGGAGCCTATCCTTAGTGATGGATTGTCTTTATTAACTTTACGATTCCTAGAGAAAGGAACCTTGTACATTCTCCCAGCATCCAAATTGTAGTCTGTCTCTTTCATCTCAATAATATTTTCTACTCTGTTTCAAAGTGACAAAAATATTTATAAAATTATTTGTAAGTCATGAAAGTTTCAATTTCACCACTACTTATGCCTTATTGTGGCTCAAGGTGAACTGAGTTTTGTTCAGCTCAGATACAAAAAAGCCTATATCAACCGTGTTGCTTTCAATACGTCTCTGTATATTGATGGTTTGGAGGTAGCTCAGAGATGTGTGTATAATATTGTTGATCTGACTTGTCTTATACTCCTTAACTGGAGTCTCCAAGACGTAATCTACATGAAAAAACAAAAAAAAATGTGTGCTAGATAGTATACGCACTCTTTTATGCAGCCAGATCCTGTTTAGTGGTGAAATTGGACTATCAAGCATAGAGCTGCAGAATTTGCGTTTTTGTGAACTTGGCTCACTTATATAAAACTGTAAGCTCAGTGAGGAAAGCAATCACAAACTACCTTGCTCCTCGTTTGTGTAGTACGCTCTTTGGACCAAAACTATTCGACCTAAAAATTGTATTTGAGTCCAAAGAGCGTATTGTGCACATGAGAAGTGAGGTAGTTTATGATTATTTTCCTCACTGAGCAGACAGAGTTGTATCTAAGCCACAAAAGAATCTAGAGTTTTACACAGGGTCTAGCTGCTCAGGTGAGTGTGAATACCATCTAACACACCTCTAAGCTACTTCCAAGCCATCATTCGACAGAGACGTTTAGAAAGCAACACAATCGGCGTAGCCTTTTCTTGTAGCCTATCTGATATGGAAAACTAAATTCACCTCAAGCCACAATATGGGGTGGCTGTGAGATGGACAGTCATAATGAAAGTGGCAATACTTCCCTCCTAATGCAATCTTGACACTATAACACTTGTGCCTGCAGTGGCGCACCAAGAGGGGAGGCTCTGGGGCTTACCCCCCCTCCCCTCAAAGAACCTGAAATATTCATAAAGATGTTGATATTGTTCAAGCAAATCAACCTAACTCAAGCAGATAGTTCTGGTATAATTCATGATTTCTCGCTTGTTCAAATAGAAAAATGTTCATAACAATTTCATTACAACACTTGGGCTTTATTAAACAGAGCCAATTCAGTCGCGGTCGCGAGCAACAATTTAGGCTTAATTAAATCAGCTGAATGTCTGGCCAAGTTCAACAATGTCAAAGTACATAGAGGCATTAACACGTTTAGAACCATCAGCTGATTTTTTAAACAAGTTTACACGGTTGGTGCAATTTTTCCTTAATTGTGGCCCACGACCGCGACTGAAGGGCCTTAAGCCGCGTCTCCACCAACCAAACATGCTCGGCGAACAGTGTTCGCTGGAATCAGCTGATGTTGCCAAACATTTTTTTGGAGTTGGTTTGGTGTGGACGCCTTCTCGAGCATTATGATCGGTGTGGTGGGAATAGTGGCGGGAACCTGTTGTTGGTCGTCACTGTTCGCTCACAGACCGAACTTTTCAATTGAGCTCAAGAACATGTTTGGTGACCCATATGTTTAATGTTTGCCTTTTTTTTGTATTCGCCAACAATATTCGATAGACATGTTCGGTTAGTGGAGCCGCGACTTTAGACGATCTTGAGAATGCCAAGGAACCCAGGAAGAAAATAGGCTGAGCGGCCTAGCAGCATTGAACATTTACCAAAAAAATGAAGTCATTAGAGAGCATATAATTGTAGGTATCTTTATAAATTATTCAATCTAAATCTCTAGAGTTCTCATTCATGTGGTGAATTAATTTGGTTTCATGTTAAAAGAGTTGAGAAATCCCAAAACATTGTTACAAGCCTTCATCTACCATAGCATTTGAGTTACACTATAGAATAAAATGATGAACAATTTATTAAATATGTGAGTTTTTTGTACCATTAAATAGACCAAGATTGAACATGCTGTTTGCGATAGAACAAAAACAGTCCAACATACGAATTGTTTCTTTTGAAGAGCATTAAGTCTATATAATGAATTAAATTTGATTATTGATCAATTCGTTGATCCATCATGTAAATTCTGTGTGTCATATGTACAAGCTCTTCAAATTTAACTGTTTCCATTGTTTTGCAGACTTTACTTCATCATCTCTTATTTCCCCCCCCCCTTTTTTCTCATAGTATATATTTTATAATTTTATTTGTATTATTTCTACTGTTTTTTATTTCTTTATTTTCGTTATTATTGTATTTCCTAACGTTTTAGTATTCCTTTATTAAGTGTGGCATATGGTGTAAGAATTTTTTTCTTCATCTTTATGTTTCTTAAATTGTTCAGACGGGTCTATGAGTTCAATGAGGATTGTTTTGGTGTTGAGCTGTAAGCCTCTATTGGTTGTAGATGTGTATGTTTAAGAAATAAATAAATAATAATTAAATAAATCTCTTCGCTCGCAGCTGTCTGACTGACTCCCAGGAAGGAAATTTTTTTTTAATATTTCAAAAATGTTATTCTTAGATTTCTTGTTCCATAACGATCTGCATTGTTAATACAGTATAAACTTTCTATTGTAAATTCAACGACTTCCAGTCAATTTTAATTGTGGATAGATAATATTTCTAATCACTTTTGGCCAAACGTTTTCTAGTTATGGAGACGTGGGAACATTGGCCTTGAAGATGAGTCTTCATGACTTTAAAAAGGTTTGGCCAAAAGTGAGTAGAAAATTATTTATTCACAATTGTGAAAGTCATTGAATTTACAATAAAAAGTTTAAAATGTTATCTTGCCTTCTTTGATGGGATTTTTGAAAGCCATACTTGGTCTTGAATGATCCTGAATACTGAACTTCCTAGGACACTTGGCTCTTGAGAAACGGCAATCAACTAAATTTTCGAAAATAGATTATTCTGAGCCCAAGCATTGAAAAACACAAGTATCATGGGGAATATTTTGGGACCCTTTCTCACCTCGTACCTCGGGCCTTAATTCAAACATGTGTACAAAATTTCAACTTTTTCGGCCACACTGTTCAAAGATAAGCTTGAAAATCGCTAAATTATGAAGAACGTAAGTTTTGGTCGTCAACTGTGTGGTAAGGGATGAAAAAGAAGGGTTGAAAGGTAATCTTACAAAAAAAAGGTCAGCTAAGTCCCAGACCACTTTTCTGGATAGCCCCCCAACCAAAAGTCATTAAAATGATAAAATGGATGAATCTATGTCTAGAATCGCTTAAAATGTGGTCATACAGGGATCATTTTTCAAAAATTCCCCAAAACACAACTTTCAAAAGAAGTGCTCAGATATTGTCTTGAATTATTATTGTTTTGTTGAAGAGCCACTCCTTTCAACCTCCTATGATTAGAGGATATACCTTCGGCTGCTCAAACGTCCTGTCATAATGATGGCTTATTATCCGTTCCACTTTCATACCATACTACTTTTATACCATCACTCCATCCAGCATGAAATCATATTTAGATTGCAATGCAGCCAACAGAGCCACTTGAAAATGAGATCAACTGAGCTTGAATATAGTATATAAATTAGTTAAATAAAAATTTGTTATAAATTGAACAAGTCTTGGAGAGTTAAAATCTTTTGGTTTGGAGAGTAAATTAGCTTTTCGAATGATAAAATACATGTATTAGTGATTTGTATTGGCCATTAATACAAGGCTTGTTTAAGGATATGTTGAGTTGTGTTATAACAAGATGGCACATGTGGGTGAATGGAGGCACCATCTTTACTTACATATTGTGCCGTATTTAAGATCGTTCTTTCAGTGGCTCTTGACGAGGGACTCTTGAAATGAAATGTATTTAGATATGCATCTCAAGATTCCTTTGAGTCAATAGACACTGAAGGAACATTAGAAAATACGACCATTTATATGCAGGTATCTGTTCCACCTTTCAAGATATATAGATCACACGTATTCTAGCATATATATCTATCTTGATAGATAGATAATAGTGGTTCATTATCCGTTCCACTTTTGTACCATTTTGTGCTATATGAAAGCATAATGATTATACCTATACTATATATATATACAGGGTGGGGGAAATGTTTGGAAACGGCTTAATATTTCATATACAAAGGTGATTTTGCGGTAGGTATGATTGAGGATCCTACTCAAATTGAAAATACTATTTTACTGTGACTTTAAAAATCTGGTCCGCCATCTTGGAACCGCCATTTTGAATGTAACTTTCTTTTTTTAAATAGGAAGGGGGTCATGCGATACATGATTTCAATACGGAATTTTAAGACAAAATGAATGCCGAAAACCGCACATCGATATGTCAACCCGTTTCGGAGATATTTACATTATTAATCGATACCATGAAAAGCAGAAATGAAATAAATAAGTACATTAAAATCTTACCTATCAAATTTTTTGTTAATAGTGTTTGCTAATAAACATTAAAACCCAATTATTTTAATAAATGTTCAAACTGTTTTCCTTCAGCTGTTTGACAATGTGCTAATCTTAAATAATAGCCATCAAGCACATTTTGAATCATTTCGCGTGGAATTCTGTTAGCCACTTCAGTTATACATTCTCTCAGTTCATTAATTGTTGCTGGTTTCTTTTTGTACACATTGTCTTTCATGTAGCCCCAAAAGAAATAATCAAGTGGAGAGAGGTCAGGTGACCTAGCGGGCCACTCTATTGCACCTCTACGACCTATCCAGCGTTGGGGAAATGTTTGGTTCAATATATCCCGCACTCCTAATGCATAATGAGGGGGCGCCCCATCTTGTTGAAACCACAAGTTATGTAACTCTTGTCTGTTGATGTTCTGGATGGCTGGAACGATCAAATTTATTAACATGTTCTCGTAAATGGCACCTGTTAAATTATTCTCGATAATAAATGGTCCTACAATGTGACCATTTACCATACCAGCCCATACGTTTAATTTTTCAGGATACTGTGTATGACCCTCCTTCATCCAGTATGGGTTGACATCGGTCCAGAAACGATAGTTTTGCTTATTTACATTGCCGTTAAGCATGAACGTAGCTTCATCCGAAAATACTACATTATTAAAGAAGTTTGGATCATTGTCATACTTGTTCATCATTATGTCACAAAACTCTACCCGGCGGTCGAAATCATCCTCATTCAGTTCTTGTAATACATGAAGCTTAAACGGATGGAAATGAGATTCCTTAAGAACTTTTCTGACAGAACGAGTAGACATACCATGTTCCTTGGCAACGCTTCTAGTTGATGTATGCGGATCTTCAACAAATGATTGCATTACCTCTAAAGATTTTTCATTGTTGGTGGCAGTATTTGTTCTTCCAGTGCGAGCACGATCAGTCACTTTGCCCATTTCTTGAAACCGCTTTACTGTCTTAAAAACAACACTTTTACTAATTGGATTTCTGTTGGGAAATGTTTCGTTAAATAAATCAGAAACTTCTTGGTAAGACCGTACTCTATCTCCATAGCCGCGCATCATTAACAAAGTTATTCTCTCGGTTTCATTTAAAAATGCCATTGCGAACGACTTTAAACACACTCACTACTTCATGATTGAAAAAGAATTCATTAAATCAGTTGGATTATTACAGATGATTTTAGGTTGATATCATGATTATTGTTGATATTATGATATCCAGAGTCAGATGTTCATCACGCGAAATGATTCAAAATGTGCGGTTTCATTTAAAAATGCCATTGCGAACGACTTTAAACACACTCACTACTTCATGATTGAAAAAGAATTCATTAAATCAGTTGGATTATTACAGATGATTTTAGGTTGATATCATGATTATTGTTGATATTATGATATCCAGAGTCAGATGTTCATCACACGAAATGATTCAAAATGTGCTTGATGGCTATTATTTAAGATTAGCACATTGTCAAACAGCTGAAGGAAAACAGTTTGAACATTTATTAAAATAATTGGGTTTTAATGTTTATTAGCAAACACTATTAACAAAAAATTTGATAGGTAAGATTTTAATGTACTTATTTATTTCATTTCTGCTTTTCATGGTATCGATTAATAATGTAAATATCTCCGAAACGGGTTGACATATCGATGTGCGGTTTTCGGCATTCATTTTGTCTTAAAATTCCGTATTGAAATCATGTATCGCATGACCCCCTTCCTATTTAAAAAAAGAAAGTTACATTCAAAATGGCGGTTCCAAGATGGCGGACCAGATTTTTAAAGTCACAGTAAAATAGTATTTTCAATTTGAGTAGGATCCTCAATCATACCTACCGCAAAATCACCTTTGTATATGAAATATTAAGCCGTTTCCAAACATTTCCCCCACCCTGTATATACAAAAGTGTATATTGTTACAAAAGTGGAACGGATAGTGAGCCATCATTAAGATAGGACGTTTCTGCAACCGGAGGATAGGGTTTAGAGTGTCTAGAGGGACCTACCCTCAAGAAGGGTTAAGACCCCCAAAATCAGAAATTTACTAGAGAAGAGAGAAATCTTGCAAAAAATGGTCACCATAACTTATTGTTCCCCCCCCCCCCTAACTCCCGAACTGGGACTCTCTACTTATGTTGAAAATTAATTAATAATATAACTATTTACTATTTACAGAATAGTAACTATTTTCTTACATTTTTGACTTTATTGGTTTGGAATTAGTCTCTTGTTTTAGTTCTTGAGTGCCACTTTTCCATGCTCCTGTTCGTGGCTTTTCTTCAAATAACATGAAATGTCCTTCTGCGAAATTTCACATCAACAATAAATTGATCATTTTAATGGATGTTGTATGAATTGAAGTCATTGTTGAAAGTGTTTAGATATAATTATAAAGAATGCTTCCCAAGGATTACCATACCTTCAAGGGCTTATTGTACTCACTAAAAAAAAACCAATACATAATGGAGTATCCAAGGACCCAACGAATTTACATAAAATGATTATTATTGACCAAACAAAGACCTCTTTGCTTGTGTCAGTGAATTTGAATGAGTCTTGAAGTTCCTCAGTACTGGCAAAGTGTTGGCCTCCAAGCATTTTTCTTCAGTTCAGGAAAAAGGTGTTAGTCGTTTGGTGCTAGGTCGGGACTGAATCTGAATGGTTGTTAGTCAAAAATTATTAATATAAAGAAGTTTTGTATTGAAAACTGTACTCTCCAGCTACGCAGTCAGAAGCAAAAACTATACGGTAACATTCGTGGATTTTAAAAAAGCCATTGATTCCATAGACTGGGAGACTCTGATAAATGTTCTGACAGAATTCGGCCTAGATGGAAAGACAAAATATTTAATACTTCATTTATTACTTAATATTAACAAATATTATGAACAAAGTGAAGTTCAGAGGAAATTATCTGAGAGTTTCCAGACAATGACAGGTGTGAGACAAGGAGATGGTCTATCTCAGCTACTTTTCAATTGTGCGTTGGAAAAAGTGATCAGGGGATGGAGGAAAATAAAAAAAGAAAAGAATAGACTTGAAAATTGAGAGTGGCCTGAGAGTTAGCTATAGAAGAGATAATTTGAATATTGACTGTCTAGCATTTGCAGATGATCTAGAGCAGTTTTGGCAGAGTCTCCAGAAATTGCAGAGATTCAAGTAAATACCCTCAAAGAAGAAGCGCAAAGAATCGGCCTATAAATTTCTTTTGAGAAGACGGAATGCATGTCCAATATTAAAAATGCGCCAAAATACTTGAATACAAACTATGGTCGAATAAAAAAAAACTAAAAACTTCTAGTATTAAAAGAAATAATTGATGACAAATTATCCGAGAAAGATTCTGTAAACCAGCGAGTTAACAAAATGAGACTTGCCTATAAGTTGACAAAGAATATTTATAACAAAAGTTCAATTTCAAAGAATGCGAAGCTCAGGCATTACCTTACTGTCAATAAAACTTGAAGCTTTATATGCTGTGGAGTAAGTAAGTAAGTAAGTAAGTAAGTAAGTAAAGCCTTTATTGGTTCCAAGCACTATACAAAAAAAAGGAATTTGAAAACTAAACATCACTTTGACATACATAATAACTCTTACGATAAACTAAAACAATAGAAATTTTTCATGTGTACAATTCATTATTAAAATTTACAAATGGTAAATGTTCGTTTACTTTTGTTTATGGAAACCAGGCCCTTGATTGGGCATAGGCCTCTCCCAGGTCACGCCACTTATCACTATCTTTTGGGTACACTGTCCATCTATCACCTGCCACTTTCACAATGTCATCTTTCCATCTGAATCGTTGCCTTCCAATTTTTCTTTTCCTCCAGTTGGGCTTCCACAAGGTTAAAGTCTTCGTCCATCAATCATCCTCCAATCTAGCGATATGTCCTGCCCACTTCCACTTTAAAGTTTTAATTGTCCTCAGTAGATCGTCTGATTTTGTTGTTGCTCTGATGGTTGTGTTTCCAACTCTATCCAGTCTTCTCAAGTTTAGTACACTCCTCTCCATCGCCATTTGATGCTATTCTTCGTAGTATTCCTTTCTTCAACGCCCAGGTCTGGGAGCCGTAAATAAGCGTGGGAAAAACACAGCGTTTCAATATTTTCATCTTCTTTTCAATACTTATCTCTTTATTCTTTAGAATACTTTTCAATGACCCGAACTTACTCCATGCAATCGCACGCCTACGTTTTACTTCTTTATCAGTTCTGTCTGTTAAAGCAATCGGTTGACCCAGATAAATAATCTCTCTTGACGAATTCAATGAACACCCATCCAATGCTATGTCTACTGTTTCCCTATTAGTCATAAGATGAGTTTTTCCTGGATTTATAATAAGACCAGCTTGTTCACTTTCTGCTGCCAGACTGGTTAGCATAATTTTCAATTCTGATGGAGACTTTGCAATCAGAACAATATCATCAGCAAAACGCAGGTGATTTAGATAATCTCCTTGGATGCACAAATCATATCTATCCTATTTGAGATTGCTAGACATTTTTTGTAATGCGGCATTGGAGAGAAGTGGCAAGAGGGGGTCGCCCTGTCTGACTCCTTTCTGCACGCAGAAGATTTCACTTGGTGAATCTAATACTAATCGTGCTGTACTATTGCTGTATATGTCCTTGATTATATTCAAGTAGGTTGTTGGAATCATTTCATGAGACATGAAGAGGAATGCATGCTTTAAGCTATCGAAAGCCTTTTTATAATCAATAAAGGCTAAGTAGACACCTATTTTGAATTCTTCGCATTTTTCTATGAGTTGACTGACTGCTTGCAGATGATCTATAGTTGAGAACCCACTTTGAAATCCCGCTTGCTCGACCAGTTGAAGCTCATTCATAATTGGCTGTAAGCGATATTGCAGAGTTTTCATGAAGAATCTTCCAAAGCAAGATGATATGCTTATTGGTCGATAATTATTGATGTTGTATTGATCACCTTTTTTGAACAATAAAATTATATCCGATGTTTTCCACTGCAAAGGTACTGATTGCTCTCTGATGATTCTAATAAAGAACCCGAGTACCGTCTCTGAAGAGATAGAGCACAGCACTTTCAGCATCTCGTTTGTTATCCTATCGCCTCCAGCCATAGTGTTGTTCTTCAAAATCTTTACTACTGCATTGAGATCACTTTCTTGAATTGGTGGTACTTCTTCATGCTCATTAGCTTGCTCAAATACAACCGCACCCTCAGTTGAGTTCCGATATAGATCTCTGAAGAATTCAGTGGCATTTTTCTTTATACCTTTCCTATTCCTCACTATCCTACCATGCCTATCCTTCACTCCAACTTTCCATTCTTTATCATCAAACAGCTGTTTTCTTACTTTCTTCAATGATCCGCTAATGTCCAATACATTTTTTATCAGTCTGTCTTCAAATGTCCCAATATCTTTTCTAATGTGGTATCTTGTTAATTTGCAAATCATATTAAACTCAATTCTTCCTTGGAAGCTTTTGTTCTTTTTCTTTTTCATTATTTCCCTTTTAACAATCAATTCTTTGGTTTCATTAGATATTTTCCTAATTTTTATATTTATTTCAGGAACGAACATAATATGCTTAATGTTGTCTCCCAATCTATTATAACTTTCTTGTAAACATACATCTCTCTGTTTGCGCCAATTCTGTAATTCCATTTCGAATTGTCTCTGTCCATTTGCTTTGAATATATTCCCTGCTAATGATTGTTCATTCCATGCTCGTCTTGGCCTTCTATTGAAACATCCCTTTGTCAGCTTGATGGTTATAAGTCTATGATCCGTGATGAATTTCTGACTCCCTGTAATCTCAAACTTTTTTTATACTTCCTTTGTGACCAGTCAGCACGTAATCAATTTCATTTTTAACCAATTGATTTGGTGAAATCCAAGTCCATTTCTTACCAGCTCGCTTTTTAAAGAATGTATTAACAACTATTCTTAATCCTTGCTCCTGACAGAAATCTACCAGTCTTTGTCCAGCTTCGTTCCTTGTCCCATAGCCATATTTACCAACTATAAACCTCTCACCTTCTTCTTGTTTTCCAACTTGGCTGTTGAAGTCACCAAGAACCAATGTTATATTCTTCCAATTTTTTCTTTCATTGACTATAGCTGTGGTAAGCGAATTGTAAAAAGCTCGTGCTCTGCTTCCTCAGCCACTGACATAGGAGCATAAAATTGGTAAATGTGTAGTAATTTTCCTTGAGCTCTTAATTTCAGCACTGAAATTCTTTCAGATACACCCTTGAATTCCACAATTTTCGTTTTCAGATCCTGTCTAACAAGGAATCCAACACCCTTATGTCCCAGTGTTTCTTCTAAGTAGTAGAAGATGAACCCACTGCTCCTCTCAATTATTTTTTCGGAGTGTCTCCTTCTTCTGCCATTCCAAGGATATCAATGTTGGAGTCCTTCAATGCTTCTTCTAGTTCTATGAGTCTATCTTCTGTCTTGAGTGTTCTTACATTGAGTGTTCCAGTAATTAAACCTGGGAAGTTTTGGTCTTGATTCTCCTTGATGACCAGTCTTTCTGGTGAATAGTTGGTATTTACATTTTTAACTTTAGCCTTATTATTTCCTTGCTTCCTGCTAGTTGGTGTTCTGGTTTCCACTTTGTCCTAAGTTCGTTTATCTTTTGGTTGCCCTGAGTTGCTTGATACATCCTGCGGAGTGCTTAACACTAAATAGAAAATGTGATCGCCAAAAATTAGAAGTACAGGAGAGAAAAATGTTGAGAGAATTTTTTAACCTGCAACAATGAAGAAATCTATAGGCATACTGAAAAAATCACGTAGACAATAAGAAAGATAAGAGTAGTATTTTATGCCCAGTTATTTAGAATGTATCCGAACAGACAGACTCATAAAATATTTAATAAAATAAGCAATAGAAAATCGAAATTCAGTTAGTTTATAGAATCCAAAAAAGATAGGCCTATGCAGGGATTGCATATAACAGTAACTGATTTTTGTGATAGGGCAGGCCTAAAAAAGAAGTTAAAAGTTAATGAGTTTCCAGAGGAGCCAAAAATTGAAACTTGGTCTCAAGAAAGACGAATTGCTCCAAGTGTCCGTATGAAAGAGTATTGGAGAAAAAGAGAGACCAACATGAATTGAATGGTAAATAAATGCGGTCCATACAGTAAGTCTATAGAAAAAAGATTGTTGGGTTGCAACAGCACTGTGAGAGCGGGTGTTGCCCTGCAGCAGAACAATTCCAAACTTCAGCATGCCTCTTCCTTTGTTCTGAATGGATCGCTGCAAATTTTGTAATGAAAAGCTGCATTAATTGTGCTGGAAATGGCTTGTAGGTCAGCACTTTCCAACTCCTGGAGAACTTCATGACAAGGTCAAGACTCATTCAAGTTCACTAGCAGCGACATTTTATGAAGATGGTATTGAAAAGCTTGTCCACAAGTTATGACAAATGCCTCAATATTCGAAGTGATTATGTTGAGAAGTGAAAATAAGTGTACTTACATTTTGGTAATGAAATATTTTTTCTATATTCACTGATGTTTTACTTTTAGCCCATCAAAGGTTTAAAAAATTTCCCTCATATATACGGTTAAATCAGTGGCATAACTAGACTGTTTATCTGGGAGATGATTAATGATGCTAAGGTGGGGGGGGGGGTTTAGGCTCCAGTAATTAAACCTGGGAAGTTTTGGTCTTGATTCTCCTTGATGACCAGTCTTTCTGGTGAATGTTTGGTATTTACATTACATTTGGTATTTACTACTATAGTAGTACACCATAAGAGGAGAAGAGGGGGTCCTCAAAGAATAATTCAAGACTATAATGTATATTTTATTGAAAAGAGGGTTTGGGGAATTTCCCCTGAGAATTTTTTTAAAATAATCCCTTCAAGTTAAATTTTGAAAACGATTCTAGATACAAATTCAACGTTATTCTAACCCAAATTGTGTATCAAAGATAGTTGCTTTCATCTAGCTTTTGCATCATACCAGAAATATTTTTGAAAATAATCCCTCTAATACCACATTTTTAGTGATTCAAAATGTCTTTTTTGACTCATGTCAAAAATTATTGTTTTTCAGTGCATTTGGAAATTTAAAAAAAAATGCTGGGTCTCTGGAGGCGATCCATCCCCCTGATCCTCCCCACAGTTATGCCACTGGTTTAAATCGTTTAAACGCCACTGCTTATATGTATATGAAGCTACTTTATATGTAAAAAAGAGAGATATTAACCAAAATGTTGATGTACACGATTATAATACAAAAAGCCGAGGATATTATCACTTGGTGAGTCACAATAGTAGCTGTAGGAATTTTCATTTCGTATTTATAATTTTCGCCATCTTGCTGCCATGTTACACTCAAACCTATCACAGCCTTCGTCATTGGCTCTTCCAGCTCACTAGCGCTGCGTACCAGCTTGTGTTCTTTTTGAGTTATTAGCTCTTTGCCCAACCCTCACTTGTTTGCCATTTCATCAACCGTCAAGTCATCATTTTCATCCGGCGCCAGTCCGCCATTCATTTTCAACATGTTTCATTCAATTCAATGAATTCATCGTTTACTATTTTTTCAATCTTCAAGTCTCTGTGTGATGTGGATCTGTCTGAGGAGATCGAGGTAGCAGTGGTACAGTGCATACGTTGTCAGAACAGGCTCTGCGAATTTTGAAGAATAGCATATTAATTCGAACGGATAAGTAGTATTTTTGTTTATTATTATTAGTACTTATAATATATTAATAATTTACATCATTAACGTGTCTAATATAAGTTAAAGTATTAAAATAAAAAGTCAAATTCTATTTTCGAGGTTAGGTGTACCGATATTGATAAATTTTCTTGTAATTAAATAGTCTCAAGTTGACAATTGTAATAAATTAAGTAATATTTCATTAAACATTTAACTAAAATCAATTGAAAACAATTTTTAGCTAGGAAAATGAGTCCAAACAAGGCATCTAAATCTAATTGTTTAACTAAAACTCAGGTAGTTACGCGATCACAGCAATTATTAACAAAAAAATCTCCAACAGCTCTTAAAGCTACTGTAGATGTAGAAGAAAAGGTTGCTAAACTATTGAGTGATCACACCAAATTGAAAACAAAATTAGAATCATCATTAAAAAATTCTGAGGAAGAACGAATAGGGTTAGTGGATCACATAAGATCTCTGGAAGTTATTGTAAAATTGCAGCAGGAAGACCATAAAACTGAAATACTAAATCTCACGAGTCAATGTAGGTCTATGTCAGAGGAAATCGAAATATTAAAATCAAAAATAAACTTGGCTAATGTAAGATCTGAACCTCTGATCAATACAAAAAAAAGTAGAACCTAAATCAAATGGGGAAAAAATTAATAGAAATGGTCAAACAAAAACGTATAGTCAGGTTTTGCAAACAGCAACCAAAACTAAAGTAAGGGCAAATAACGATAGGAAAGGTAGAGTACTGCTCTTGACATCCAGTCATGGACGAGACTGTAGTGACCTACTAAATAAAAGATTAAAAAATAAGTATGAAGTTCAGAGCTTTTTCAAACCAAGTGCCCCTATAAACGCAATCGTAGAGTCAGCACAGGAACAAACTAAAGATTTTGGAAAAAACGATTTTCTAATAGTACTGGGTGGCTCAAACAATATAAATGAACCTAATCTAAAACATCTTCCTGAAATGAATGAAAAAATTAAAGAGATTGTGCCACTCAGCCAAAAAACTAATGTAATAATTAGTACAATTCCGTATAGGTTTGATAGGCCAGAGCTAAATGAAGCCATTAGGTCAACAAATAAATCAATTCATAATACAATCAACAGCCTAAAAAATAAGAATTCTAAGCAGTTGGGGATTTGTTTTCTAAATGAAAGGCTGAAAAAACAAAACTTCACTAATCATGGTCTACATCTAAATCAATCTGGCAAAGTAATATTTTGTAATAGGCTGGCAGAGCTGATTGAAAGTCGTTTGCAATCTACTGTCAATAATTCTCCTAAAAAATCATCTTACAAACCTTTTTTAGTAAAGTGGCTCAAAACCGGGAAGGGAAACTAGTTTCAAATGATAAATTCATATCTTCAATTGTATTAAAAGACGTTAATCGATCAAAAAATCAGGATAGCATTAGTGGAAGGAACTCTTGTAGCAATCTGAAAGGCTCTCAAGATCCTAAGAGATTAAGTAAATCTACTTCAATATGCAAAAGCAACGATAAAGTAATAAGGGATGATAGGGAAGTACCGGTACTCACTGTGTTCCATCAGAATATTCAATACATTCGTAACAAAATAGATAGAATCGAAGTATTTTTTAAAGAAGAGGCTCCTGATATAGCTATTTTCACAGAGCATGGTTTAAAAGAAGATGAATTGTCACAACTTAATATTCCAAACTATTCATTGAAAACGTCGTATTGCAGGACATCTCATCGAAGTGGGGGAGTAGCTATCTTCACTAAAAATGCTAAGAATATGCAAACATTTAATTTAGAATATGTAGAGAAATTTGCTGTGGAAATGGATTTAGAAGTTACTGGTTTGAGAGTAAAAATCGACAATAATTTGGAAGTAGCGGTGTTAGGTATTTACAGGTCACCAAATGGGGAATGGAACAATTTTTGTGAACTATTCAATAGGCTTTTGGAGATTACTACTACTCGTTTTACAAACGTTATTGTATCGGGAGATTTCAATACAGACTTTGCAACACAGAATAAAATGACAGAAGATTTAAGGGATATTATATACATGAATAACTTGGAAATAAAAGTTCATGAATATACCAGAGTCACAAGAACATCACAAACAATAATTGATAACATCCTTACTAATATAGATTACTCTAAAACAAGACTAGGCGGCTCGGAACTATCTGATCATGACTATCAAATCTTAGAGGTGGGGTTGCAAGGTTATAAATCAATTAAAAAGAGTAGAGTAATGAAAGAAATTCAACAATGTGAACAGGGGAATATCGATTGTTTGAAGCAGAATCTGCTACAAGAAAACTGGAGTAGGGTTTACAATAGCAATAGTTTAAATAACAAATATGATAGTTTCATTAATATTTTAAGGTTTCATATTACTATGAGTTGTCCAGTTATAAAAGTCCCTGTAAAAAACAAATTAGACAAAATTGAAGAGTGGATAACTGATGATATCCTTGCAGAAAGAAATAGGGTTAAAGATGCATATGATGAATTCAAACTATCTAGAAATATGTTAAGTGAAGATAATTACAAAGCTCTAAAGAAAAATTATACAAAAGAAGTGAAAAGAGCGAAATGTAAGAAAACAGCTGAAATTTTGAATAATAGTGTGTACTTTAACACAGCAGTGTGGGATGTAATAAACAAAAATAGGCAAGTAGCTCATGTAGATGCTTATACTAGTGTCCCCAGAATAATTAACGAAAATAACAAATATATTGATGATAGTGTAGACATTTGTAATTTCTTTAACAGATATTATCAACTGGTTGCTAAGGATCTTCAAAAATCTCTTAATACAGGTATTAGTGATGCAAACATGAGGAATACTGAGGGGATTCAGAACGAATTAAAATTCCACCCAGTATGCCAAGACGAGTTGTCAAATATCATTGATAGTTTAAATAATAAAAAAACTGTAGGAATGGATGGGGTATCCAGTAAAATTCTGAAAGAATGTAAAGATCAATTGTTAGACCCTTTGATTTCTCTGATCAATCATTCATTAGAACAAGGTGTTTTTCCAGATAATTTAAAAGAGGGGAAGATCTTGCCAATCTTCAAAAGTGGTGATAGAGAAAAGGTAGAAAACTATAGGCCTATTAGTATTTTAAATGTAATAAGTAAAATTTTTGAAAGAGTAGTTCTTAATAGGTTACTTCTGCACCTTCAAGAAGCTAACTTTATCTGTGATGAACAGCATGGCTTCCAGAAAGGGAGATCAACAAAAACAGCCATAGTTTCTCTAGTTGAAAAACTAATAGATATAATAGATTCAGGTGATGAAGCTACTGCAATCTTCTTAGATCTGTCAAAGGCATTTGATTGTGTTAATCATAGAACTTTATTGGAAATACTGCAAAATGTAGGTGTAAATGGGGTTGAACTGAAATGGTTTGAATCATATCTTATTGGGAGAAAACAATGTGTAGAACTAACTACAGTAGTTGGTAATAGTATAGTAAAGAATAAATCTAATAAATTAGAGGTGCAAGCTGGAGTGCCTCAGGGGTCAATACTAGGTCCATTGCTTTTTTTGTTATATGTCAACCGTTTACCTAAAGAATTAATTAGTGGTAGAGCCCTCTTATTTGCTGATGATACATCACTCATTTTCAGCAATTCCATTCTAGATAATTTAGAAATAAGTGCCCATATAGGTGTGCAGTCTATTGTCCAATTTTTAAATCAGTTGAAATTAACTATAAATAGTAAAAAATGACAATACCTTCAATTCAAAAACAAACATAATTTAAATGAAGATAGGGCTATAAACGTGTTTGTAAACGATAATCAATTAGACCAGGAAGAAAAAATTGCATTTCTAGGAGTTACGTTGGATAGACGATTGACCTGGACTCCATACATTGAGAAAATATGTAGTAAAATTTCATCTGGGGTATTTGTCCTGCTACAGCTTGCTAGATTGAATGACAAAAAGTTACTTTTTACAGCTTACCATGGGCTCTTACTGTCACATATTAGGTATGCTATCTTAGTATGGGGTAATTCATCAAAACAAAATCTTGATAGGGTGTTTAAGATCCAAAAGAAAGCGGTTAGGTGTATAGAAAGAGTAAATAGATTAGATTCATGTAGGCCGTTGTTCAAGAGACTTGGTCTCCTAACTGTACCCTGCTTATATGTGTATGAAGCTACTTTATATGTAAAAACGAATGATATTAACCAAAATCTTGATGTACATGATTATAATACAAGACGCCGAGGAGATTATCACTTGGTGAGTCACAATAGTAGCTTATTCAAACAAAAACCTAGTTATATTGGTAGGAAATTCTACTACAAGCTACCGCAGTTTTTGAAGAGTCTTGAAAATATAGAAATATTTAAAAAACAATTGAAGAAATATTTAGTTGATAAAGCTTTTTATAGTGTGCAAGAGTTCCTTTCACATCAAAATTAAGCCTCACCTCAACTAATTGGAAGTAATTATGGTATCTAGTGTATAATATTGTTGATCTGACTTGTATTATACTCCTTAACTGGAGTCTCCAAGACGTAATCTACAAAAAAAAAAAAAAAAAAAAACAAATGTTGTTGTATGCTTCGAAATGTTATTACAATTATGTGAATTGTTCTTTCAGTATTCAAATTCTATTTAACTTACGTTTCTTTGTGATCCTGCTATGAATCAATCCATCAATTTATTTGAACTGTAAATTCCATCCACCTTCATCTACGTTGTATAGTGTATTATCATCATTATCTATTGTGAATCAAAGGCATCTAGTCCTTATAAACAGTATATTATACAATTATTTGACATTCAATTGGCCGAACTTTTGATTTCAATTTATGCCTCATGTTACCCAATTTATTACCTCATGTGACCTTCAATATTTTATTCATTATCTAAACGTTGACATTCTGCAAGTGATTTTGCAAACTACTTTGCATTTTACAACTAATAACTTTTTATTGAACAGTGGATTCTGCATAGTTATTGTTATGCTCTTGTGAACTTTCTCTCATAACAACTCAATTCAATTTTCAACGTTGAAGTTCTTACTGCAATTCCTACTGAACTATTTTACAATTCAATTATTTTTGGGTGTTTGGACTATTATTTGAACTGGGAAAATATGAACATTTCCCTAAATTCCGTGAGTTTGCACCACCTCCTCTCTACCACACCCAGTTCAGCCTGCCTCTGTTGATTTTCCTGTTGCTGTTTGTTTATATGGCCAAAACCCTTCACAATGCATTTGGAAAACTGTGAATCTGCTTCCGGGAGATAATTTTAGTACCATACAATGTATTACATGTTTTTCTAGTATATTTTTATTCTTACAAATTTGCATTCTCACAATCTTATCAATACTGTTCAATCAAATGAACTCATCTCTAATTAAAACCATAATTAGGACACTGCAATTTATTCATATTAATTGAATTATTTCAATTCTTTGCAAGTTGACGTTTATGCCATACAAATAGTTGATCATTATTATTATTATTCAAGCTTTCAATCCTTTTGGTTGCTTGAATAACGCAAATATGTTTGAACTTATCATACATTTAGCATTTTTATCCATTTGTATTGTGTCTTCTTTGTACTTTGACATTTATCATACACTAGCTGGCCCGACACGCATTGTTGCATTTTCATAAAAATTCTCCTTGATTTTAATATTCGTCACCTCCCGCTGAGGTTACATTTCAAATTAGAAAAGATGTTAAAGATGTCCTATAGTGCTCTTCCAGCTGATCATAGAGGCTTCGTTGTTTTCTTAATCACCACCTCTGAATGAAAAAAACATTTCAAATTTAAACCTCCTACGACTATAAGGGTAGAAGCTAGGTTTTTTATTTTATTATTCGCCACCTCCCGCTGAGGCTGCATTGGTTAACAGATGTCATCAACCTGGTATAATTACATATCATCATACCCAGTCATATGTTTTCTACATACTGCAAGGCTCCTACTGCACGGTAGCCTACATGCAAAGTGCATAGTCTTTTGCTGTTCAAAGACAGCGTAAATAAATCCACTAAGGGGCCTGCCATATGATTAAAAACTCCTGGATTTCTTGTTCCATGACGAACTGCGTGTTAATATTAACTTTTCATGTGAAATTTAACGACATGCAGTCAAATATTTGTTAAGAATAAGTATAATAACTCACTTAAACTGGCCGAGTACTTTCGAATCTATGAGATCCATCATCAGAGGCATCTGATGATGGATCTCATAGATTCGAAAGTACTCGGCCAGTTTAAGTGAGTTATTATACTTATTCTTAACAAATATTTGACTGCATGTCGTTAAATTTCACATGAAAAGTTAAGATTAAAAACTGTTGACTTCTATCAGCTGTTCCTTTAAGCTGTTTGGCCGGCAAGTTCAGTAGGTTAGGTCTATAAAATGGATTAATTGATAATTATTATTAGCTCCCCTATTAAAATTTATGGTCAGAAACCATCCCCAATATTCACACAACATATTCCAAAAGTTTCATGCCGATCTGTCAAGTAGTTTTGAAGTCTATAGGGAACATACATACATACATACAGACAGACATTCATTTTTATATGTATAGATAACTTATATGGAATTCATATCCATTCATATTAATGAATTATTTCAATTCTTTGCAATTTGACGTTTATGTCACACAAATAGCTTATCATTATTATTATTATTCAAACTTTCAATTCTTTTAGTTGTTTGAACAATGCAAATACTTTTGAACTTATCATGCATTTAGCATTAACTTTACATTTATCATAAGTTATATCATGGAATTCTTATCTATCTGAATTCTTATCTATTCATATTACTTGAATTGTTTGTACTTTGCAATTGTCATTTATGTTGCACTTCAGTTTTGAATTCCATTGTATTAACTTAGCATGTACCGTATTTATTTGTTCAATTGTGATTCTCAAAACCTTTGATATTCATTATATTTATGAATCATCTGTTTCATATAATCGTTTTATTTGACTTCCTAACCATATAGCCTATCTTTCGAAGGTTGACATAATTATAATTTTATCACCATTACCTTTTCCCTGTTTTTATCAAAATTGAGTGGTCCTCCTATTCACTACTAGATTATGTATTATAAACTTAAAAAACACTTTTGAATGGAAATTGACTCACGTTATGGCGTGACGGCCGTTTCGCTCTGTTGTCTAGAGCATCATCAGACGACCCACAGTACACTGATTCAAGGCATGAGTTTGAGGGTTAGTTATGTTGGAATGGTGAAGGGGTGGGGGGATGAGTAGGCGGGAGGTTTGAAATTGGGATTATTTTGTCAAATAGAGTATGTGAGAAGAAGTTAAGTTGATCATTTAAAATGTTGTCAGGTTGCTGCTTTGCATGTTTGTATATCTCATATTGTTCTAAAACATTAAGTTTCTGGCTTTTGTGAGTGAAGTGTAGTGTGTCTAAATTAGTGTCAATGTCTGTATAACTGTGGCCTGTTGAAATGATGTGTTCAGCAAAAGTGGAATGTGTGTTTGGGTGTGAGATGGCTCTTGTGTGTTCTTTGAATCTAGTGGTGAATGTCCTGCCAGTTTGTCCTATATAGAACTTGTTGCAGTCATCACATTTCAATTTGTAAATTCCAGATCTGTTGTACTTGTTTTGAGATGTTGTCTGAGACTGCAGGTGTTTTTTGAGTGAATTAGTTGTTCCGTAAGCTATTTTATATTTGAGTTTCCTGAATGAAGCTGCTATTTTATGAGTTTTGTTGTTGAGGTAGGTAAGTGTGATGAATTTATGGGGGTTGTTATTCTGTTTGTTGCTGGTGTGAGTGATTGGTTTTGTTGATATTCTGTGCAGTAGTTTGTCTATTAGTGTGTGTTTGTAACCATTCTGTTGTGCTATGTATTTTATAGTATTCAATTCTATATTGTAATCTTCTTGTGACATAGGAATGTTTGTTAGTCGGTGGAGCATGTGATTGAAAGCGGCGTGTTTATGTTGGGTTGGGTGATTTGATGTAAGATGGATCTTCAACATCATAACTAGATTATGTACCATCTGGGAAAAATCTTATTCCACCATCCTACCTTCAGTTCACATTTTTCACTGAGGCTACCAAAGCCAGTTGGTACAGTAGCTTATTCAAACAAAAACCTAGTTATATTTTTGTAGGAAATTCTACAACAAGCTACTGCAGTTTTGTAGAGTCTTGAAAATATAGAAATATTTAGAAAGCAACTGAAAAAATATTCAGTTCATAAAGCTTTTTATAGTGTACAAGAGTTCCTATCAAATCAAATTCAAGCCTGAATTAATTAATATAGTGATTATGGTAACTAGTGTATATATAAGATAGTATAATTATTATTATTAATTTGACTTATATTATACTCCATAACTGGAGTTTCCAAGACGTAATCTACAAAAAAAGAATCCATACCATTATGACTACTAGAGAAGAAATCACTCACCAGAATTTATTAAGTAATTATCCTTAAGATTTGGATAATACTGTGTTTCAGAATTAATTATTTTCGCATGTCTGACTCCTTCCATTTTCACCACATACTCATTATTACTGGTCATTTCAAGCCATACCTTATCCATGTCTGTATGATATATTTGTGAGACGAACTTAATGGTTTTTCGAAAAGATTGCTTATTAACAACTCTATAGAACCAATAATCCTGTGAAACAGTGTAATTATTGTAAGAAAATTATTCATAACATTTTAACTAAAATTGATTTTCAATCGAGAGGTTGCCCAAACTCATGCTAAAAATCCGTTACAGTAGAGCTGAAATATACAATAATCAGTTTCAAGCCACTGGTACATTTACATGCAAGAATGTGGTACACTCAAAGCAATGTGGCTAGAATGATCGAATTGATTGGTTTCTCACAAATTCAAAGGGATATGAAATACAAAATATGTGAAGGTGAAAAAATGTTGCAGGAGGACGAGTCAATTATTTCTTGTTCCATGACGAACTGCGTTGTTAATATAAACTTTTCAAGTGAATTCAACGACTTGCAGTCAATTTTTTATTAAGCATAAGTAGTATTTTACTTACTCTGTTGGCCGAACGTTTTTGAGTTGTTGAAACCCATCTTCAAGGCATTCTAGATAGCGATGTTGATTTGTTGATTGAAAGAACGGTGGTTTTTGTATAATATGGTCGAAAGGTTTGTATGATTTAAAATTTAATGTTCATTAAGGATGTTTTGTCTATTGTGTGTGGTGTCTTTGTAAATTTCAAATTGTTCCAATCTGTTGAGTTTGTGTCCTTTAGATTTCATGTAGATTGATAGTGATGTCATTAAAAGTGTGTCCAGTTTGAATGATATAGTCTGCTAAATGAGAAGTCGATTCTGTTTTTGTATGTGAGGCTTGTAAATGTTCTTTGTAGCATTGTTTGAATGCGCGACCTATTTTTCCTATGTAAAATTTGTTACAGAGTCAGAGCAGTTCAGTTTGTAGATCTCTGGAGATCATATTTGTTCGTGTTCAGTGTGGTTATAGGTGCCAGTGCATTTTTATTTTGTTTTTTGTTTTCAATGCAATGGTGTGGCTGACTTTTTTGAAGATTTTGGCTAGTCTGTTTGATTGTGGATTAATGTATGTAATTTATTATAATGTATTTTTTTGTGGTGATATTGGTGTTTTGTTTTTTGGTTGTTATTTTATGATAAAGTTTGTCAATTAGATCATGTTTTTAGACGTTTTCTTGTGCTAGGTATTTTATTGTGTTTAGTTCAGTGTTGTAATTTTAAAAACTCTAAAACCTTCAGCCAACAGGGTAAGTAAAATACTACTTATTAATAAAAATTTGACTGCAAGTTGTTGAATCCACTTAAAAAGTTAATTTCAACAACACAGATCATCATGGAACAAGAAATCCAGGAATTTAATTCAGCAAGACAAGCTACTATCCATGCCTACAGATCGACATTGTTTAAGATTAGAAGAAAACATTTATGCATTCAATTCAACCAAAAATGTGTCTCAAACTCAAAATTACACCAACCTATATCCTAAATTTAAAACTATCTACAAATTAAAACCAGCTCAAATAGCCAAAACTAAAGCAGAAACTACCTTCATCAAAGAGAGCATCAAACTTTTACATAAACAGAAGGACATACACAATTTAAAACTCCTTGAACTACATCCATCTATCACACAAAAATACAGACACAGTTTCTTTCTTGAATTAGCAGAAGCAACAAACACTTGGGTGCAACAAAGACACAACAAAAAAAATACATAACCTAACACCTCCTAAACCAACCATTTAATCTGCTCACACCTTTTTCAGTAAAACTTTCAACCTAACAAACATAGATTTTACAAAAAACAGAACTGAACTTATTGAACAAAGGGCTAAAACATAGCCTAAACTACAAAAACAACAGATTCACATCAAAAACATAGATAGATAGATAGATGGATTGATAGATATGATCTTGATCTGTGGGCACTCGTATGCATATATGATCATGTCAATAAGTTACTTCCTTAAACTACTCACTCACAAGTAATACACAAAAAAACAATAAACAATAAAACAATAAACTAGTCTATGTCAGAAGTGGTTACACGTAGATACTCCTTTACATGATATAAAGGACTAACAAGGATTAAACATTTTTATATGGCCTTACTTCACTGAGGGTACTGACGAGCTCCAGTTGGAAATTTCCACTAGCTGTAACTCGCTAACAAGGCGTTTTCAGGCATATGTTTATATGAACTTTTTTTCTCATTTTTAGCTATAGAATGAGCTCTTGAGAGATTGCTGTTTAGTTTTGAATCACCCCTGTATATAGTACCATAGCCGATTGCAACTGTAGGTGACTCTTCAGACCACAAAATTATGTTTTGGTACCAACAGCATACTACACAAGCAAGGAGTGAGGTAGGTTGTGATTACTTTCCTCACTGAACTAACAGGATTGTATCTAAATGCCAAGTCCTCCAGAAAAAATTCTTAAGCTCTATGCTCAACAGTTCACTTCCACTTTTATACAGGGTCTAACTGCGTAAGTGTGTATACTATCCAGCACACCTCTGACCTACTTCCTCCATTCAAGCCATAATTCAACAGAGATGTTTAGAAAGCAACACAATAACTGTTGTAGCCTTTTTAGTATCTGAGATGAACAAAACGTAATTTACACCATGCCACAATATTAGACATATCCCACCTAAAGTATTTTCTCACTTGATATCCCTCGAAAAATTTGGGTCACTATTAGTGATAATTGGTCAGATAATCACATTTAAAGGTATACATAATAGGTTAGAAAATTGACAAGACAGCTTAATTTATTCCATTTTATCAAACTATAGTTGCATAGTAGAGCTATTTCAACCCGAATGTCACTTTTCAGTACAGGAGACAGGCCAATCAGAACTCAGGATTTCTTCAAATCAGAGTCGAAATGAATAAACAGAATTTATTAATTTCGAATTCCTTTAATTGCTATCAGTTTATACTGAAGACTTCCGCAATGGCGGATATTGACAACAGTATTTAATAGCTGATGGAAATCGATGAATGCTACTGTACAAAAATATCAGTCACCACCGGGAATCGAACCACGGACCTCCCAATTGCCGGTCGGGCGCCTTAACCACTAGACCATGGAGACCTTTCTGCACAGCAGCACTCTATCAGACCTTTTTGACTGATATTTTTGTACAGTAGCATTCATCGATTTCCATCAGCTGTTGAATACTATTGTCAATATCCGCCATTGCGGAAGTCTTCAGTATAAACTGATAGCAATTAAAGGAATTCGAAATTAATAAATTCTGTTTAAGTAAATTTGTCAGTTTGTTCAATTGTCAGTAACTTCGAACTAACTTGTGAGATACGAGCCGATATGGCCAAGTTAAAAATGAATGCTGCTTTGCAGAATGGTCTCCATGGTCTAGTGGTTAAGGCGCCCGACCGGCAATTGGGAGGTCCGTGGTTCGATTCCCGGTGGTGACTGATATTTTTGTACAGTAGCATTCATCGATTTCCATCAGCTATTAAATACTGCTGTCAATATCCGCCATTGCGGAAGTCTTCGGTATAAACTGATAGGAATTAAAGGAATTCGAAATTAATAAATTCTGTTTAAGTAAATTTGTCAGTTTGTTCAATTGTCAGTAACTTCGAACTAACTTCGAAATGAATATTATTCGTTGTCACATCAGCTGATCCAAACATTTTTAAATCAATTTAAATTCAAATTTACAACTATAAACAACAACACACACACATTCTGGGCTATGTTAGTGTGGGTAAATTATCCAATTGTTTGTTAAGTTAAATTAAATGTAATAGCTTATATTGGTAATTGTTGATAAAATATTGTATGCAACGATTGTATTTTGTCTATAATTCACTCATGGGATGTCTAGGACACTAACTTACATCTCACTTGTGGCTTAAAAGAAGTCAAAATACTAAAAATGATGATGATTGGATTGGTCACGTGGTGAGCTTGATGTTCAGTCACGACCGCTCAAGACTGCATTTGAATGTGTGACCGTGCCTCTATGACCTGATCTTATAAGCATTATTATCACTTACTTGATGGTTTGGAACCCACCTTAAATTGTACATCCACCATGTTCTCCAAAACATGGCTAAAAAAAGAATTCTGAGGTGGAATAACCCACAAGGATTTCCCCATCAATAAAAGCCATACACCTATTATTTTCATTTAGTAGTAAATTGAATGTATCTAGTCAGATTGCTCCAAGGCTACTAACCCCATATTTGCACGTCCAAACTTTATTGTTCATATTTTCAAAAAATTTTGAATTCTTAGTACAGTCTTGAGCATCATCTAATGCATCCTTTTTTTGAACATTCTTTTTTTGATCATCCATATCTTGATCATCCTCAGTTATAAGCCCAAAGTATGGTAATAAAATTCTTTTTCCTTCCAACTTACAGCTGAAAGAATCAATCAAAAAATGTAATTTCATCAACGTTTCATAATCAAATGTAATTGGAAAAAGCGTATTATTCTACTATCCTTCTGTTGTGATCTAGTTCTTCAAATCGATGTGCTAGGTTTTTGGTCATTATTTTATTTTGGAAGTTTCATGTATCAAATTTTGTTTATATTGCTGTGAGAAAAATATTCATCAATTATTTTGTAAAGTATGGGGGCTCAAAGTTGTAATTTGTCTGTTTCTAAGGCAATTGATAGCAATAAAATTTTTAAGGCAATGAGATCCTTACAGAAAGAAATAGAGTTGAAGATGCATATGATGAATTCAAATTATTTAGAAATATAGATAAACTATAAAGAAGTGAAATGAGCCAAATGTAAGAAAACAGCTGAAATTTTGAATAATAGTGTGTACTTTCACACAGCAGTAAGTTTATGGGTTGTAATAAACAAAAATAGGCAAGTACCTCAAGTAGATGCTCAAACTATACTATAGTTTCCCCAGAAAAGTTAAGAAGAATAACAAATATTTTGATGATAGTGTAGACATTTGCAATTTCTTTAACAGATATTACCAACTGTTTGCTAAGAATCTCAAAAATCTTTTAATACAGGTATAAGTATTCCAATATGTGAAATACTGAGGCAATTCAGATTTCAAAGGAAGTATGGTACAGCTGTAGGTTGGTTTATAGGGTTCAAAGTCAGAAATGGGATATATTTTCAAAATGTTTGAGGTGAGAGTGAGTCAGTGAAGAGAAATTTAGTGGATGAGTGGCATGTCAAATTGAAAGATATTATTAAAAGTTATAGCCCAAACAACATTTTCAATATAGACGGAACCGGGCTATTTTCAAGTGTTTACCAAACAAAACATTTTCTTTTAAAAATGATAAGTGGTAGGAAGAATAGTAAATAAAGGTTGAAAATTCTGGTAGGGTCAAATATGGATGGGTCAGAAAAATTGTCACTTTTTATGATTGGTAAATCGGCGAGACAATCGATGATTCAAATCAGTAAAAAGTTTACCAATAACTTACAAAGGCAACTCAAAAGCCTGGATGACACTGGATGAAATGGATCAACGTTTCATACTTTCATGAATAATAAGACGAAATTGTCACAACCACATTTATTAAAACTTCGAGAGAAACTTTCAAATTTGAGAGTGTTAAAAATCTGGTCCTTCTGTAAGTATTGATCATCATACTTTTTTGAATGACTGGGAGGATTTGAATGTTGAAGGGAGCTACGACAAAGCATATTTAAATATCAATGCTGACATCGCAGTTTGCGGAACTTCAACAGATGAGAATCATCAGTGAAATCATCCAAAATTCACAAAGTTTGTCCGATGACGACGAAGAACAAGAAGATTTCCTACTGGAGCCAATACCGTCCACTTCGGAAGCAGTTTCGATATTCGCAGGCTTGAAACGTTTTGTGGAATCGCAGTCCAACGTTGAACTTCAAATTTTTGTGCTGATGTGAGTGAATTAGAATAATAATTATTTTGTACAGAATTCTACAAAAAACTACAAACAGCTGAAGATAACAGAGTTTTTCATGCATCAACCATAGAACTATGTGCGTGGGTTTTATTTATCTATTATTCCTCTATACATTTACATTTATCCAAATCATCTCTTATTATATGTGCAAGAGCAGTATTAAATAATGACTGCTATTAGTGATAAGAAATAAATCGCTTCTATTGGCGCAGTATTTCTTAAAATCGTTTTCCCAACGTAGATACTCTAAAAATGAATGACTACTTTGAGTGTTGTAATTTTCCCACTAATGTTCCATATGACATTGGTTAATTCGAATTTTGTTTAATTCGAACTTTTTCCCTTTCCCTTTGAACTTCGAATTATCCAAGTTCCACTGTAGTTATAAAAAATGATAAAAAGTGAAATTGAATCTTAAGTAAGATCAATTACCCCCTAAAACTGAGAAACTTTTACTCTGAGTTCTCATATTCCACAGAACAATTGGTAAGAAAAATTTCTCATGGAAATAGATATCATTTCAATACCGGTACCTTATAATAATATCCAATACTACAATACTATTAATAATATCTAAGAAACTTGAAAAAATTATGAATGAAACCCTTGAGCACAGTCTCAAGAGTAGACTATACTTTGAAGTTAGCAAGAGTTATAATTTAATTAAATGCAATTCACTTTGTTTTTTTATTTTGAATCATAAATTATAATTTTCATGAGCCTTTCAATGAATTATTCAAGTGAATTTTCCACCGAGTAGGATACTCTGTATAAGTCATAGCCATAAGTCATAGAAGGTACTAGTATATCAGTATCATAGCAAGTATAAGTTCAGTCACATAAGATAAGCAACGTTTTCCTGACCCTCCTTGTAATGGTGACTGATTGAATCGGCCAGCAAAAAAGACTGTTCTTTGTAGTAAAATAACTTCAGACCTATGCGAGCTTCATCCTCCAACAAAAACTCTCGCTATGATTGACTTTTATGGTAAATTCACTTGCAGTCAATTTTGATTGAGAATACACAATATTTTTACTCCTTTAGGCCAAACATTTTTGCATCATGGATATTCATCATTGAAGGCGTCCTTGATTGTCAATGTCAATTTTTGTTTAGAAGAATATTATTGTGGTTTCTGTAGAATGTGATCGAGAAGTTTGTGTGATTGAAAATTCAATTGTTCATTAAGGATTTTGTGTGTTTATTGTGTGCGGTGTGTTTGTATATTTCAAATTGCTTCAAGGTTTTGAGTTCATGTCCGTTTGATTTTATAAGTGGAATGTGTATGTTGGTAGTGATGTCAGTAAAAGTGTGTCTAGTTCGAATGATATGGTAAACAAAGTCGAGTCGCTTTTTGTATTTAATGCTTGTAAATTTTCTTTGTAACGATGTCTGAATGCTTCGCCTGTTTATCTTATGTAGAATTTGTTAAAGAGCAGTTCTGTTTGTAGATCACTGGGAGACCGTATTTGTATGTGTCCAGTGTGGTTTTGGGAGCAAGTGCAGTTTTTATTTTCTTTTTTGTTCTGAATGCGACTGTGTGGCTGACTTTTTAGAAGATTTTTGCTAGTCTGTCTGATTGTGGATTAATGTACCGTATGCCATTGTTATGTATTTTTGTCAGTGGATTTTGTCAGTGGTGTTTTGTTTCTTGGTTGTTATTTTATAACTGAGTTTGTCAATTAGGTCGTGTTTGTAGATGCTTTTCTTGTGCTAGGTATTTTATTGTATTTAGTTCAGTGTTATAATTGTCAGTGGATATCTGCGTCCCTTGCACTCTCACACTCAATTGAGCTTCTTGATTTTTTGTAGATTACGTCTTGGAGACTCGATCCAGTTAGGGAGTATAAGACAAGTCAGATCAACAATTATACACTAGATACAAAATTACTATATGAGTTAGTTGAGGTGAGGCTTAATTTTTATGTGAAAGGAACTCTTGTACACTATAAAAAACTTTATCAACTAAATATTTTTTCAATTGTTTTTTAAATATTTCTATGTTTTCAAGACTCTTTGAAAACTGCGGTAGCTTGTTGTAGAATATCCTACCAATATAACTAGGTTTTTGTTTGAATAAGCTACTATTATGACTCACCAAGTGATAATAATCTCCTCGGCTTCTTGTATTATAACCATGTACATCAAGATTTTGGTTAATATCTTTTGTTTTTACATAATAAAGTAGCTTCATACACATATAAGCAGGGTACAGTTAGGGGACCAAGTCTCTTGAACAACGGCCTACATGAATCTAATCTATTTACTCTTTCTATACACCTAACCGCTTTCTTTTGGATCTTAAATATCCTATCAAGATTTTGTTTTGATGATAGATAGCATACTAAGATAGCATACCTGATATGTGACAGTAAGAGCCCATGGTAAGCTGTAAAAAGTAACTTTTTGTCATTCAATCTAGCGAGCTGTCACAGGACAAATACCCCAGATGAAATTTTACAACATATTTTCTCAATGTATGGAGCCCAGGTCAATCGTCTATCCAACAAAACTCCTAGAAATGCAATTTTTTCTTCCTGGTCTAATTGATTATCGTTTACAAACACGTTTATAGCCCTATCTTCATTTAAATTATGTTTGTTTTTGAATTAAAGGTATTGGCATTTTTTACTATTTATAGTTAATTTCAACTGATTTAAGAATTGGACAATGGACTGCACACCTATATGAACACTTATTTCTAAATTATCTAGAATGGAATTGCTGAAAATGAGTGATGTATCGTCTGCAAATAAGAGGGCTCTACCACTAATTAATTCTTTAGGTAAACGGTTGACATATAGCAAAAAAAACAATGGACCTAGTATTGAACCCTGAGGCACTCAAGCTTGGACCTATAATTTATTAGATTTATTCTTTACTATACTATTCCCAACTACTGTAGTTAGTTCTACACATTGTTTTCTCCCAATAAGATATGATTCAAACCATTTTAGTTCAACCCCATTTACGCCTACATTTTGCAGTATTTCCAATAAACTAGGATATCCCGGGTCGCACGAATGTTCTTGTAAATTACCTTGTAATTAAATAGTCTCAAGTTGACAATTGTAGGCTGATAAATTAAATAATATTTCATTAAACATTTAACTCAAATCAAATGAAAACAATTCTTAGCTAGGAAAATGAGTCCAAACAAGGCATCTAAATCTAATTGTTTAACTAAAACTCAGGTAGCTACGCGATCTCAGCAATTAACAAAAAATCTCCAACAGCTCTTAAAGCTACTGTAGATGTAGAAGAAAAGGTTGCTAAACTATTGAGTGATCACACCGAATTGAAAACAAAATTAGAAACATCACTAAAAAATTCTGAGGAAGAACGAATAGGGTTGGTGGATCACATAAAATCTCTGGAAGTTATTGTAAAATTGCAGCAGGAAGACCATAAAACTGAAATACTAAATCTCACGAGTCAATGTAGGTCTATGTCAGAGGAAATCGAAATATTAAAATCAAAAATAAACTTGGCTAATGTAAGATCTGAACCTCTGATCAATACAAAAAAGTAGAACCTAAATCAAATGGGGAAAAAATAAATAGAAATGGTCAAACAAAAACGTATAGTCAGGTTTTGCAAAAAGCAACCAAAACTAAAGTAAGGGCAAATAACGATAGGAAAGGTAGAGTACTGCTCTTGCCATCCAGTCATGGACGAGACTGTAGTGACCTACTAAATGAAAGATTAAAAAATAAGTATGAAGTTCAGAGCTTTTTCAAACCAATAGGGGCTTTTTGCCCCTATAAACGCAATCGTAGAGACGCACAGGAACAAACTAAAGATTTTGGTAAAAACGATTTTCTAATAGTACTGGGTGGCTCAAACAATATAAATGAACCTAATCTAAAACATCTTCCTGAAATGAATGAAAAAATTAAAGAGATTGTGCCACTCAGCCAAAAAACTAATGTAATAATTAGTACAATTCCGTATAGGTTTGATAGGCCAGAGCTAAATGAAGCCATTAGGTCAACAAATAAATCAATTCATAATACAATCAACAGCCTAAAAAATAAGAATTCTAAGCAGTTGGGGATTTGTTTTCTAAATGAAAGGCTGAAAAAACAAAACTTCACTAATCATGGTCTACATCTAAATCAATCTGGCAAAGTAATATTTTGTAATAGGCTGGCAGAGCTGATTGAAAGTCGTTTGCAATCTACTGTCAATAATTCTCCTAAAAAATCATCTTACAAACCTTTTTTAGTAAAGTGGCTCAAAACCGGGAAGGGAAACTAGTTTCAAATGATAAATTCATATCTTCAATTGTATTAAAATACGTTAATCGATCAAAAACTCAGGATAGCATTAGTGGAAGGAACTCTTGTAGCAATCTGTTAGGCTCCCAAGATTCTAAGAGATAAAGTAAATCTACTTCAATATGCAAAAGCAACGATAAAGTAATAAGGGATGATAGGGAAGTACCGGTACTCACTGTGTTCCATCAGAATATTCAATACATTCGTAACAAAATAGATAGAATCGAAGTATTTTTTAAAGAAGAGGCTCCTGATATAGCTATTTTCACAGAGCATGGTTTAAAAGAAGATGAATTGTCACAACTTAATATTCCAAACTATTCATTGAAAGCGTCGTATTGCAGGACATCTCATCGAAGTGGGGGAGTAGCTATCTTCACTAAAAATGCTAAGAATATGCAAACATTTAATTTAGAATATGTAGAGAAATTTGCTGTGGAAATGGATTTAGAAGTTTCTGGGTTAAAAGTAAAAATCGACTATAATTTCGAAGTAGCGGTGTTAGGTATTTATAGGTCACGAAATGGGGAATGGAACAATTTTTGTGAACTATTCAATAGGATTTTAGAGATTACTACTACTCGTTTTACAAACGTTATTGTAGCGGGAGATTTCAATACAGACTTTGCAACAAAGAATAAAATGACAGAGGATTTAAGGGATATTATATACATGAATAATTTGGAAATAAAAGTTCATGAATATACCAGAGTCACAAGAACATCACAAACAATAATTGATAACATCCTTACTAATATAATATAACATCCTTACTAAACTAGTACCTAGTTGCCATTGATGTAGTACCTATTTGATATGATGTAATATTTTAATTTTGAGATGTAATAACTATCGTTTTCTGTTTTGTTACTCGTCGCCAGCACACAAACCGCAAGGTTTTGCTGGTAACGCCTAATAATTAATATTAAAGGATTTAATTTTCTACTTTGTAATTTTATGTTCTAATTTTAAGTACAGTATGTACTGTTTTTTTGTATCTATATTGTTTTTCTGATGGCAATAAACTTTGATTTGATTTGATTTGATATAGATTACTCTAAAACAAGATTAGGCGGCTTGGAACTATCTGATCATGACTATCAAATCTTAGAGGTGGGGTTGCAAGGTCATAAATCAATTAAAAAGAGTAGAGTAATGAAAGAAATTCAACAATGTGAACAGGGGAATATCGATTGTTTGAAGCAGAATCTGCTACAAGAAAACTGGAGTAGGGTTTACAACAGCAATAGTCTGAATAACAAATATGATAGTTTCATTAATATTTTAAGGTTCCATATTACTATGAAGTTGTCCAGTTAAAAAGTCCCTGTAAAAAACAAATTAGACAAAATTGAAGAGTGGATAACTGATGATATCCTTGCAGAAAGAAATAGGGTTAAAGATGCATATGATGAATTCAAACTATCTAGAAATATATTTTAAGTGAAGATAATTACAAAGCTCTAAAGAAAAACTATATGAAAGAAGTGAAAAGAGCAAAATGTAATAAAACAGCTGAAATTTTGAATAATAGTGTGTACTTGACAAAAGCAGTGTGGGATGTAATAAACAATAAAACATATTTTAAAACAAAAAAAAAACCGACTTCAGTGAAATGATACTCATACATTGAATACTCACGTACTAAAAAGTTTAAAATAAAGTATTTACTTTAAACTGAAAAAAAACTATGAACTTACTCAATGAACATTTCAAATTTAAACCTTCCACGACTATTAGGGTAGAAGCTAGGTTTTTTATTTTATTATTCACCACCTCCTACTGAGAATACATTTCAAATTTCTAGCTGCATTGGTTAACAGATGTCATCAACTCGGCATAATTACATTTCATCATACCCACTCATATGTTTCCTACATACTGCAAGGCTCCGACTGAACAGTAGCATACATGCAAAACTTATGCGTTCCAGACAGCGTAAATAACGCCGCTAAGAGGCCTGCCATATGATTAAAAACTGTTGACTTCTATCAGCTGTTCCTTTAAGCTGTTTGGCCAGCAAGTTCAGTAGGTTAGGTGAATGATGATTTGCAAAACACACAAACAGCTTGTCCATCAAAACAGCGTGTACAGCAGATCGAAAAATTTCAAATTATTTTCCATATGATTGAAAGATCCCAGTAAGCTAGCTAGCCATGTACCCGTGCTTTGCATAGGCAAAACTTTAACCCCCTAAAAACACCCCTAAAATTGCGAATTTTGAAAAATCCTTTCTTATTGCACGGTGAAATCCTATAAGGATTGTTCATACGAAATTTCAAGTTCATAGGCCTAGTAGTTTTGGCTCTGCGTTGATGAGTGAGTCAGGGTATCATCCTTTTATAGATAGAGAAGATTTAAAAAACAATAATTGAGAAAATATCTAGGTAATGATGTTTTTTATAGTGTACAAGAGTCTTTTTCAGGTTGAAATTAAGCCACACCCCAACTAATTGATATAGTGATTATATGGTAACTAGTTTATTGTCAACATAATTGTTGATCCGACTTGTCTTATACCGGTACTCCTTAACTGTACTCTCCTAAATGTTATCTTGAAAAAAACCTAGATATATTGATTTCTACAAGCTACCACAGTTTTCAGAGTCTTGAACATTGGCGGGCCGCTTAGCGCAGTTGGTTGGGGCATTGCAACTTCAGCTTGCTGTCGTTTAAGCGGTACGGTAGTGGGTTCGAATCCCGCTCCTCCGTCTGGCATCTATGTGTAATCATTCACCTCATTACCCAAGCACAAGTCTCGGACTCATGTGGGCATCATCAGCAATGAAAAAACATATAGAAATATTATAAAACCAATTGAAAAATATTTAGTTGATAAAGCTTTTTATAGTGTTCTTCAAGAGATCCTTTCTGGGAAAGATTTAGCCTCACCTCGATTAATTTATATTTTTATTGTGGTAACTAGTTGATAACTATGGTAGTATGATAGTTTGTTAATCTGACTTGTCTTGTCTTATACTCCTCAATCGGATTCTTTAAAATGTAATCTTCAAAAAAAAGTCTCTATCTGATTGAAAATATACTTGCTATGGCTCACAGCTATCTTTTCCGAACTGTAGTTTGATCTACAGATTTAGGTTGATTCTGAACAACCTGGTCTTTTTTCTGGCCAATCCAATCGGTCTCCCTCACAAATAGGGTCCATGATTTCATGGCTTATCTATGACTAAACAGATACCTGTTACGGCTCACGGCTATCACTTCCCTGCAGCAATATAGAGAATACTCACAGATATAGAGATTGTGTGCTAGGTTCTTCTTGGTTTTGTGGTTTAACAGTGAAGTCGATTTTCGTATATCCTCTGGTTCTTACAACGAATATACGTTTCTCATCACCATCTTTAACAAACGGATCTTTCGAGTTGTGCTTCCTAATTGGCATATCATCGATCAATGGAAATATTTCATTTTTACTGACTGCATTGGGTTGTTGACTGTCAAAAATACAATAAAATTATTGTCATAGAATAGATACTATTATGAGCACTATTAATATATAGTACTATTATATGCATACTATGTTTTCTGAGCTTTGTTCAAATTGTTTGTTCTGTATTGCTGGAAAAAGAAAATGAAAAAACAAATTCATTAAAATCAAAAATGAAAATTCATAGATTCGTTTTTGCTTCTTCTTCTTCTCATTATTATTCTTTTACTTCTTCTCCCCCTTTTCCTCTTCCTCCTCCTCCTCCTCCTCCTCCTCCTCCTCCTCCTTTTTTCTTCTTCTTCTTCTTCTTCCTCCATTTATTCATCATATATTTTGGACAAATATATTGAACAAAGCATATTATTTAGTCTTGATAAATCGGCCTTGATTCACCAAAAGACAAACAGCACATGAAATAGGCTCTGCATATAACTAGTCCAATTTATTAAAATAATATAAACTTGAAAAAAACACTTTTAAATGGAAACTAACTCACGTTATGGCGTGACGGCCGTTTCGCTCTGTTGTCTAGAGCATCGTCAGACGACCCACAGTACACTGACTTAAGGTATGAGTTTGAGGGTTATGTATGTTGGAATGGTGATGGGGTGGGGGAATGAGTAGGTGGGAGGTTTGAAATTGGGATTATTTTGTCAAATAGAGTATGTGAGAAGAAGTTAAGTTGATCATTTAAAATGTTGTCAGGTTGCTGCTTTGCATGTTTGTAAATTTCATATTGTTCTAAAACATTGAGTTTCTGGCTTTTGTGAGTGAAGTGTAGTGTGTCTAAATTAGTGTCAATGTCTGTATAACTGTGGCCTGTTGAAATGATGTGTTCAGCAAAAGTGGAATGTGTGTTTGGGTGTGAGATGGCTCTTGTGTGTTCTTTGAATCTAGTGGTGAATGTCCTGCCAGTTTGTCCTATGTAGAACTTGTTGCAGTCATCACATTTCAATTTGTAAATTCCAGATCTGTTGTACATCAAATCACCCAACCCAACATAAACATGCCGCTTTCAATCACATGCTCCACCGACTAACAAACATTCCTATGTCACAAGAAGATTACAATATAGAATTGAATACTATAAAATACATAGCACAACAGAATGGTTACAAACACACACTAATAGACAAACTACTGCACAGAATATCAACAAAACCAATCACTCACACCAGCAACAAACAGAATGACAACCCCCATACATTCATCACACTTACTTACCTCAACAACAAAACTCATAAAATAGCAGCTTCATTCAGGAAACTCAAATATAAAATAGCTTACAGAACAACTAATTCACTCAAAAAACACCTGCATTCTCAGACAACATCTCAAAACAAGTACAACAGATCTGGAATTTACAAATTGAAATGTGATGACTGCAACAAGTTCTACATAGGACAAACTGGCAGGACATTCACCACTAGATTCAAAGAACACACAAGAGCCATCTCACACCCAAACACACATTCCACTTTTGCTGAACACATCATTTCAACAGGCCACAGTTATACAGACATTGACACTAATTTAGACACACTACACTTCACTCACAAAAGCCAGAAACTCAATGTTTTAGAACAATATGAAATTTACAAACATGCAAAGCAGCAACCTGACAACATTTTAAATGATCAACTTAACTTCTTCTCACATACTCTATTTGACAAAGTAATCCCAATTTCAAACCTCCCACCTACTCATTCCCCCACCCCATCACCATTCCAACATACATAACCCTCAAACTCATACCTTAAGTCAGTGTACTGTGGGTCGTCTGACGATGCTCTAGACAACAGAGCGAAACGGCCGTCACGCCATAACGTGAGTTAGTTTCCATTTAAAAGTGTTTTTTTCAAGTTTATATTACATATTAGTGGAAACAAGATGGATCTTCAACATCATTATTAAAATAATCCAACCAGCTTTGCATGAACAAATCTTATTATTTTCAAATTTTCTTGCAAGTGTTTCTGTGCTGGCCTATTTTGAGCGATTGAGTAATAACAATTCACATGCATGCTTACATTATCTGATTATCTGTCTCATTAATCTGAACACAAAACTGACATACAGGAAGTGTTTTTCAAATCCACTGTTCGACGTAATTGATCAATGTCTAAAAATGATTATTTTTAACCTCCAAATATCACAATAGTATATCGTATTATATCAAATGAGCAACTTCTATATATGTATATATATATATATATGCACTTATACATACCTCCTACCCATGAGGAGGGTGGGTTGATTTTAAGCAATATATCCTGCAATCATAGAATAGAAGGAGGGTTCTTACAGAAAATTAAAACAATATCTTCAGCTCTTTCTTTTGAAAGGGAGGTTTGGATGTGCTCCTGGGAAAGTTTTGAAAAATAGTTTCTTTAAAACTAAATTTTAAACAATTCTAGATATGAATTTATCCATTTCAACATTATTTTTAGACACATTATTGTTTGTCAAAGTAGTTTTTATATAGTTTTTGCGTCGTTGTCAGTGGAAGATACGAACTTTCATGATAAAAATTTATTGTCCAACTAGCCAAACTTTAAAGCAGGCCTACTCAAACTATTTCCACTCTGCTATTTTTGATCTCCCACCTCCCTCACCTTATTGGGGGTACAGTTTAGTACCAAATGTCTTTCAATGGGAGTAGTTCAAGACTTAAGTCTTTTCTTACCTTGCTTCAAAAGATGTGAAAACCTCTTCACTTTGAAACTCCATATATCCCTCTGGGAAAACATCAAAACATAGAAAACATAAATGAAGCAAATATAAAGTGGAAGTCTCTATGACATATACATTGTTTACAAAGAAATAGATTTATTTCAAGCAGTGTTTAATGCTGTAGTGAGAATTGAGAGAAAGAAGTGGTTCTCGGCGTTATCTGCTATGTAAATGTTTACTTCTAAGCAATTAATTACTCTGCTTTTGACACATATGGTGTTTACTTTGCACTTTGTAGAATGCTCTAGCTGTTTTATTAGACAATAATGGAATCTTATCAAATATTGTGAAAGGTGTGAAGGCCTTTCATTGTTTATTTTAGAAATAAGTATAGGTTGGTAGAAAAATCGAGAGATATCTCAATTATGGAAAATTATATAAATAGAGGGAGACTTTTGTGAATTAGTTCAGTCTTGTTTGAAATTCGTCATGATAAACAAGAAGTGACAGTTCTATCTATTGTGACTATATAGCGATAATTCTTTCTTTCTTAGTGACAGTTCCCGTTAATACAGACAGTAAAATCCCATTGGCGCTATTACAAACCACGCAATGAACTTTTGTTGTCTGTAGTGATTCTCTTCACAGTTCTATAGTGATAATTACTGTATTACAGACTTGTGCTACATGTGTTAATTGTTCTTCCTCATCGTTTCTTTTTGAGTAGTATTGGAAAGTTTATCGTACAGTTATTATTTAATATTAGATCGGCCTTTTGACATTTAGTGATTGATTTTTGTATGGTAATATTGAAAACTGATTATCAGTTGAACAAGATCGTTTTATCTGTTTTTAATTGCTTATTTTCCTGTAAGAAATTACTGAGCAGTGTGAGTTGTAGATTATTTGTGTTAATAAAGTGCAAGTGATAAATTTAAGTGTTGCCAGCGTTATTTTAGACATAGAACCTGTAACAATTGGTGTTGGAAGTCAGGGATTTTTTTGTGTTTTATTAAAAATGGCTGGCAAAATTACATTGTGTGATGTAAAAGTGGCCGATCTCAAACGTGAATTAGGGGACCATGATCTAGAAACACCTGGTAAGAATTCTACTCTACAAGAACGTATTTGTGATGCGCTATTGGCGGAAGGAGAAGACTCAGCTACATACCTCTTTGAGACTTCAAATACGAAACTGATTTCATCATTCACATCCATGAAGGGCGAGCTCCAGGAGAACTTCACATCCATGAAGGGTGAAATACACGAGAATATGACATCCATGGAAGGTAAGCTACAAGAAAATATGACAAGCATAAAGGACAAACTACAGGGGAATATGACAACCATGCAGGATGAACTACAGGGAAATATGACAACCATGAAGGACGAAATACTGGTGAATATTACAGATATTCAGCAAAATGCGGCATTCATAGAAAGCAAATTACAAGAGAATATTACTTCACTACATGAAGACGTCAACAGGGTGAAGGAAGACTTGAAAACCATGGAAGACAGACTGCAGGGTGACTTGAAAACCATTGATAATTGACTACAAGAAGATTTCAAAACCATGGAAGGTCCACTGCAGGAAGATTTGAAAACCATGGAAAATCGTCTTAAGCAGCTGGAGTGTGGTGCTGGAACTTCAAGCAGCAACCAAGAAGTAAGTAAATCTTCTAGTTTTTCAGAAATGGTCATCCCAGACAAGTCAATGATGGCAGCAAACGAGGAAGATCTGCAGAAACAGCCAGTAGTTATACCTCAGCACACTGGACTGCCTACCTATGATGGAAAGACACCTCTAGAAGACTACCAAACACTGTTTGAGACAGCAGCTGAGTTCCATGGTTGTCCACAACAAAGGCCTATGTCTTGATGATGAATCTCAGAGGGGAGGCGCTAGCAATTCTTCATTCAATTCCTTCAGCTGCATAGTGGAACTTCAGTGAGCTGTGGAAACGTTTGGAGATGAGGTTTGGCAACAAGCACTTGGAGCAGTTATATCAACTCCAACTCAACACAAGAGTTCAAGGACAAAATGAATCACTGCAGGAGTTTGAGGCTGCTATTGCTAAACTTGTGAGGTATGCATATCCCTCTGTTGATGACAACATATATGAAATTATAGTAGTAGAAAGGTTCCTGAGTGGATTGAGGACAACACAAACCCAGCTTTCAGTCAAATTAGCCAGACCAAAGACACTGAGAGATGCTCTTGCCCAAGCATTGGAGTTTGAAGCTGTTTTGCAGTCAGTGCCAGGAGGCTCTGTGATGAGGGCTAAGGGAGCTGAGAGTATTGGAGCAAGCACCATTCATAAGGTTGTGGAATTAGTTCTGGAACAGTTGGGAGTTGCCAAGAAGGAGGTTCAATGCAGTACTTGTGAGAAGAAAAGGCAGACCAGGAGGAAGAGTAAAGATGAAATCATCTATCAATCTTGAAACAGTGACAGGAATGTGGACAGTTCCTCAATGGAGTCCAATGCAGAGAAGTCCCAGGAGGGTTTGCTGAGGAGGACTGTTGTGATCTCTGGGTTGAATGGGAGAAGCCAGTTTGGGAAGAAACAAAAGGAAGATCCTGGCCAGAAACATGTGAGGTCCCAGAAGCAATCAACATGAGGACAAACAACATGGCAAAGGAAATGTCAGCAGTGCTAAGGAAGCAAACAAGAACAAAAAAATAAGGAGAAGCACATCATCAGAGCACACCAAGGTGGCAGTAAGAAGGCAAAGGAGAAACATGCAGCTCAGGTTCAGCATACTATATTCCCAGAAAAGTCTACTGACGATTGCAGTTCAACAGCAGTTGTGAAAATGATCCAGACAAGTGAAAGGGATCTGTTCACCCTGCCCAAGGAGTATGCACTGGCGCATTGTGTCACCAGCAACTTAGCGGAATCTCGAGGCATTGCTACAGTCTTCAGGAAGAAGTTTGGTGGTCTTGGAGACCTGGAACAACAGGAACCCAAGGAAGTAAATGTTCTTCATCTGCAGCGGCATGTTCAACATCTCTTCCACCTGGTGACTAAGGGACAGCCTGAGATGAAGGCATCCTATGACACATTGTGGACTTGCTTGGTTCAGCTGAGGGACAAAATACAGCAACTAGGAGTAAGGAAACTTGACATACCATGGCTTGGCAGTGGATATGATGGCCTGGATTGGACAATTGTGAAGCCAATGCTGAAGGAGGTGTTCAAACCCACTGGTGTCCAGATTATCATCTGCATCCACAACCCTTGGAAGACCAATGAGGAGCCAGCCAGAAAGCAGACCAGATCCAAACTAACATAAGTGCTTTTGTTCTGGGACAAAAAAATCTCTTAAGGTGGGGGTAGTGTAGTGAGAATTGAGAAAAAGAAGTGGTTTTTGGCATTATCTACTATGTAAATGTTTACTTCTAAGCAATTAATTACTCTGTTTTTGACACTTTTATGGTGTTTACTTTGCACTTTGAAGAATGCTCTAGTTGTTTTATTAGACATTAATGGAATCTTATCAAATATTATGAAAGGTGTGAAGGCCTTTCATTGTTTATATTAGAAATCAGTATAAGTTGGTAGAAAAATCGAGAGATATCTCAATTATGGAAAATTATATAAATAGAGAGACTTTTGTGAATTGGTTCAGTCTTGTTTGAAATTCGTTGTGATAAACAAGAAGTGACAGTTCTATCTATTGTGACTATATAGTGATAATTCTTTCCTAGTGACAGTTCCCGTTAATACTGACAGTGCAGTCCCATTGGCGCTATTACAAACCATGCCATGAACCTTCATTGTCTATAGTGATAATTCTCTTGACAGTTCTATAGTGATAATTACTGTTTTACGGACTTGTGCTATGTGAGTTAATTGTTCTCTCTCATCGTTTCTTTTTTAATATTATTGGACAGTTTGTCGTACAGTTATTATTTAATATCAGATCGGCCTTTTGACATTTAGTGATTGATTTTTGTATGGTAATATTGAAAACTCATCAGATGAACTACATCGTTTTATCTGTTTTCAATTGATTTTTTTCTGTAAGAAATTACTAAACAGTGTGAGTTGTACATTATTTGTGTTAATAAAGTGCAAGTGATAAATTTGAGTGTTGCCTGCATTATTTTAGACATAGAACTCATAACAATACCATATATATTTTCACTAAGAAGATATGCAGAAAAGTTAGAAATGAATAAAATATTGGAATTTTTCTCCCTTACTTGAGGCTGGTTGCCTCACTTGAAATGCTTCAAGGATGTCCTGATTGAGAAATTGACGCAGGATATCTCAAGTAAGAAAAATATTCCAATTTCATATTTATTATAAATTTTTTTGCATGTCCTAGATAAGTAAAAATACAGTAAAAAATATTTTATTAACAGGTACTAAGGATTAATGCATGCTCAAATTAATCAGTAGTTTAAAAAGAGGGATTCTAGCAAAAAATTGACTTGTAACCCCGATGACATCACCCCTCTCCACCCACCCCCTTTTGACCACCATGGGAATGTAGAGGTAGTGGTGGAGAGGTTACTTGTTGGTCAAGGGGGTAAGGTCATGTGATGGTTGAAGGTGGAGAAAGTAAAGGGAGTTCCATGTGATGATCAATGGGTCAAAGGGTTGTAGAGGAGGAGGTGACATCATGAGGGGGTCATGTGGGGGTCAAAGGTAAATTTTTGGGGGTTCCATGTGGTGGTCAAAGGGTTGAAGAGGAGGAGGTGGCATCATGAGGGGGTCACGTGGGTGTCAAAGGTAAATTTTTGGTCAGAATTCTACTTTTTAAACTATGTTTATCTCTCAAAGTTATTCACAAAGATGCCACAATTTGTATTACTGAATGTCAGCAACACAATTTCATTGATGATTTTTAAGGTTTATGATCATAACAATGGTCCAGTTCCTGGGAGCTTTACTGGTAACTGGTAAATAATGTTACCAGTAGCATCTGATTGGTCTTCTGAAATTAATAGGCATTAGAAAATTTAAATAAATCAATCAGATGACACCAGTACAATTTACCAGTTACCGGTAAAGCTCCCAGGAACTCAGCCTTAGTACAGTTGGCATTAGCAACTAAATTTTCTTCTGAAATTTTCTTAACATTGTGTGTTCTACACTGTTTATCCCAGATAATTTTATTTAAAAATAACTAGTTTATTAGTTATGGCAATTCAAAGATGGAGTGTTTTTCAGAAAAACTCATTTTTCACTTATCCTATTGATTTTAATTTTTGTGCAAAAAACGCCTTGTTTTAACCACTGAAACTATCAACTGGGTGTTTTAGAGAAAATCAGCTAAGTTTAACATTGTAGAACAAATGGTTAGGAGCATTTTAGAGAAAGCCCTGTATAAAACTTTTGAATATTTTGGTGAAATAATTGATGCAAACTGAAATCTAAAAACGTACAGTGAATAAAAAAAATAATATACAAAGATATGTATTTTTTTTATTCACTGTTTGAAACAAAGAAACAACACTTTTGTGGACTGTAACTTTCAACTGATTCTATATCTGGCCCAGTGTTGACCAAATATGAAAGAGGGTTCACTAAAGAACTTAGGATGACCGAGATTTGACATGAAAAAAACATCGTTTCAAGCAGGTTTACTTACAATTTTTTTACTCTTGCAAGGGGATACACAGTGAATTGTTCTGTGTACAAGCATTCAGAGGAAACTGAGCTGCATCAGGCAGCAGATGTGGTGAGGGATTCTGCAAGATCTGCATACACTTGTGGAATAACACATTATGTAATAGATGAGGCAGAAAAAGGAGAGGGAGAAAGGGGGATTGCACTTTAAATCATAGTTCATGAAATCTAATCATAAACCATCAGAAAAATAATAGCATTTCACACCTATTAATTTAAAATGGATCCCAATAGACATACACAAAGAATTTCCAATAAAATAAGCATTGGAAAATTCAAATTTGGCTGGTTTACAGAATCTAAAATGTATATGCAAAAGTTTAATATAGCAAGGACTGATTTTCAAAATAGAGTAGGGCTAAGAAATAAACTAGAAAATGATGTTTTCCAGGTGAACCTAGAATTGAAACTTGGTCTGAAGAAGAACATATTAATCAATGTCTTAGGATGGAGGAGGGTTGGAGAAGGAAAGGACAAGCCTTAAATGGTGAATGAATGCAGTACCTAGTAGGTCTATACAAAGGAAAAAGTATACAGTTGTCAACATAAGTAAAGAATTAACTCATTCTTACCATAAAAGACAGCATTCTTTTGAAAATCCATATATTTAACCTCCACAATGTCAACAGATTTTCTACCATCATCCAGAGGTTCTACTTGTATTTCAACTCCATCGAAAGTCTCAATCTCATGAACTGGTAGGTCTGCTGGGAGTTTTAATATATTGACTATTCTATGGAATTTCTGTTGAAAGAGTAAAAATCTAATTAATATCATGATGAAAGTGTCTAGCAAGAAGCATACCAATGCAACTAAGGAAACGATTTGCAAAATGTTATATCTTGCATGTGGTGATCTATGGGTCTGAAGCATGGACCTTGAGGAGGTGGAAAGAAATGATATGAATAAATGAATTTATTTCCTCATTCAACAACATAAGAAAAATAACAAGATACATTACTTGGAAATTGACTGATCACTTTTCCAGTAGTGTGATCAGTTCAAGAAATACAATTGACAAAAAAATAAACAAATAAGTATGAGTCTAGTCATCAGCAACATTGAAATTATTCACAGTTCAGCTACTGCCTGTAGCGCAACATAAAAAGGTACTAGCCCTAGTTTTCTCAGTGGAAGTTTGCCTAAACATCTACAGAATCAATGCTATGATAATTACAGAATTAAATAACAGTGAATAACTAATAGTGGAGATAGACTTTATAATAGATGGTATAAATATATCAGAAAGTTTTGAAATGTGGCTATAGAGAAAAATGTAAAATATTGAGTGGTTGGATAGGGTTATGAATGAGGAAGTATTGAGGAATGTTCAAGAGGAATGGTGTCTACACTTATTTGAAATTAATAAATTGTGTACTAAAAACAAAGAAAAGAGGAGGGCAAGATGGTTGGGACACATTGTGAGAAGAGAGTGCTTGCAGAGAATTAGAATTGAGGGAAGGTAAGGCAGAAGGAGATTTGCAATGTTGACAGATATATTGCAGGGAAAATCATATGAGCAGTTGAAAGGAATTGTCCAGGATCATGAAAAGTGAGGATTTGTTTTGATACCTATCTCAGGACAGTTTCACTATATATATATATGTATATATTGTAACCTTCCTTTCTATTTTATCTATAGGCTACTATGTCAATGATTTTAAAATTCAATTAAATTTAATTACTGACATTTTCTCAATTTTCACTATAGTTTTCATATAACTTGGCAGCAGTATGTTGGGTTCAGATATAGCATGTCTCATCTGCTACACACTGCCAAGTTATATGAATACTACAGTACCAAACATGATTTCAAACATGACAAGCTACCACAATTGTTAAGCATTATTTTAAGAGTGCTTGAAATATTGAAGTATTTGAAAAACAATTGGGGAAAATTTATTTGATGAAGCTTTTTATAGTGTACAGGAGCTCCTTCCAGATCAAACTCACATAAACTAATCGACATTGTAGCTATGGTAACTAGTGTATAATCATGGTAACTAGTGTATAATTTTATTGTGGTAACTAGTGTATTATTATGGTTACTAGTGTATAGTTATGATAACTAGTGTTTTGTTATGGTTACTAGTGTATTAGTGTATAGTTATGATAACTAGTGTATAATTATGGTCACTAGCATATAGAGTGGTAATATTGTATGTAAGTGTTGATAAACTCACTCCATACCTGGAGCCTTCCCACACAGCACATAAGCTTAAACTAAGTTTGTATTTTACTTGGTTTTAACACTGTCAAGCAAGTTTGGCGATCCAAGCTATTTCCAAGCTCAAATGAAGCTGTTTAATACAAGCTGGTATTCCCAAGCTTATTAATAACTTGGGTTTCACGGCATAATAGTGGAGGTGCGTTTGATGCGCATGCAACTCATAAAGTTTCTTTTTTGTGTGCTAGTTTTGCTAGTAGCGTGTAGCATGATCTCATCAACATCGTTGTTATTTCATAGGTCCGCCATTGATTGCTAATTGCCAATACTGGATCACCGCCTCACGCAGAAATTTGCAATCTTTCAGCAATCTATTCAAGTTATTTAATTTTAATATTTCAATTGTTTGCCCACTCGAGCAGAGTTTTAGTTGAACATCAAGATCCAAGGTAAGTGTTTGCTGAGCACTATTCATGTATTTTGCAAGTATACGTGCATATGCACATAATATTAATTTTAGGTAAGGACGAAACCATTGTGCATCATGTATTAATGGTGAAAATAAAGAGTCTTACTGACTCTCATAATTCCATATTAGCAGCATCCTTAGACTATGATTCAATACGATTTTTGATGCCATTTAAACAATACAGAAAAAAAACACAAGTCAATGATTAGATTCCTGGATTTCTTATTGTTCCATGACGAACTGCGTTGTTAATATTAACTTGTTATGTGAATTTAACGACTTGCAGTCAAATATTCATTAAGAATAAGTAAAATTTACTCACTTTGTAGGCTTTCGAATCTTTGAGATCCGTTTTCAGAGGCGTGTTCCTAGATCATCAATGTCAGTTTTTTTTCAATGATTAGTCTACAATATAAGGTGTTACCTACCCTACTTTATTTTATTTTATTTCAGAAACCTAACTTTCTCCCATTGTTTTGTGTAGTAGTGAAGTCATCACTTACTAGGCTTTAAGCTAAAGCAGTGTAAACTTCTAGGTAGACAAAGGCCTCGATCTATATTATTTATTTTGCATATTATTAGCTTTGCCAGAAGTCTAGGAGATCCAGCTTAAATTTATTGCCTGCAGACTAAGTTTGGCACTGTGCAACAGCAAAAATGCACAGTTTTCGATCTGATAGATAGTATTTCTTGTTTTGACTGAATGAGAATTTGACTTAATGAAACGAATTCGTCTTTTGCGCAAGCATATTTTTAAAATAGCATCTATGCCCAGTGCTGTTTTAGTGACAGTATGCCGTACCGGTACCTCTTGAGACAAAAAAATATATATATATATATATTTTGTAACTTTAGGTGAGCCATTATGCGATTGAAGCGATTTAGAACTAGCAACTGTGTCTACTTGGCGCGTGACTGTACCTAAGTTTATCAAATTTATTGATTTTTCTTGTAAAATCTAGCCATCTAAAAACTTACACTGATTACCTTACTTTCCATTTTTGTAACAAACTGTTATTTGGAAAATTATGCAATAAAACATGTAAACTAGGTTTTTGTGCGCTTTTTATAATATGCCCTTGAAATCTGTACAAGATTAAATTTCTACAGTAGGCCAGTTAGTTAGCAAATAAAGTTTTTCCAGTAAAAGCAGACATAACTTTTAAGGAACCACAGTTTGATATGAGTAAACAATTTTAAACTGTCTCAGACAACTAATCTTTGTACTCTTATCTTATCAATTTAAAAAGTTTTCCCAGGGGCGGACTCCTTCTGAATATCCCCCAGACCCCCCGGAACATTGCGTACCTGAACTTATATTGTTACAAAAACAGCACTGTCTATGCCTATATTAATAACTTAATATTTGCTGAATTAAATAATTTATTCATAATAATCAAATGCTAATACTTTTTTGCTGTAATATCGTAGATTACAAATTTAACATCTATATTTTATATGCAAATTACAATTTTTGTCACATAAAGTATTTATTTTTTAGCTGAAAGTACTCATGTCGGTGGGAGGGAGAGATGCTAAGGCAATGACTTATAATTGCTTAAGACGGTGTCTAAGCTACGCAGTCGCAAACAAATCGTCTTATTCAGGTGTGGCAGCTAAGGACAGGGCAAAGACCAAGAAAATAGCCTTCAAGACCACGCAGCTCTGCAAAGTTATTAATGGTAGGTTTTTTTAAATGTTCTGTCTAAAATATTTGGAATCTACATTCCAACCTACCTATCACTGACAGTTCCACTGCTGATAGAAAGATTGTTAAAGATTGAATAAATATATCAGGAAGCTTGTTTGAAGGTTAAGACATTGGCCTCACACATTAACAAAACTTGCTTCAAACTAAACATTATACCTACTTATGCTAGAATGCAAATAAAACTACCTAACAAACACCATAGAAACCTACAATTCAATGCAGAATATGAATTAGACTACACGTTGAACTTCTTAGACCTCACTATCACAAAACTAAATAACATGCACAAATTCAAAATCTACAGGAAACCAATTCTCACAGACACACCCATTCACAACTCATCCAACCATCCACATCAACACAAACTTGCAGCTTTTAACTCCATGATCTGTAGACTCTTAAATGATCCACTATCACAAGCTGACCGACCACCAAGAAGAAATTAATATGATCAAATACTTAGCTCAACAAAACGGATACAACACTAATATGATAGACAGAATCCTAAATAAAATGAAAACCAAAACAGATTTGTCATACACAGATTTCAACAAAAAAACACATATTCAAAATCTACAGGACTTTTGACTTTGTGCAACACAAAGTAGCATATATTTTTCAAGAATCTTTATTTAACACAGCATTCAGAACAACAATTAGCCTGAGACACCAGCTCCAACAAAAAAACATCTCACCTAAAAAACAGCAAAATATGTTTTTCATAACCCATAAAAGTTTGTCATGTAACTAACTACATTAAAATTTATTTTGTCTTTCTAATTCAAAATTCAGAGTCAGATTAATATAAGGCAATGCAAAGATCAACCTCACATACATTTTTAATATGCACTAGGCCTAATTTTCAGATTCAGTTATCTTAAAATGCATATGTCCATCAATTAATGATCCTGACATGCATATGTCCAGCAATGATCCTGACATATGAATCAGCTGGCCTTTGCCAGTAACAAAGCTACACAAGGCATCACCCATCCTTCACTCATACTTGGGTTAAGATACACCTGTTTGGAGTTCCCATTTCAAAGTTAACTTGACCATGTGAATTCATTGACTTCATCAATTTCAATTGATGGTACACCCTGACTTGTTGAGGCGTTTAAACAACATTTCCTTAAGTGATCTATTGTCAGTAGTTTCATGTCACTGAAATGACAAAAACACTATTATTTTAGAGTTGCTGTGAAGAAAATTCACCCTTCATCTACTGACCAAGATTTGAAGGTCTACATGTGTCACTGGTTGCAGCAAGCCAACTCAAGGATCCCCAAAAAGTAAGAATACTTATTTAAGTTATTTTAATTATTTATCCTCCAAATTGCGTCATAGTTCTTTCCTTTCAGAAATACATTTTTTTTTCATAAGTGTCCATGATAATGAATTAAAGTGTATATGATGTTGAAGATCCATCTTGTTTCCACTAATATATAATAAAAACTTAGAAAACACTTAAGTGGAAATTATGACTCATTTTATGGCATGACAGCCATTTCACTCTGGTGTTAAGAGCATCGTCAGATGACCCACAGTACACTCTGAGTATACTGTGAGTCATCTGACAATGCTCTTAACATGAGCGTGAAACGGCCGTCACATCATAATGTGTCATAATTTCCACTTAGAAGTGTTTTTCAAGTTTTTATTATAAAATGTATAGATTACATTCCATAGGTTTAGTATATTACATAACAAGGGTGGTAAGATGGTGTTTACTGTATGAGTATGATAGTTCATGCACAAGATGAAGTTGAGTGCAGAATTATCTTAAGAGTATATTAATCACCTTACCAGATGTGTTATATATGTTAAACACAGCAACTCCAGGTGAAATGGGCAATAATGATCTTAGATCAGCTGATCTAGCTTTTGGTCAAATGTTTTATCAGTGAATTATTAGCAAGTAGCCACCCATAAGTGTACGGTAATAATCATTTGATGATCTTTACCACACAGTGTGTGGTAATAATAAGTGACATCAGCTGACAAAAAAGGGTGTATTTCGGACCGTCTAGTGTCGCAGAGCGTCTAGTATGTCACAGCGTCCAGTTTTCAAACCATCTAGTTCTCTGTGTCAGGTGGTCTAGATTGCAGACCCTCTAGTTTCTTGGGTTACGCTGTCGCAGAGCGTCTAGTTTTCAAACCGTCCAGTTCTCACTTCGTCTAGTATGCTCGGTTCCAATTAAAGTGGACTCCTCTCGCTACGCCCAGCACAGTGGCGTTCAATTTCGCCATAAGATATGATTCAGTATTTCCCATCACTTCTGTCTCAATTAGCATAAAACAAGCTGATATATTGATTTGAATTGAATTGAATTTATTGCCACATAAAAAAACAGAAACATTACAAATGTCATTGTACAAAATAATTATTTGTCAATGATTTGATTACAACTCTAATGATAAAGTCCAATATAATAAGTGTCCCAATCTCAATTAATTAATACAAGGTAGAAGATTGATTTCTTAATGAATTGTTAACAACTCTGATGATAGGGTCCAATAACAAGAATTCTCTATTGAAGTACTTGAAATTTCTTGTATAAATTAGCCTAGTAATACACAACATTTTATTCCAAGACCATCCTTCTGACGGAATACTCATGGCAGTTCTTTTAAAAATATAACTACAGCATATCAATAAATTGCTCAATTGATCAAACTGAACAAAATAGATTATTTTTGTAAAAATTATGAGAAACAAACTGTTTGAAAATAACTACTGTGTAGTTATTTCAATATCTGCTATTTCTTTTAACTTTGTTTCAATAAATCACAAGTATACTGAATTGTTTCTTCTGTTTATTCCTAATCAATCCAATTCACATCATCATCATTTCAATGTAGCCTAAATCACAAATCATGAGTTACAACCTACTTATTTGGAATTTTTAAAAGTTCATTGCATAAATCGAGCTTGAAACAATGAAAAAGGTTAAATTAAATGATCAATATGACTAAAACATTCATGAAATATGAATAGGTTTATCAGTGTTAAAGCTTCTACGATCTTATTTCCATCAAATGAAAGAGTTAAAACGTATTGTCAAATTGCTTTATAGAGTCCTTCAAATTTCTTTAAATGCTGTTCAATATACTTAGGCATCCGGAAAGTAATACCCGTTTTGAAATTTGAAAAAACCAAGTCTTTTTGACAAACATGCTTCACATATAAACTGAAGGACTTTTTGGCAGGATATATTTTGAAAGTGACAAAGAACTGGAAGCAGCTATCACTACACTACCTCAACACTTGAGATGAGTGATTTCTTATCTTATACAAGGGTGGTCCCAGCTCTAAATTTGAGGGGGGGGGGGGGTCATGAATGAGTTCCGCCCGTAAGCGTGACCAGAAATTTCCTAGTGAGGGGGGTACAAACTAGCCCTCCCCCCTCACTAACAACAATGATAATGTACTACCTCAATCAGATATTATCTTTGACTTCATTCCAAGACTCGCCACTTAAATTCATTCTAAAAATATGTTTCTTGTTGAATTACAATGCTTTTATCAAAGTAATAAATTATCATATGAATGTATGTCACAAAAGATAAAAGAAGTGAATTCGAACACAATACTATAACTTGGTGAAAGGTTCCGATAAGCCTGCCCTTAATTGTGACAGACAAACTCTATAGTCTACCTTCACAGTAGGCCCATATCTCAAAGCTGTCTTTTCACAATTATGATGAAAAATATGTGGCTCACATGCTCAAAAGGGGGTCCAGGGGCCCTCCCTCCGAAAAAGTAACCTATCTATAGCCACATTTTGATCGTTTCTAGACTTAAAATCCTCCTATTTTAACTCATTTCACGGGTTAAAGTTAATAGTGCTTGATAACTGTGAAAACTGTGCTTGAGTCATCGCCAAGGGGGTAGGGATCGGGACCGTGGAGGGATAGTGAAATGAGAGACGCTCATATTTACTAATCTATAAAATAGAATGGGGTGAAAAATGTAGTCATAGGCTTTACTGAGGTCAACTAGAACGATCAGATTCAACTCTTACCCATCCAATGCCCTACGAATATCATCAGTGACTCTCAGAAGGGTACTAAGTCCCTCTCTAAAACCAGACTGAAAGTCACTGATCAAACCTTATCTAGCAATGAACTTACTCATCTGGTCATGAACAAGAATTTCTAAAAATTTGGTAAGCACTAGGAGATACTAATAGACCTATAATCAGAAAGAGAAATAGGATTAGGAACTTCGTTCAAGGGGATAACAATTGAGAATTTCCAATCATCAGGGAAAACAGTCGTGAGCAGGGAAGTGTTGATTTTTTTAAATCGATAACCAATTTGAAATAAATTTCAACTGGTTTTAATCGGTTTTAAACTCGATTTGATAACTTGGAAACTGTCCATCGCCAAGGGGAAAGGGATCGGGATCTGGGGAGACCAGCTTCGCCCTTATGTCTCTTCCAGTAGATAAACGCAATTTTATCCCCCCCCCCCCCATCCTGGGACCTTTCTTGCTCAAATTGGTTAGGGCTACCCTTGAATTGATATAAACATTCTTATACTTACATAAAGATTCAAAATAAATTACAATAGCCCATTTCGACATTTCTTGGATTGGTGGGGAAAATATTTTTGTCAATAATTTACAGTACATCGAATATTATCCAGCTGATTGCACTAGGCTATCAGTATTATGGTTCATATATGGGAATTCGCCCATCAAATTCTGAATCTAAATAAAGCAGCTGATTCGATAATTGTCTTGAATACTTTTGAATGTATCGCATAATTATTATCCAGCTGATTGTATCATGCCTTTCTATCAAGTGTAACAAAAACTATCGTACATTACACGGCTGTAAACTTTTGCCGGTTCTCGCATATTCACGTTTCTGCACTCGGCTGCGCCTCGTGCATAAACTTTCATATGCTCGACCGGCAAAACGTTACTTTCCAGCCTAGTGACGTAATATACTAATTTGAAACTGAAGTGAGAAGATTCAGAAGTACTCATAACTTCATAAAATGTGTATCACGACACAATTCAAGTCACTGTGATGATAGACTTTACTTCCTGGAAAAACTGAGTCTCAGCTCAGAAAATTGAAGTGACTTCAACCTCCTGACTGCACACAGTAAAACTCTAGACAGTTGAATAGGAGGCTATTAGATTAGTCTGTTTGGAATGGATTTTAATAATAGAAGGTACTCCAAATCTCAAGTTATCTTGGTAGTGTAAGCTGTACATGTATGGGAATTTTGCAATTTCCTATTCGATTTCGATTCAATTTCCTATTCGAATTCGATTTCAAAATCGTTCATAATAAACTATGAGCATACTTACTATTATAAAAATTAAACTAGGCAGGAAAGTGATTTTATTTATTCCAGTTGATTTTTTTTTTTTTTTGTTGATTGGCGTCTCCAAGACGTAATCTGCAAAAACGTACACGAATCACACAAATAGATGCGAATCTCCGATGAATGATTTTTCGCCAGGCCAGATTCTGCTTTTATCAATTTCCAAACAGCTTGTTTTGGATTTTTTCACTTTTCTATAAATTTATTTACAGTTATTTTTCTAGCATTTTGCAAGTTATTCCTATAGACATTTTCTTATATTTTGGAAATAGGATTCAAAAGTAAAGTATTTCACTCCTATTCTTGTTAATATAAAAACCATTGAACTTGTTGTGGATTTATTTTTCCAGAATAAATTCAGTCTTCATTGAATTACTTGAAATTGCTATATCTTTTGTCACCCAATTTAAATTGTTTTGGCTTCACTATCTTTTCTTGCTCCTTTTCGTCTATTTTCTACTTTTGACTCGACCGTTTTGCATTCTGTCTGTTTTTAACGCATTTACGGCTGAACGCGTGAACCGATTTCTTTTAAATTTGACATGAATGTTCCTTTTAGTAATGCGCAGCGATGTATACATACGTTTTTTTCAATTCTACCCTTTTGGCCTTCATTATAGTAATACATTTTTTGTAAGTAAAAGGCAATTTTCTCTCAAGAACGGTGCGCCCCTCAGAGCCTTGCGCCCTGGAGCGACTGCTCCACTCGCTCCATTATCTGTACGCCACTGAAGTAAGTGCTAGCAAAGCATGCTCTGTGAACTTGCCAATCTCAGTAACTTACTTTCTGTTATCCATTTTAACGAGATTCAGTAATCAACCTGTCTTACTCGCAAAGAAATGATGATAGAAGTGTTGGCTAGATGGAAGATGGTGAGCCGGCGTAGCCTAGTGGACTGGAGCGTCGCAACTTCAGTCTGCTATCGCTGCTCCGGTCATGGGTTCGATTCCCATTCCATCTAGCATTTATTGTATCATCCTTCACCTCATTACCCAAGCAAAAGTCATAGACTTATCATCAACAGAAAAAAAGATGTGGATTCAGGGTTTATTTGATATAAAACCATTGAATACTCAACTATTATATTAATATTACTATTAAACGTATTATTTATTGTAAACGCACAGCCGAAAACTTACAAAAAGACATAAATACAATAATTATTGGCTTCAATATTTCCAGAACAATTAATTATATACCGGTATCCTAATCCTAAATATAGGCCTACATAAACACATGTTTATATAGAAACAATTCCAATTTTGCTAGGAAGAAAGAAGTAGGCTATTTTCTGCGCTGTGTCAATAATAACTTCCGGAAGCGATAAGCAAGCATTTTTGTTTTGTTTTTCATTTTCATTTTTGAAAATTTATTTTTGTTGCGTAGCCAGGATTGGATTTTTTTAAATTTAGTGGTGTAGATGCTAATCTAGACCACTTGTTTTGAATCAATTCCAAATTTGATTGAATTGGGGCTTACACTTTGATTCAATACTAATTGAGAGAATCAACTCTCGCATCATTAGTTAGACCAATAATTTGTTGATTCAAGCTGATTTTCTTTGAATTAACCTGCAATTTTTCAAACTGCTAATTTTCAAACATCATAATTAATAAATACTTATTATTGTCTCTCTGATCATTTATTTCAATGTAGGCTATTTGGACAATAAAATCATAATAGATAGGAATAATATGAAATGAAAAGTCGATGATTTGATTAGCCTGCTTGGATTCCAGTGCTGCTACCATTTTATTTGTTGAATATTAGATAGAATCCGGATTCAGTAGGATATTATGCAGTCATGTTTAGAGATAGGTGATCATCTTAGTTATTTTATTATATTTACTCAATCTTCTTGTAATGCAATGTCTTTAAGTTTCAAATTGAAATGTAGGTCCACAAATTGCATACACTGTTCCAGTAATCATGTTTTATGTGAAACCTATCATTTTAATTCAGGATCCTGATTGAACTCATTGTAATATATTGTTTAGCCTATCACTTGTCATGGTTAATCTTGTTTTATTAAAATTCTATCTGATAGCAGGGTACTTTTAATTTTATTCATTTATTTATTCATTCACAAAAACCGTTATCTCCCGTTATCTCAATGACGCCTTCCATCTTGGTATATATACACTCACAACTTGCGAAAGTTCCAGACTCATAATTGCCTGCACAGCCTTATTGCTGTACTAGCAGCAGTAACTGATGCTAAATTTTGGTATGAGATTGAAAAACAGTATTTGAGAAATAGAGAGGGGATGAACTAGACGGGAAATAAGCAATTACCGGCGCGACAGCCCGGCGACACTAAACAAATATTGCCGTATCGAGACTAGCCATTTTTATATAAATAATTCTACAAACTTTATGTATGACTCATCCTTTCCACCCGAACCTAAATCGCGCAAAAAAGGAAGAAATTCAGATTCCAGATTCGTGGCCACACACTAGCCCATTTATCTAAAATACTCGAAATTGAGGAAGTTCTCTTTATTAGCTGTGAAATGTATGTGATTCAACCTTTCACCCAATAAAAAAGACATTCTAGAGTGGCAGAAAAATATTTCTAGTACTGTATTATTATAACTTAATCACATTATATATGGAAAATTTCCACCATAGAATAACATCATTATTAAATGGAAGAAATGAACCGAGCTCCGCTCAGGGAGGCTGTGTTTCAAGTGTTTCATAGAAAAACATTGGACAAAACCAATTTCATTTTGCATTTGAAATCATTTCTGACTCACAAATGTTGTGCTAATCTTAAATTTTGGATAGAAATACGGTATACAGATACAGAAATTGCTCACTTAATGTAATAGGATTTTACTCTTGCTACCTAGGTTTTTGATTCACTTGAATAAAACTACATCCTTCATTTTTTCTATCATTGAGATCCACTGAAATACTGTATCACAAACTCATAAAAAAGTTATCAAAACAGTTTGTTCCTTTTTACTTGTTCGTTACCTTTGCGCAACGGGGTCGGTGGGGGCCTTATCAACTGTCAATTTTCCATGGTCTCAATATTCAGTTCAATGAAAGTTATATAGAGCTCACTGTGATTCCGTAAAACAAATACAGTATGACTTAGTTATAACATCATTTATTGTCAATATTATTGACGCTGTATCAGAGTGAAACTGTAGAAGGGCTACCAATTCATCAATAACACAGGAGAAATGAAAAGTTACGATTTTTCATTAAATACATACTTTATTCAAATACCTACTCAATATGTTGAATTCGATTTGAGGGTTTTCATTTCGAGTCTTCCTTCATGAACACAATCTAGCAGAAACAGGATTCTACAAACATTTCATTTATTAAAAAATTCACCAAAACTCTTGGTAAAAAATCATACTGGCTTAAATTCAGACATAATAATTATGAGCTAATTATAGGCTATTGTGCTTCTATAATAATTTTTCATCATTGCACATCGCTGTACAATCCAGAAAAACATGTAGCCTACAATAGTTTTTGGATTTAGACAAAGAAGATAGGGAACTTGTGCTTGCTTGTACAGAATGATTCATCATGAATCCTTGTCCTACTTGTCTAGCCTGTGTACCGAGACTTCTCCATTCCGGGGGTCCGGTCCACTCAAAATTCCTTGAATGGTAAATGAAATAAATTCACTTGAAAACACTACCGACTCATATCAAGAACTTATTTTTGAGTAGTGGATGGTTCTATGATTGCTAACGTGTTCTATTCAACGATTTCTATGGGGCTACATAAATATTTATGTATAGAAATCGTTGGGTCTTCCTAGCAATAGAAGATAAGTCACGTAATACTCGTGACAGCGGTAAAAACGGTGACCGTTTGACTGTTTTCAACTTTTCCAGCTGCTCTGATGTTGTTTACAGCCATTTACCTTTGTAGCTGAGACTGTAGGTTCTCTCATCTTTCATCAACATCAATCACATTACACACGCACAAGCTTTAAACTTTTGTGGATACTATCCTCCGCAAAAAACTGCTAAAAATCAGTTTTTGAGAGTTCATTTCCCAAAACTTTCCCCCCCAATCCCTCTCCTATTGATTGCAGTGGATACAGCGAACTCCATAACTCGAATTTGAATTTCACAAAAATAGAGTACATGTCCATAAAAAAAACTGGACAAAATTTGCGACATTTTCCTGTTAAGACATATAGATATTCATTATGGCAATGATAGTGAAAACATAATTTCCAATGTCTATTGATTTTGAAATCAAATGATTTATGTACGTACAGCTTCCATAATTCGTGAAATCTTTTGAGAAGAAAACCCTGCATGTTCAAAAATAATTAAAAATGAGACTTGATAGACAAATATTCCTGCAATATGGATAGATTAATAAAAAATAAAGAGCATGAATTAGGAATTATGAAATCAATAAGAAATATTTCTTTATGTAGAGTCTATCCAAAGCTACTCGTATTTGAAAAATCGATTTGAATTTATGATTTTCAGTTAGAGCTGAAATCAACGTAATTCAATTCTGACATATGATATAGAATATAATGTCTCTAACTGACTCTAACCAAAGGCAGGCTCAACGGAGCCTTTCCCTTAATTGTAAATTATTATAACATAAATAGTTATTCTTATTGTAAGTTATTGAAAGTATTTGCAGTATATTTATCCAGTGTAGGCTATAGGATAGTAATTATCCACGGCATTGTATATTTCTGTTATAAATTAAGCTAAATATTGCTGTAGGCCTATATTGAAAACGTTGTATACTGTACATCAAAATGAAACTTTGTAAATATAGCAATTAATAACATTGAAAGAATAACAGTGAATAGCTGTAGAAGAAAAACTAAATCGTTAAACAACTTGAAAGGAACTAAGTGCTTAGTTTTATTTATCCAACTTGTAAACTCTGCTCCTAATTCAAAGAGAAGAAGGTTCACCTTATAGAGATAAAAGTTTGAAATATAAACTCAAGATAAGATCTCTATCTACAACTTTCCCACTTTTAAAACTTTCCATGAAAATGGGAAAAATTCTCTATTAGAGTTTTTTTTCAGTTCACATTTCAAAATTTTTGAAACGTTTTAAAAGCTGAACGACTGCTTCAAATTGATGTTTTTTTGCATTGTTGGGATCACGTAATACCATTTGTCAAGTGTACCAAAATTATTTTTTTTCGTTGGAATTCAGATAGTGAAATGGCATTGTGAAACGATATGGAATAATTAGAACGTGTGATTACAGCTGGCGGGCTCTATTTTAGTCGGTAGCTGACTGTACCGGCCTGGCTGCTATGGAACCTAGTCGATATGAAATATAGAGGAAGTGAGACGCTAGTCGATGTGAATACTAGACGATCTGAGACGATCAGCGCATGAAACTTCCAGCCGTCTCACATACTCCAGATTCGTTTTAAAATAGCACCTAGACGATCTGAAATCTAGACGATGTGAGATACTCCCACAAAAAACACTACAAGTGTGGGAAATGGAGTTTACCATACAAGTATGATAAGTTAATGCATGAGATGAAGTCAAGTGCAGTATATTATCATACAAGTATGGTAAACATCTTCTCAGATGAGTTACAAATGATATTTTTTGTCATACTAGTCAATATAAAAACTGAAATATAAAAATAATAGAATTTGAGCAAGTACAAGAAACATCATTAAACATAACCTCAAAATCCACCACAGTAGTAGAATACTAAAAATTTATCTGAGATCAGCTGTTTTTCCAAATTCTGAATCAGCTGGAATATGGTAATATCCATTAACACACTGAAAAAGGATGCAGTAATGAAAATCTGCTGTTCTTTCTGTAAACAGTTGTTTACTGGCTCGATTCAATGCTTGGTAAAGTGGTGAATATATTGTATGAGTATGACAAAAATATTATTACCATATTGAGAAATGGGTACACTGCCAGCACAAATTTTTGTATTTGTGCTACACATCTAGAGTGAGCTACTTCAGCCATATTATGATTGCCACCTATCACTGATTTAAGTGACAATTTGGTTTAAATTAAGCTGTAGCATTTGGATGGTCACTGTTGATTAAAATATATAATGGCTCTAAATGCCATCACTTTTGCCAGAACTGTTTGCACATATATGTGCATTCATGACATTTGCCCTATCAACCTACTTCCTCCATTTTAATTGTGATTCTTTTTTCCAGGGCCTTTGTAGAAGAAAACCCTCAAGCAGCTACTTCAGAATAAACACTGCTGTGTTGTATACATTAAAATTATTTTATGAAGATTCCTTCTTTGTACATATAATTTATCCCCAACCCCTACTAACTATGAAAACTATATACATTGTTTTACAAGTGTTTTAGCAATCAAACCTGTTAATTTTATCATATAATACCTATATACTTCAATTAAAAAAATTCAAAATACTATAGTTTTGTCCAGGAAATTATAGTGCTTTTTAAATGTTGCTCTCCAATTTCAATATTGTTGTTATTCAACAGCAGTGTTTCAACTATTGTTATTTTGTGGATTTTTGTTGATAAAGTTCAATCAGCTACCTAAAAGCCTGTTAATAACTTGGCAATGTAATTTTACTTTAAGCTTACTTTAGACTAGTTGTAATAAGCTTGTTTTTAGCCTGATATTGTAAGTCAGTTAATAACTTGATAATGCAAGTTTACTTTAAACTTACTTTAGCCTAGCTTAAACAAGCTTGTAATTAGCCTGGTATTGTAAGTTAGTTTTAAGCTTGTAACCTCAAACTTAGAACAAGTTGAGAAAGTGGTAACTTCGAAGCTTAAAACAAGCTATTTTTAAGCTCAAAAGCTTGTTTACCCAAGCTAAAGTTAAGCTTGTAAGCTTATTGTTTTAGGCTTGAAACAAGGTTGGAACAGGTTTATTGTACTGTGTGGGTTTGAAACTTAATCTTCAAGAAAAACAAATAATAAACTCACCATATTACCCTTTTTATTTGTACACAACCAAAACTCTTTACTGGTATACTCAATGGGAATTCTATGATCATCAATCACTTGTGTGTGGAAGGCATCATCCTCAACAACATTTAACTTCAGTACTGTATTGAATTCATCCAAATATTGGTTTTGTGCATTTGTAGTGCATCTTTAATTTAAAAAAAAAAACAAGCAATTTATCAATTTTTATAAGCTTTAGTAATGAGAAACACATCTTAGATATAGCTACTAGAGACATTTGGCAAACTACAATATTTTGAAGGATAAAGCCCACATAGGTCTGAGGCTTGTGCATTGGTAATGAGCTGGATGATTGTGATATTTGAGTTAAACCTACACTTTCAGGTGGGTTCCAAACAATGGGGGTGTGATTTAAAAGTAGAACAGAGTCTGTTTCGCTGGCCAATCTAATCGATCATCCTTACAAGGAGGGCACAGGAGTTCATTGCTTATCTTCATCTGATTGAGCAGATACCTGCTTTGACTCATGGCTATCACTTCCCCAAACCCATTAGATGCATGAACCCATCTCATGGTTTTTCTAACTCAGGAAACCCTTCATCATCAAGCAGAAAGCGGTTTCAAGACAGCCTTGAGTTGAAGAAGCCCATATTTATGAAAACTTCTCCAGTTTAGGGAAGTAATAGCTGTGAGTCATGACAGGTACTTGCTCAGTCAGATAAAGGTAAGTTGAAAACTCTAAGGCCCTCATTGTATAGCTGACCATGCTCCAATGATGTGATGTTATAAGATTCATTATCACTTTAATGGTGGTTCAGAACTGAAATAGTAGATCCACCATGTTTCCCATAACATATGGCTCAAACGGAAAGGTGAAACTACCTGAAAGGGTACCCACTAATAAAATCCATATGCTTATTGTTTATTATTATAAGGGTGACTCATTGTATTCACCAGCAAAAGTCTTTGTTCTCTGCTGTAGAATCACTTTCTGATGGTTTGGAGCTCACCTAAAACTGTAGGCCCAACTTATCAATCACCATCATCCAATTCATTGTTCATACACAAGTCTCAGAACTATGTGAGCTCCATCCTCAAAAAAGGTGTCTCTTGACTCTAGGGACTCTTGAAATACCTATACCAATTCATCAAATTTCAATATTTCCTCTAGTCAAGAGACACTGGATGAACTTTCATAAGTACAACCCTCAAGATGTATTGATGAGCTCAACTTCAAACTTCCTTATGCTACATTTTCCTGGCTCCTCATTTTTTGCATAGCGCACTGTGCTGAGTGTTGTCAGATGCAAGCTAAAGAATTGTGGAGAATTTAGCTTGAAATTACCAAACACATCAATTATGCACAATAATACAGTAAACCTCAAACATACCCATTAATGAGAAATCAATTACTCCCAAAAAGCTAAAGGTTCCAACTTTAAACCCCAAAATTTCGCAAAATTGTTGATGGAAACATTTTTTTCATAGCAATAAATATAGCATTGCTATACTTATATTATCACTTATATTATGTCCAAATTTCCATATGAAATGCACAATTTTGTTTGTATACAATCTCATAGCAATGGATAGCATTCAAATGCCGTTTCAAGGTATCTTCAAGTTATAAAAAATAATCAAAAGGTAAAAATAACTTGTGAAATCGAATGCCCCAAAAATTCAACTTTGAGCCCCAAAATTTCAAAAAATAATTGATAATAAAAATTTCTCAAGGAAATAGATATCACTTTGATACTTCAATGATATCCAATACAAAAAGCTTCAAAGATCATTGCCCCCAAAAACCAAGAAATTTCAATCACTATATACTATTAAAATAATTGGTGAGAAATATTTTCTCATGGCAATAGGTAACATTTTAATACTTGAATAATACCCAATACGAAGAACTTAAAAAAATTGATGTCTGAAAGCCCTGCACACAGCCTTAACTAATACCGTACCTCCAGTTACACAAATGTATTTTCAAAATGGTGGTTTATTATCTGTTCCACTTTTATACAAGGCTTCAATCCATCACATCATTCAGTATAAAAGTGAGCCATTATTTGGTATAAGTGTTCTATTATTCCAGCAACGAGAACTATAGAATGCAATCCAGCTGACAGAGCCAACTAAAAATAATTTCAAATTCTGAAATCAGCTGAGCAATAAATATAGAAGGCCTATGGATATAGTAGGCCTAATTATTAACATTGGATATAAATAATATTATTAACTGAAGCTGCACGAACTTGCCCAAAGGTCAAGCACTGACTGAGGTAAGTTAGACGACTTTGATCTGACTCCCCCACTCACACACCAACTCTGTTGACAGTGGGAAGTCAGACCTTCCAGTCGTTGCTCTCTCTAGATGTTCCAACTCGTCCATCTACACTTCTAACTATCCAACTATTCACGTTCTGATATCGGATCCAACCTTGGAGGTTAGACGACAAGTCGTACTGCAAATCGGAACGTGAATGTCCAGCTTTAGTTATAAATTGAACAATATGAATAAATCATATTATCATATGGTTTGGAAAGTAAATTAGCTATTAGAATGATAAAATGCATGGATTAGTTACAAGTATTGGCTATTGATAAAATGTAATGCTTGTTTTTGGTTATGTTGAGTTATAACAAGATGGCATATGTGTGTGAATGATGGCACCACTTTTATACATTTCATACAAGCGGTATGTGCTCCACTATTCAAGATACATAATTATATTGTACAAATGCAAGCACTTATATAGGTATAATCTGTCACATAGCAGCTTGGTATAAAAGTGAAATGAATAATGAACCATCACAATGATAGGACGTTTGTCCAACTTGGAGAATACACATGTAAGGAACTTGAAAATAATTATGACCAAAGACCCTGCGCTTAGCCTCAAATAATAGTGTTTTATAGTATGTTCATCGAGCCTATGGAGTGGAGTGAACAAGCATTTGTGTGCATGCAAACCGAGACCCAACAAAGCCCGATTCAAACAATAGTTTTCTAAATGCATCGAACAGACATTGAAAACGGCTAAACTACCAAAATGGAACAAAAGCTTACTAATAAAATTATTTTAAAAATGAACTATTTGAGAAATAAAATTATCATTATACTGCAAGCTACTGTACAAACACCAGAATAAAGAATTGTTAATCACAATGTAGGACTTTCATATGCTTGAAGACCAACAGTGAAGCACAAACTGGAAGTGCAACAACAGCTGTTGAAAACGAACTGTAGGTGGCAATGAGTGTGAACAAGCCGAAAGACCGATGCCAGACCCTTTTCAATACAATTTTCGGAATCCTCACTCACACACATGCAAAGTTTGCTTGGGTCACTCTGTAGGCTTGCTGAACAGACTATGAGATTTTTAATGGTCCAATAGCAACTCACTGTACTTGACTGCCCTGACCAATCGTCTTTACTATTTCCGATCCAACTCTGAGATTGAATCCCTCAGGGTTAATAAGTGTTCTAAATACTGTTCTGTCACCCAGCTTATTAACAATGTCTGGAAGTGGACTGAAAAAAGAAATTCATAATATTGAATATGGGTTTGACCAGTGTGATCCCCTTATATTAATAAAGTGTTTCAGGAGAAATCTACTAAACTGCAACAGCTGTTTCCTCTCATTGAAGACCATAGCCCCAATTCTAGTTGCAACCACAGGTACAGACAGTTTCACGGTGCATGGCGTCTCGATGGAGCATGCGCGCTGAGCGCTTTCTCCCACTAGCGCTAGCGGTACAGTCAAGTTCAAATATTCTCCAAGTCCGCAACCGCTAAAAAGTCCAGCAGTGAGTGTATTGGACGCGACTGTACTTGACGGCTGGAGGGGAAACGTGGTGGGAAAGACTTTCTGTCTCTCTCGCACTGCCTCCCCTGCTACCAGCGAGACGCCAAGCACCGTGAAACGGTCTGTAATAGAAGAGTTCTCTTCTATTACTCGTGGTTTCAACCACGTTTCAATTGAACTAGGTTTTAAAAAAATTTGAAATTTTGATTGTATTATCAATCTTTGTTTGAGCCACAAACAAGGTTGTGCTGACAGTTTATTTTAAACGGTCAAATTTGGTGGTTCAAACTCCCATTAAACTTGATCCGAGAGTTGACACAAGGGTTTCATTGTGGAATTGGATAAAACTGCTGTGAATCTCACTGAAATTCCAATAAATACTAATGGATAAGCAGTCAATTAAAATTATTCACAGGAATTGACAGCATTATAATTATGCAATCACATAAGAAATTCCATTAGTTCAATTAAGTTCTACAATAGACCTCATGAAATAAAATGTTTTTATAAAATCACAGTTTGAAGGAAATGCATACAGGCTAAATTAGGTTCAAAGCAACAGATGTTGAAAATCAACAAGTTAAATTTATGGATCCAACTGCCTCTGCCTCATCTTGATGCCTAGATTTTTAAAACGTTTTATGATAACATCAATACAGAACCCAACAGAAAATTCAACTATCAACCTATTTTCGGCTCACAACATACAAGTTATAAGGAAAAAATTAACATAAATAGTCAAACTGAGTTCAACTTAAATTACATTGAAACCATAGCTTAAACTACGGTAGACGAATTGTAAAATTGTATTGAAAATACAGAGCTGAGTTTAAACTCAGTTTGACTGGAACAGACATTTGAGTTAAACTAAGGTTAAACCAAGAATGGGGAAATGGCACAAATAGTTCATATAAACTTGTGGCTGGAAGTGCATTGTTACAGAAATAAATCAAGAATAGAATAATGATTTATTGGCAAAAAAAGTTTTTTACATACTGTACTTTTATAAATTGAAAACTAAATCACAAGCTCGGTTTCTAAGCCGCCAGCTGAAGATGGAGTTCTATAAACTGTCTTGTCATGTATATTATGTCTTTATACAAGAGAAGCTAATAAAAATTAAAAATTTTAAACACAATCTTTCAAGAAGAAATAAAATGTAAAGCAAAATAAAATAGAATAGAATACAAAATAAAAACGTGAAAAATAAAAGAAGACTGCATAATTAATTATATTTAATGATTGAAATTTTCAATCATAAACCATCTGTATTTCCATGCATCCCTACAATATAACGCAAATCTTTTCCAGTTCCTCCCATCCATATACTCTCTGAACACATCTGCTTCCAAGAGGGATTCACCCAACCACTTCTTTCTCCATTCTCCTAACACCGGACATCTTGCTACAGAATGATAGACGTCCTCCTGCTCCTTTCTATTGCAGAGAGAACATAGCAAATTCACTTCCGGTATCCATGATTTATAATTTAAATCTATTAACACCCCTCTTGCCTTCATAATCCATCGAACCTGAGAGAATCCCAAGTCGCTTTTAAATTAACTATTATTTCCTAACTGTGGTTGAGATTCTTATAAATCAGGTGAAAGCGCGCATCTCTTGCCTTACCTTGAAAAATCTCTATATCCCTCGATTTTACTCCCTCCCAGCCTCAAAAAAGCATTTTTAGGGCTAATTTTTCAAAAAATCATGGGGGAGGACCCCAGATCCACCAGCCAACTGATCAAATTTTCACACTGTCAATTTAGTACATTAGAAATTACTATAATAGTATACAAATAATATGGTCAGTTTTATAAAATGATCAAACACAGCTAGCTCATTTAAAAAACGCATTTTTAGAGCTGATTTTTTTCAAATAATCATGGGGGGAGTACCATTGGCGTAGCGACGGGGGGTTTCCGGGTTACAACCCCCCCTCTCGAGCCTATGAAAGAGGCCCCAAAAACAAGTAGGGAGGCATCAATAGTAATAACTTACGATAATATCGGTTACTGGAGGTAAAAAAGTTTTCATATGTGAATGTTACAGTTAGAAAAAATAATCTAATATTAAAACTGACACTGTATTTCACTTTTAAATAATGTTTTACTCATATATATTGGAGATGCTTGAGGAATGCATTTCACTTCTGAAAAGAAGCTTCTTTTCAGAAATGAAATGCATTCCTCAAGCATCTCCAATATAATTATGTGAGCATTCCTCAAGCATCTCCAATATATGTGAGTAAAACGTTATTTAACAGTGAAATACAGTGAACAATATTAGATTGTTCATTAAGTATTTCGTCATGGAAAACATCACAGATAGAAAAAATATAATTCTAATATTTTAAATACTTTAATTAACTAAAAATAATAAATTAATTAAGGCTACAGAGGGTATAGGGCGAACAACACCCATATGAAAAGTAAACTATCAACAGCATTATCTATTAATTAACTCCTATTATATATCACTTACTTTTTGTCAGTAGGTTAACGTAAACAATGATTTTAAATCATGTTGACAGTTGACTTTGCACAAAGTTTTCAACGTTGCCATTGGAGGTAAAATAGTTATTTATGTATTAAGAGCGTGAAGGGCGACTTTATCGCTCGAGCCAAAACAGTTACTGCGCGACGCGTAGCGGAGCGCAGTAATTTTGCGAGAGCGATAAAGAAGCTTCACGCGCGAATTAAATACAATATTTTTTCTGCAACTGCAATTCTGAATTCCAACACAATAAAAGCTTGTAGTTTGTAACATCACAAACCATGCGCGGATTTGGTTAGCGTTCACCATTGTTGAAGTTATGTGAATTTCACGGATTCCATGATCCACCAATGAGAAGGTATCAAAATCAAAACAGAAGCATAAAGAAAACAGCTGGCGAGCGTAAAGTTCTTTACCGCTTGCGTAGAAGTAAAGAGGTATTTTACAATTAGTTTTCAGTACGTAAAGAACTATTTTACGAGCAGTTGTAGGAAAAACAAATTAAAGAGTTAAGGCTAGGCTGACCATAAATGTTAAGAGCCAACCCTGGACACTGTTTAAAGAGCAGATCGAGGTGTGTTGAGAATACTGTTATGGGTTCTATGTCTAAAATAACGCTGGCAACACTTGAATTTATCACTCGCACTTTACTTACACACATAATCCACAATTCGCACTGATCAGTAATGTCTTACACAAAATAAGCAATCAAAAACAGATAAAGAGTTTTTAATATTACTGTACAAAAAAATCAATCACTGAAAGTTGAAAGGCCGATCTAATATCAACTATAAAGAATAACTGTACAATAAACTGTCCAATAATATTCAAAAAAGAAACGTCTTAAAAGAACAATTAACTTATGTAGCACTTAGCACAAGTCTGTAATACAATAAAAACTATTTAGTAGTCCACTGGTATGAATCAAATAGGAAAAAGAATTATCACTATAGGCACAGTATACAGTAATTAATTATCAGAGAACTGTCACTACTTGTTTATCACGACGAATTTCAAACAAGACTGAACTAATTTACAAAATTCTCTCTCTTATTTATATAATTTCCTTAATCTAGAAACTTTAAGAATAGCCATCACTATTATACTGAACCTTAAGACATGCCTTGTGACCAAGCGCGGATCCAGGGGGGGGGGGGGGTTAAAGGGGATGTAACCCCAAAAAAAATTTGAAATAACATTTAAAAAAGTTCAATATGTGTATTTTATGTGAGTTCAAGTCCTTTTTCAGGTGATATCACCCCCAAAACAATTTCTTATTAACTTTTCAAGTGAATTAAACGACTGGCTGTCAAATTTTTATTTAAAATAAGTAGTATTTCACTTACTTTGTAGGCCAAACGTTTTCAAGTTGTTGAAACCCATCTTCAAGGCCGTTTCAACAACTCGAAAACGTTTGGCCTACAAAGTAAGTGAAATACTTCTTATTTTAAATAAAAATTTGACTGCAAGTCGTTTAATTCACTTGAAAAGTTAATATTAACAACGCAGTTCGTCATGGAACAAGAAATCCAACAATTTCTTAATTTCTTAAAAATTCTAGATTCACCCCTCCTTGTGACTAAATATTTTTCCATCTTAGCTGACCTACAATGGCACTTCTTTTTGTAAGCTTCTTCAAAATACTTACAATCTATTTCTTTGCTTTTGTTTCAGACAGAGTTATGGTTTCTAAATACAAAAGAAAAAGCCAGCAGCAGTCTTGGGACCCTCAAGCAATGCAGCGAGCTATCAATGCAGTGAAAGATGGTATGCCATGGCAAACAGCTGCCAAAACCTTTAATGTGCCCAGAAACACTTTGAAACGTCGTGTTCTAAGCAAGAACCAGTGTGCTACTGAAAACAAAAAAGTGCTTGGACACTACCATCCTGTTTTTAATGAAGATCAAGAACAGCAGCTTGTACAACATCTTTTGGATTTGGAGGTACGTTTTTTTTTTAATAACAGTACCTGATTTGCGTAGTCTTGCATTCCAACTGGCAGAAGAAAATAATATCCCAAATAATTTCAACCAGGAAAAGAGATTAGCTGGGAAAGATTGGGTTAGAGGCTTTAGACAGCGCCACCCCGAAATAGTTTTGAGAAAACCAGAGGCAACTTCAGCAGCAAGAGCCCAAGCCTTCAACAGGGTAAATGTTACAAAGTTCTTTTACATTTTAGAGGATGTCCAGAAAAGCCACTTATATCCACCTCACAGGGTTTACAATGTAGATGAAACAGGACTTTTGACTGTCCAGTCCAAATCCTCAAAGGTTTTTGCTCTAAAAGGCAGACGTCAAGTTGGCTCACTTACATCTGCTGAAAGATGCGTTCTCTCTACATTTGTAGTTTGTATGTCAGCAGGGGGGACGTTCATACCTCCTATGGTAATATTCCCCAGACAGAGAATGAAAGTTGAATTGCAAGATGGTTCTCCTCCTGGGACAGTTTTTGCTTGCCATCCATCAGGGTGGATGCAAACAGACATTTTCACTCAATGGTTTGAACACTTTTTGACCTTTGCCAAACCATCAAAAGATGACCCTGTGCTATTAATACTTGATGGACATGCGACTCACACAAGGAACCTTGACTTTATTGAAAAGGCTAGGAATCACCAAACTACTGTGGTTTGCATACCCCCTCATTGCAGTCACAAGCTCCAGCCACTGGATGTATCATTTATGGGGCCTTTCAACACCTATTATGTCCAAGCAATTGAGAGATTTTTGCGAAATAATCCTGGTAGGCAAGTAACTCAATACCAGATGTCTCGCCTTCTTGGGGAGGCCTTTTTAAATGCTGCTACCCCTACTGTTGCCATAAAGGGATTCAGAAGATGTGGCATAGTACCTATTAACAGGGATGTGTTTACTGAAGCAGATTTTGTTGCATCTACAACCACAGAAGTGCCCAATCCCTCTGACACACACCCAACAGCTGAAGTCAATCAAGTGTCACTGGACCCTGATGGACCCTCATCAAGCCCTAATACCTTGACTCCTGGATGTCCACTTATTAAACCCAGCACCTCATCTACCTTAAGCCCAAGCTCCATGCCCAGTACCTCATCTGCTGCAAGTCTAATCGCCACACCCAGTACCTCATTTGCTGTAAGCCCTCGTGATATTGTCCCACTTCCTAAAACTAACATTATCAAGCGACAAAATAAGAGGAAAAAGGGTTCAGCAGCAGTTTTGACTTCAAGTCCTTACAAGTCTGAACTTGAAGCAGTGAAGGCAGAAAAGGAAGAAAAAGAAAGACTGAAGAAAATTAAACTAGAAATAAAAAAAGAAAAAAAGAAGTTGGTAAAGAAAAAAATAAGCCTATTCAAGCAAAATAGAAATCAAAGGTGGTGGCAAAACGTGCTTTGTTTGGTGACTCTGATAGTGATGAGAGTGATGTAGAGTGTCTGTACTGTCAGGACTTGTATTCAAAGTCTAATCAAAATGAAGGTTGGATCAGATGCTCTGGTTGCCTCAATTGGGCACATGAGGCTTGTGCTGGGTGTGAGGAGGAAGACAATGAGTTCATGTGTGACCTTTGCAAATGAACTAAAATAGGAAAAACCAAATTCATGAAATGTTTTGAAGCAATTTCCAACATTTGTATTTTTGTTTTACTCTTTAAATCATATTTATAGAATTTAATTATAGGCCTACTTTAATTTGTAGAAAATACACTTGTAACTTGTATTTCAAATGCAGTTGTAGTATTATTTTTTACATCGGCCATAGTGGCCACCCTGTGGCCATTTTGCCCTTCCCCATCGGGCAAAGTGGCCATTTGCTGAGGTTTGAAAAAAAAAACATTTTTTCATAAAGTAACTAAGATACAATTAAAAAGAATTTTTTTAAAGATGTGCAACTAAAAGAGCTATCTTATACGAAGTTTTTATTTGTTTTCAACAATTATAACGTCATGAAAAAATGAGTTTCCGTTAGAGTGGCCACTTTGCCCACCCTTCCCCTATTTTGTTTTTTGGGGGTAAAGTTTCACTTTTAACTTTTTAATGGTGCGTCACAGAGAAAATTCACAAGATACTTTTTTTGTTTGCCTTGATGAATTATACAAGAATAAAACAAAATGTTGATGGTGTCAAAAACAACTTTTGTAGGTTCCTATCAGTGTCGTTCTTTGGTAAAAATTGTTTACCAGGTTGATTTTTTTTACACTTCTGCAGTAGAACTTCGATAATTTGGATCTCAATAATTCGTATTTCTCTGTTTTTGGTATAAGAAGCTCAGTCCCTAGAAATAGCCTCTATAATTCATAGAAAAATGATGCATTTCGGTCCCCTCAATAATTTGTATTAGTTTTGCAGCCCAAACGGGCGCTGATTTATTGTCACACTCTATAATTCGTAGTTACATCAGTGAGAACATGCTATAATTAGTATGACTTACGAATTTTTCTATATATATCAGTCCATCTCGGCCTCAAATGATGTGGCATAACGCTGCCTGATTCTCCAGTGCTGTACCATAGTCATAAACTAAAAATAGATCAACTGCATTTTTCCCAGTTCAGTGTACTCTTGATGATATGGACCTGTACATCATGAGTGATCTCATATCAAAATACCTATACAGTAAGTAACTACACTTATATAAACTGCACTCAATGTATGTGAAATCAATAGAATATAATTATAACTGTCAATAATTTGTATTCTTTTCTTCACAACCTTCCATAATTCATAGCTTCTATAATTCCTTACCTTCCATAATTCATAATAAATCCTTGGTCCCATGAACTACGAATTATCAAAGTTCTACTGTGTAATCAATCATGACAATAAAAAAGGGCTCCTGTGAATTTATTGGCAATGTACCATTAAAAAGTTTAAATTTGAAAGTAATCTGTTTCAGTGGGGGTTTATCCCAAAACAGGTTTTGCAGGCTACTCATCTCAAAGTAATCAACAACTTCTCTTCTGGAGTTATACAGGATTGCATATGATTATCAACACCAATAATAGAGCCTCTCAAATTCTCCAAAAGTATATCAAATGATTCCACTGACATTCTTGTGTAATTGAAAAACGATCAGGGTAGTTTTGAAGACCCATAAAATAGCTTTTAAATAAGCCCTTAGTAAGATGCTCAAGTAGTAGAGGAATGTATCAAATGTCTTTTTTGGCACTAGACTGTGGCAACGACTGACTCATTGGCTGCCAAAGCCAGCTGACTAAAGCTGGCCATGCACTAGGCAACCAGGTTGCGGCAACCATTGAGCAACCCATTTAGGCAGCTGGCTTTGTCAGCCAACCTTGAGTAAGTCATTGCTGCAGTCTAGTGTCGTCTGAGTGCGATGGATGTGGAAGATGCAATAATTGTTTATCTTCTATCAGAAGAAATGCAAGGCCAAAAAAGGCATTGGATACATCCTCTACTACTTGAGCATCATACTAAGGGATTATTTAAGAGCTATTTTATGTAGCTTTGAAACTACCCTGATCGTTTTTTCAAGAATGTCAGTGGAATCATATGATAACCTCTTGGAGAATATGAGAGGCTCTATTACTGGTATTGATACTCATATGCAATCCTGTATAACTCCGGAAGAGAAGTTGTTGATTACTTTAAGATGAGTACAAAACATGTTTTGGAATAAACCCCCACTAAGAAAGGATTTTTCAAAGTTCTAAACATCTATAGGTTTTACTTTTAAATTCTAACTTTTTAATAGTGAGTTGCAGAGAAAATTCATATAAGACCTTTTTTGTTTGTCATAATTAATTATACAAGAATAAAAAAAAATTGACCTGGTAAACAGTTTTCACCAAAGGATGATGCTGATAGAGACCTACAAAAGTTATTTTCGACACCTTAAAAATATTATGCTTTATTCTTGTATAATTAATCAAGACAAACAAAAAAGGTCTCAAATTCATGGATTTCTTGTTCCATGACGAACTGCGTTGTTAATAATTAACTTTTCAAGTGAATTCAATGACTAGCAGTCAAATTTTTATTAAGATTAAGATTTACATACAAAAACAGAATCGACTTTTGCAGACCATATCATTCAAACTGGACACACTTTTACTGACATCACTCCCAACTTACACATTCTATATATAAAATCTAAAGGACACAAACTCAACTCCTTGGAACAATTTGAAATTTACAAACACACCACACACAATAAACAAAACATCCTGAATGAACAGTTAAATTTTAAATCACACAAACTTTTTGACAACATTATACAGAAACCACAGTTCTCCTAACCAACAAATCAACATTGATATTTAGGATGCCTTAAAGATGGGTATTAACAACTCAAAAACGCTTGGCCTACAGAGTAAGTAAAATACTACTTAATCTTAATAAAAATTTGACAGCAAGTCATTGAATTCACTTGAAAAGTTAAAAAAAGGTCTCATGTGAATTTTCTCTGCAATGCACCATTAGATGAAAGTGAAACTTCACCCCCCCCCCCCGCACAAAATCAAAATATTGATTTATGTTTTTCAATCTCATGGATGAACTTCTCCTTCTCCATATCAAAAGTGATTGTGAATGAAGGTTCAACAAATGGCACAGATGGAAATTATCACAAATCAATGTCTGGCTTTGTCAAACATAGTGTGTGCCTACTGAGGCAACTGCCATATATTTTCCACAATTGGTTGCTGTAGCTTGCTGGCTGCCTGTGCAGAGCGACCAGTTCTAGTGGCTGCTTAGTGCGTGGGCTACAATTGAACAATATTGTTTTATTGGTTACTAGCTGGCCCAACACGCGTTGCTGCATTCTCATAAAAATTCTCCTTGATTTTATTATTCACCACCTCCCGCTGAGGTTACATTTAAAATTAGGAAAGAAGTTAGTCCTAGGGCTCTTCCAGCTGATCATAGAGGCTTCGTTGTTTTCTTAACCACCACTTCTGAATGAAGAAACATTTCAAATTTAAACCTCCTATGACTATAAGGGTAAAAGCTAGGTTTTTTATTTTATTATTCGCCACCTCCCGCTGAGGCTGCACTTCAAATTTCTAGCTGCATTGGTTAACAGATGTCATCAACCTGGCATAATTACATTTCATCATACCCAGTCGTATGTTTCCTACATATTGCAAGGCTCCAACTGCATGGTAGCCTACATGCAAAGTTCAAAGTCTTTTGCTGTTCAAAGACAGTGTAAATAACGCCACTAAGGGGCTTGCCATATGATTAAAAACTGTTGACTTATATCAGCTGTTACTTTAAGCTGTTTGGCTGGCAAGTTCAGTAGGTTAGGTCTATAAAATGTTTTAATTAATAATAATTATTAGCTCCCCTATTGAAATTTATGGTCAGAAACCATCCCCAATATTCACACAACATATTCCCAAAGTTTCATGCCGATCTGTCAAGTAGTTTTGGAGTCTATAGGGAACACACATACATACATACATACATACATACATACATACATACAGACAGACATTCATTTTTATATATAGAGATGACAACTTGGCTGTCACAACCAGATTGCCTAGTGCGCGGCCAGCCTAACAGGTTGCTCAACATTTTGGTTGTGGCCAGGGCCGGTTCTAGGAGATTTTTTGGTACATGCGAACCACGAATTTGGCGCCACCCACACACACATTTATATACAGGGTGGGGGAAATGTTTGGAAACGGCTTAATATTTCATATACAAAGGTGATTTTGCGGTAGGTATGATTGAGGATCCTACTCAAATTGAAAATACTATTTTACTGTGACTTTAAAAATCTGGTCCGCCATCTTGGAACCGCCATTTTGAATGTAACTTTTTTTTTAAATAGGAAGGGGGTCATGCGATACATGATTTCAATACGGAATTTTAAGACAAAATGAATGCCGAAAACCGCACATCGATATGTCAACCCGTTTCGGAGATATTTACATTATTAATCGATACCATGAAAAGCAGAAATGAAATAAATAAGTACATTAAAATCTTACCTATCAAATTTTTTGTTAATAGTGTTTGCTAATAAACATTAAAACCCAATTATTTTAATAAATGTTCAAACTGTTTTCCTTCAGCTGTTTGACAATGTGCTAATCTTAAATAATAGCCATCAAGCACATTTTGAATCATTTCGCGTGGAATTCTGTTAGCCACTTCAGTTATACATTCTCTCAGTTCATTAATTGTTGCTGGTTTCTTTTTGTACACATTGTCTTTCATGTAGCCCCAAAAGAAATAATCAAGTGGAGAGAGGTCAGGTGACCTAGCGGGCCACTCTATTGCACCTCTACGACCTATCCAGCGTTGGGGAAATGTTTGGTTCAATATATCCCGCACTCCTAATGCATAATGAGGGGGCGCCCCATCTTGTTGAAACCACAAGTTATGTAACTCTTGTCCGTTGATGTTCTGGATGGCTGGAACGATCAAATTTATTAACATGTTCTCGTAAATGGCACCTGTTAAATTATTCTCGATAATAAATGGTCCTACAATGTGACCATTTACCATACCAGCCCATACGTTTAATTTTTCAGGATACTGTGTATGACCCTCCTTCATCCAGTATGGGTTGACATCGGTCCAGAAACGATAGTTTTGCTTATTTACATTGCCGTTAAGCATGAACGTAGCTTCATCCGAAAATACTACATTATTAAAGAAGTTTGGATCATTGTCATACTTGTTCATCATTATGTCACAAAACTCTACCCGGCGGTCGAAATCATCCTCATTCAGTTCTTGTAATACATGAAGCTTAAACGGATGGAAATGAGATTCCTTAAGAACTTTTCTGACAGAACGAGTAGACATACCATGTTCCTTGGCAACGCTTCTAGTTGATGTATGCGGATCTTCAACAAATGATTGCATTACCTCTAAAGATTTTTCATTGTTGGTGGCAGTATTTGTTCTTCCAGTGCGAGCACGATCAGTCACTTTGCCCGTTTCTTGAAACCGCTTTACTGTCTTAAAAACAACACTTTTACTAATTGGATTTCTGTTGGGAAATGTTTCGTTAAATAAATCAGAAACTTCTTGGTAAGACCGTACTCTATCTCCATAGCCGCGCATCATTAACAAAGTTATTCTCTCGGTTTCATTTAAAAATGCCATTGCGAACGACTTTAAACACACTCACTACTTCATGATTGAAAAAGAATTCATTAAATCAGTTGGATTATTACAGATGATTTTAGGTTGATATCATGATTATTGTTGATATTATGATATCCAGAGTCAGATGTTCATCACGCGAAATGATTCAAAATGTGCTTGATGGCTATTATTTAAGATTAGCACATTGTCAAACAGCTGAAGGAAAACAGTTTGAACATTTATTAAAATAATTGGGTTTTAATGTTTATTAGCAAACACTATTAACAAAAAATTTGATAGGTAAGATTTTAATGTACTTATTTATTTCATTTCTGCTTTTCATGGTATCGATTAATAATGTAAATATCTCCGAAACGGGTTGACATATCGATGTGCGGTTTTCGGCATTCATTTTGTCTTAAAATTCCGTATTGAAATCATGTATCGCATGACCCCCTTCCTATTTAAAAAAAAAAGTTACATTCAAAATGGCGGTTCCAAGATGGCGGACCAGATTTTTAAAGTCACAGTAAAATAGTATTTTCAATTTGAGTAGGATCCTCAATCATACCTACCGCAAAATCACCTTTGTATATGAAATATTAAGCCGTTTCCAAACATTTCCCCCACCCTGTATATATTTATAAGTAATAATATATATATATATATATATATATATATATATATATATATATATTTATTTATTTATTTATTTATTTATTTATTTATTTATTCATTTATTTATTTATATTCTGTAAATATTAATTATTACTTATAAATAATATATGGCATAAAATACAGGGTATTTTATTATGAAGCAAAAAACTTGTTTCATGAAAGCAGAGGAAATAATAGAGAATATTCAATACAACCATAAAAAGAATTCATAGATTAAATTGATTGTAGCCTAATGCAAAATAAAATGAAGCATAGTTGAAATAAGATTCATTTAATAGAGTTTGAGTATAGTACATCAATAATACATCATTAATTGAATAGAATTTCTCTCAAATGACAGAGAAAACAAAAATATAGTAAAATAACACAAATTAGTCCATTTACCCCAACGCTTTAACGGAAAATTGAAATGAAGAAAGAAATAACTTTATCAGGGGTAAAAAATACAAGAACAGAATAAAGCAATCGAATAGAACAGCACAAATTGTGAAAATCATTGCATAACATAACATTCATTACAAAATGGAAACTTAAAAATTTACTCATATCAGAAACAACAACTCATATCTTCGTTTTTTAAAGGAAACATAATAAATTTATAACTGTACATGTTATAAAATCATTGAACAACAAAAGTACAAATACACAAATAACATTTGAAATACAAGTTTTAAGAGAACTTGATGGGTAAAAGAACAATTAACTACTAAAAAAATGAAATTCTTCTTGCTTTCAAACTGGCAAATTCTCTCAAGATTGAGTCTGTAGCAAGGGTGTCCAAGATTTCCCTTTCAATGGACAATGTTGCCAAGTCACACAATCGGTCTTGGGAGATTGTTGAACGCAAGTAATTTTTAATCAGTTTTAGTTTAGAGAAACTTCTCTCACCACTGGCAACAGTCACAGGAATTGTCAACAAAATCCTCAAGGCGACAAAGACGTTGGAGAAAATATCTGTTAGAGAGTTTTTTGTAATGTAGGACAATACACTCTCAGGGCAACTGTTTTCAGGTAGCATTGGAGATAGTATTAATATTTCATTGAAAAGTTCTTCGCTATTTATGTCACTGTGGTTCTTTTCTTTATTTGTCAGAATTCTTTGAAGATCTTCACATTGTTCTTTGATTTTGTGATTTTCAATGTTTTTCAAATCATCGATTTTGTACAGAAACATGAAATGTTTGCTATGCTTTTCCATTAGATCGAACCTTTCGGTCAATGAATTTATTGCCGTGTCCAAAATGACATAGAAGAAATTAATCTTGAAAGATTCCTTCCCAGACTTTGCTGGTTCATGTGAGCCCTCGTAAGAGAATTGAGTCTTAATTTTCCTAGGCCTTACACTTACTTCGTCAGCAAAGTCTGGTTGGACGTCTAGTTTCTCAGCCAACTCCATTGCGTCAGTGATGATGCTGTTCAACCCAGCTTCAGATCTCATAGAGCTGAGGAAATTTTTCACGCTGTTTATCAGCTCCAAAGCACTTGGCAAGTCTATTATTTTTTTTTTTGTAAGGATTTGCTCACAAGATTCACCTTAAATAAAACTTCATACCATGTTACCATGCAGCACAGGAACCGGAAATCAGTGACTTTCTTAGCAATACCAATGGCTTTACTTTTTCCATACCCATCAATGTTGGTGTCTGTGGTAGCTTCGTAGATAGCATCATATATATCATCAATATGATATCGCAATGGTTCAAGTGCATCTATTCTGCTCTCCCAACGCGTTTCACTTAGAGGTTTCACTGTCAAATTTTTAACGTGTTTCATCAATAAACTCAATAAATAGAAATTTTACTCTTATCCTGGCGCGACGCCGCATTCCAGAGCCGCCAAATTGTTGATGAATTATAAAATTTCCACCAAATAGGAAATTTTATTCTTATGTATGCACGGCGCCACCTACCACGTCACAAAAACCTGCCACTCTATTTCAAAATTAAAAAAAAAAAAATAGAAATTTTATTCTTATCCTGGCGCGACGCCGCATTCCAGAGCCGCCAAATTGTTGATGAATTCTAAAATTTCCACCAAATAGAAAATTTTATTCTTATGTTTGCACGGCGCCACCTACCACGGCACAAAAAACTGCCACTCTATTTTAAAATTTCCTAGAAATTGGAAATTATATTCCTATCCTGGCGTGACGCCACTTTCCAGTGGCGCCAAATTGTCGATCAGTTGAAAAATTTCGACAAATTGGGAATTTTGTTGCGCATCAAAGCCTATCAAGGCCCTAAAAACTGTCTCTTTATTTTGAAATTTCTGACAAATTGGAGATTTCATTCTCATCTTGGCGCGCGCCTCGAGCCAATGGCGCCAAATAGTCGATAATTTAATCCGCCAAATTCAAAATTTTATTCTCATTTTGTCGGGGCGCCAAATAGCAAATAGCCGCTTTTTTTAAATTTCCGGAATATTCAAGTTTTGTAAACCTAGCGCGGCGCCGCCTGACGGCGGCGCCACATGCGGCCGCATGGCCCGCGTGTACCACGCGCCGGCCCTGGTTGTGGCAGCCATGATAACTGCAACCTGGTTGCCTAGTGCGCTGCCAGCCTAACTCCAAGCATTGAAAAACAAGCTTCATTATGTTTTTATTGTTTATGTTTTGATAATAATAACTAGTGAGCCCAATGGGCTGGAGAACTTGCTTGCAAACAATAAATTTTTGAAAGGGAAACTCATTTAGAAAGCTTATTGTAGGGGTAAGATAGTAACAAAAAACGGCTGCTTTAAAGATACTTATTTAGATAAAATTCACAAGACATATCACTTGAAGTTCAAGTTCATTGTTGCTCTGATACACAGATTTATTTTCCACAAAAAAGACCTACTGTAATGGGACGATGTCAAACTTGCACGTTGTCAAGCTTGGCTGATGACAAGCCGTGCTAACATCAAAGTTGCACACCGTCACCATGGGCTGAATTCCTAAGTGTGCCAGGTTGGCGGTGCATGCAACGACAAACTGGCACTCATTCAATTTTGTCACCCGGCACCAAAGCTGCACGCCGTCACAGTGGGCTGAATTCCTAAGTGTGCCAGGTTGGTGGTGCATGCAACGACAATTAAACTGGCACTCTTTTGATTTTGTCAGCTGGCGCCAAAGCTGCACGGCATCACGATGGGCTACTTTTAGGCCCTTCGCACATGAGTCGACTCATTTGCAATTTGGGTGGTATCCTTTAGGACGACCTAACAGTTTGATCGACCTACTGCTAGCGCAACCTGTAGCCTATAACCAAACCTAACCTAACCTGGCTAGATGTGACTGAACCACCTTTGTTTACCAGGTCGGTCAAAACGCCGTGCTAACCATAAGTATATGACAAATGTCATCAATAAAAAACCCCCCAGGGGAACCTGGGAAGTTATTATTGATAAATTGTTGGCTGCAGTTATCAATAAAAATAATACACTTGAAAATGCCAATACAATATAATATCAAATAATTTACAGTGAGTATCTGACTGTATCAAGGTACATATTTCCAATAATCGATGGTAGACACAACCATTCTTAAGAGTGCCAGGTTGTCGTGTGCATGCAGCGTCAAGCTGGCACTGTTTTATTCTGTCACCAGGCGCCAAAGTTGCACGCCGTCACCATGGGCTGAATTCCTAAGTGTGCCAGGTTGGTGGTGCATGCAATGACAAACTGGCACTTATCCATTTTTGTCACTCGGCGCCAAAGCTGCACGCCGTCACCGTGGGCTGGAAAACCAGCCCAGCTTGACGGCGTGCAAGTTTGGCGGGTTCCCACTGTAATCATATACCCATATATCAGGGCAATGGAACATATTTAGTAGATATATTTACAATTTACCACATAAAAAACAGCTGTTCATAATTATATCCAAATGTCAGAGCAATGAAATTAGTATATCAGCTGATAGAGATTTTATAAAAAACCTGATCACATTTTTTTATTCACCTACAGCTGATAATAACTCAAAATATATTTTGAAATCTATTGCAAATGCCATCATAGTAGAAATCGTAGAATCGTAGAAACAACACTATTTTCTATATATAGTAATATTTAGATATATTAATGAAGGGCAGAGAACCTATCCTTTTGATTCGCCTCAAAAAGGATAAAGGAGTCGGTTAATTTTATTGGCCAACAAACTTCACCTATCTAAAGATACCAAGAATCTGTGTTTCAAATTTGAAGTTGATTGATAAAGACATTCGAAAGTTATCGTGGAACATACAAACACACAATGCCTCGAGCCTCAACTCAAAAGGAAGAACTCGCTTCGCTCGTTCTATCATAAGGGAAATGGTGATCTTTGGATGAAAATTGGCTGTAAGAATCTCAAACACTTGAGTGAGAAAATTAAAAAAACATAAGGAAAGTAACACTAATTTAACCCATGCAATTATGTATCCAGCCAAAGATTGCATAATTATCTACAATGGTAAGATTGTTATTACGGTACTTTAATACCTGAATTTTAGTTCATTGACCTATCCTCTACACCCCTCTTGACTGTGTCAATATAATCACTGACACAGGAACACTCAAAAACTGTACTGCACAGTAATTATTGCCAGTATTTTTATCCCATTTCTTTTTTCTTACAAAGAAAGACAATACTATTCTGTAAATGCTAATTTTTTTACAAATTGGCCATCCCAACATAAGTTTTATAAATTGTCTGTTGGGAATAGACAGTACCGTTTCAATAGATGATTTGAAAAATCCAAGGATTCTTCTTGAATACTGGTTGGTCTTGACAATATTCTGGTTGAAATAGACCTCACAACCGACCCACAGGTGTATTTAAAAATTAGCCCCACCAGTGAAAAACTTGACGTGCTGCTACTGCAAACAATGTTCGTTTTGCATGATTGTTTTTAAACCCTCTGAATATCACATTGTTACCAAGCGATCTTCCTTTCAGCTCATTTAGTTTCTTAGCTTCTTTATTTCACTACATCAATACCGTACACGGTTTTCATTTTCCAACGCCACAACTTTAGCATCCAACTCTTGAAGATCCTCCTTGGAAGCAACAGAAGCCAATTTGTTGTCCAACAAAGCACTAAAATTTTCCATTAACTGGTCGACTGACATATTCCCTATTTGTTGGTCCAACATACTTGTTTATCCTTGTTTGCAAGCACTCGTTTGATTTCACTATAACCAAAACTAAGGTAGAGCCTATAGTGGAAATTTTCCTACAGTTACCCAACAAATTGACTTTTTATACACTCATTTTAGAACAAAAAACAGCTAACTCCTGCGGTATTTTGAGTTTATTTTTTACTGCTGATGATGCCCACATGAGTCCAAGACTTGTGCGTGGGTAATGGGGTGACACATAGATGCCAGATGGAGGAGTAGGATTCGAATCCACGACCGCTTAAGCGACAGCAAGCAGAAGTTGCGACGCCACAACCAACTGCGCTAAGCGGCCCGAGTACTCCAGGTGTGACAACTGGAGGAAAAATTTAATGTGTAACTTGAGCTCAAAGTATCACTGAATTGAGGAACTATTTTACATTCTCCTGCAGCTCATATACATTTCTCGCATGCAGCAAAGTGCTCTTTGTGCACTAGTTACGCAAATAGCTAATATCATAATCAATTTTATATTTGATCCCCAAGCTTCAAAATCAATAGCAATCTCACTTGGGCTATATGGAAGCTATATCACAAGTTTAAAGAGTCTAGAACCTCCCTTCCAAGCGCTAGAGCCCAGACGGACTGACAATGACACAATTTCAATAATTATGCCCTGTTGGGTCCTTAATAATAAATGATTTTGTTTCTTACTCTCTCTTGTTTGAATAACTCCATGTTGAACGACGTTCTTTGAAAGAATTTATTTTGTAGTAGACATCTGAAACAAGTTGCAATCATTTTCTTATTATTTTATATTGTTATATAAATATTGGTAATAGTGATATTGTGGCGGTAGATATCCATAATAAATAAATCTGTCTCAACCATTTTTTCCAGCTGCTTGGATTATTGACTGTCAATATTTTTTTAATTTATTACATTGTTGATTTGTGTTTGGTCATTTGGTCACATGCTAAGTGATTATGACTATAAAACATGGCTATAATAGGCCTACACTGAATAGGGAAAATGTATTGTTTTTCAAAAACTTGAAAGCAGGCCTATACTTAATACTATTTTCATGCACCCTGTTATTTTTTATACCTTACCTGATAGGGGTAAGAATAGGGATAAGAGATATATATACCTACTGTATATTACTCTGTACTTTGAATCGTCTTTCAAAAAGAGAATGAGGAGTTTTCCAACAGTAATTAAATACTTTCTGTAGCTTGTTCATTCAAAAGAATTACTACACCGACATTTTTTTGAAAATAGTCCCTCAACCACATTTTTAATGATTCAAGACGTCATTGTTTACTTTTGTCAGAAATTATTGTCTCCCTGGGGGCTTGTTAAAATTTCATTTTTTTGTTGTTTCTACCTTTGGAGGGTTTTCCCCCTTGAAATTATAACTGTGGCCTTGGTGATGTGATACAGAGTAATGCTTGGGAGAAACAGACATGAAATAGACTAAGCAAATTGAATCAAGGGTTAGGTGTGGTGATTGTTTTTAATTTCGCGATAGTAATTATTATCATTGAGTGCATCGAGTATGTACCTTTGTGCAAGCACCCTTATTCTTGAGCGTGAGGTCTACTGTTCACAGAACTACTAGTAAATCATTTCTTCATTTTTCTAAGGCATCAGCATATTATTTGAAACTCACCGTCATCGGCAACACGTTCCCTTGTATCCACATAAAAAAATTCAACTGTCGTAAACCTGATACTCTTTCCTCCATCAGGTAAACTTATGACATACAATTTAAGTATTCCAGACTCATCTATTACATCTTGTATTTCTGTTTTACCAATTATAGTATTCAGTACACGATAAACTCCTCTAGTTTTCTGAAAAAAAGATAGTCATGATGACTTCGGATGAATTCTAAAATTATTCCATAAATTATAGCCTATTTTAAAGATCCATATATCGCATATTGAATATTCTACCAAAATATTGTATTGCATTTTTGTTTTGAATAATATCTACAATCTGGACTCATATGCTCCAACACATAGCCTTCATTATATAGCAGAATTAATGATAAAACATACGCAGTGGCTACAGTCACGGCAGCCGGTTCTCCATTGGGTAGCCGGCAGATAGATGACTCATTTACTTTGAACATTTGCGCCTGCGCCAAATCTCCTTCTCTTTCTCAACCGATGGGTGTATACTCACTCCCATAAAGCCAACCTCGGGAAAGTGGTTTCCTAACATTGCGCCTAACCTGTTTCCCGATAAACATATAAATACTGTAAATAGTTTGCATTTGCACTGTGCTCGGAGGCGGTAGTATTTTGGAAATGTTATATTCACTTGACTTATATTGTCTTATGGTTTGGAGCTCCTCATATGTTTGCAAATTATGAATTTTTCAAATAAAAATAGAAATTTTTTATAAATTTTAATTTTCTTTTTCATGAATTTTTCAAATAAAAATATAAATTTTTTAAATTTAAATTTTCTTAATTATGAATTTTTTAAACAAAAATATAAATTGCGACCCCCAAAAATGTTTAATGAATTATTGCTTCCTGAGGATTATTGCTTCTTGTGAAAAAATTGCGAACCCCAAAAATGTCAGATGTAGATGTCACTTAGATGTAGATGTCACTACAGATGTAGATGTCAGATGTAGATGTAGATGTCTTCTTAGATGTAGATGTCACAAAACAATTGTTGGAAAATTCGAATTAGTCCAGTGCGCTGTTGAGAACAAAGTTTTAGCAATTGAAAAATACAATAATGTGAATTACGAGTTATCTATCATTCACTAACATAAATTTTTAGTACGGTAAAGCATAAAAGCCTTGAAAAGAAGACTTTATTCTCTCTTAGGGGTTTCAAATGTTGAATTTAAAAGAAAAAAAGAGTGTTCAATATGGTTCTTTTCCAATGATGCATGAGGCTTCATAGAAATAATGATCTCTAGATTCTAGGAAAGCGCGAATGAATGTAATAAGCGGTATACTGTGATAATCAGAAAGTATATTATTGCACTGGCATTAAATCTGCCATTCTAATATACGTAGTATTCAGATACCGGTACTCTACGTCAATATATTAATTTATCCCACTCTAATATAATTATGCTATATTTATGCAAGCTACGCTGGGGTACTGAGCCGTAACCATCGTACAGAGCACTGACATTATAAATAGCAGCGCATGCGCAAATGTTCAAAGCCAGTGATCTCCCAATCTGCCGGCTACCCAATGGAGACCCGGCTGCCGTGACTGTAGCCACAGCGTAAAACATATCCTGTATTATTGAGTTACCGTACACTAAAAGGATTTTTTATTATAGTTTTGATAAATAATAATAATTTTTCAACTTTTTACGATGAACTGCAGCGGATACTGACTTTTCAGATCATTTTATTGTCAAGAGAAAGAAAGAGGAGATGAAGGAGAAAGGAGGAAGAGGAAGAAGAAGATGGAGAGGGAAAAGGTGAAGAAGAAAATGGAATAGAAGTGGATAAATAAATTATGTGAAATCCTTATTTATCTACAAAAATTCTGTAACTTGAACATTTTTTTTTTTTATTAAAAAATATTATACAGAATTAGGCTTCAAGGTGCACTATAAATTGAGCTTAGAGGAAGCTCTATCCCAAACGAGCCCCTACCATCCCTATAGCACTATACAGTCTGCAATTTTGCAAATTGAGAATCGTTATCGCCGCCATTTTAGGGGAGCTTTTGAGCGGCAATTCAAAAACCGTAATGCAAGAAATGAGAAAAAGTACAGTTTGTTGATTCGAATTATGATCTTAACAACCTATAACTCATTTCAAATTCACTTCTGTAATGTTCCCAAAGGTTCGTATCCCAATAAAATGGACAAATAATATCAATATTATAAATCATGGATGAGCCATTACAGGTTCCACATTGTTGTTTGAGCCATAGACTGATAGAGTTTTTAAACTACAATCTTAGGTTTGTTTCAACAATCAAAACAATAATAGTTCTAGAGCCTACTTTAGGAACTCCCGCCACAATTTATTATTGGATTAATAATTAATCCAATAATAAATTGTGGCGGTTCAGAGTGTTGATTCATTTTATAATTATTAGAAAATGAATCAACACTCTTATTTGAGAAACGCTTTTTTCCTAGATCATTCCACATCTGAGAAAAGTACCAGTTCACTGAATCCAACATCGACTCACTAGATAGCTTGCTTACAACAGCAGTCTGTATCTAATGATCCTCTTCAGGCCGGGAAATTTTTTTTCCACAAAAACACATTACATTTGGTTTTATAGTTTCTTCAACATTTTTTTAACGTAGGAAAAATACGAAATTTTTTTTTTTTATTTTCAAAATTATTTAAATTGAAGAAAAAAATGTCCTCAATTGAGGACAATCGGCTTCAACTAAAATATGAAAGTGAATGATGCAAATTACGACTTTCATACCTTATTAATCGAACTTCTCTGTTTTTTGAGGAATTTAAACAGAACAAACTGCAAAATAATTAAAAAGCCAGTCTTATATTATTTATTAATTATATTTTATACACATATAAAAATTCAAAAAATCCTTTAAACTAGAAACAATATCCTCCATTCTAAGAATAGCTCATGAACATTCAAGTAAGCAGTATGGAATGGATTTCCAGTTTTTTCTACTGAAAATGAATGGAATAATTTTCACATTTTTCACCAATCAATGTACAGGAAGTTTACTGAATATAAATGATTAGTCATAAATAAAAATAAAAATCAATACACAAAAATCAAAAGTCACAAAAATTCTAAAAAAAGCATCCTTCATCTATCTCAGTCATTTAATATTTATTACTATGTATGTATGTATGTATAGTCTCTTAGCCGATTACGGCCGTAGAGACTCTTCAGACCTCAACAACAATAACTGTATCGGTCCAAAGAGCGGACTACGCAAACGAGGAGTGAGGTAGGTTGCGATTGCTTTCCTCACTATTTATTACTATAATTAGGTAAAATTAGGTATAATGCCTTATTCCATAGGCATTCAAATCTTAGACATGAACATAGACATGGAAATAAAAAAAATAAGAACAGGGTGTCTAGAAAAATCTACGGTACAAATTCTGCACAGTCTATAAAAAAAATGCTATATTAAATATAATATAAACTATTTTTAACTTATTTTTATCATAACATGCATGTCCGTAATACAAGTGAAAAATCGGTAGTGTTAATCATCACAGTTCGTCAAGATATTCACAGTTTTGAAATTAAAAATAAAAATTAGAATAAAAAATTAAAATCTATTGGTGAAATAGTTCATAACAGTTCTTATCCTTTGTAAGACATAGGAAAACATCACACCTCTTACATTTAATTCTTGATTTCCCGGTGCTACAAACCGGTCGTCTGCACCTTGCAGGATTCTGCATTTCAACAGCTTGTGGCATATGTCCGGCTTTTTTTACCCGTGCTGGAAGAGGAGGGATACGTTTTCTTTTTTGAGGGGGGGGAAGTCCTTGCTCTTCTTCAAGCTCTCCCTCACTTGAACTAACCTTGTATCCTGACTCCGTGAGGTGCTCGGAAATCTCCATCATGAAATCCATAAGGTCAGAAATGACCTTTTTGGGTCTCCCTAGAATTTTTTAATCATTGCGGTATTGCACCCAAGCATTGACAACAGCCAGAGTAAAAAATGCATGATGATTCTCAATGACCACTTTTTTGTTTTGTAAAAGTTCCTGTAATAGGATATGAGCCTATCGTTCATGTCCACACCACCCATGTATTGATTGTAGCTAGTTACAATATTTGGCCTTGACACGTCAATGTATTTTTTCAGTTTCTTGCACCAACGTCTGCACTCATCCATAGGAGTTTTTCCCTCTTTGCTGGACATAATAAGATAGATTGGCTTATTGTCATTCCATTTCACTACAGCAACTTACACCTTTTCTAAATCTTGTGAAACAAACATTTCAGTGTAGCCTCTTGGCAAACGAGCAAAATCTTTATCACAGATAAAATCACATTTTGGAAGCTTATTCCTCATTACTGTCCCCGTGCAAGCTATTTGCTGCTCTCCTAAAATATTCCCATCAGACCTCTCATAAATCACACACATGCACCTGCACACAAATTAGCAAAACTCCTAGATAAAACAATAAGACAGAACATAACATTCCATCAGCACACAGCAGTAAAAAATAACATAGACCTGATAGACAAACTACAAAAAATTCATATACCACACGATTCCACACTATCTTCTCTTGACATTACAAGATTTAATCTTTACTCCAATGTACCCATACATGTAACACTTCTTCACCTTAAACAAAATTTGTTTAATGCTCATACAAAACAACACACCACCTGAACAGCTCCAAGAAATTTTAGACCTCACAACACTACTAGTTACCTCACAAAATTACTGCACATACAATAATAAATTCTATTCACAACCTCATGGCCTTCCTATGGGTTCCCCAATTTCTTGCATCCTAGCTGAAATCTTTATCCAAAATATAGAACAAAAACATATCCCACATAATACAGACAAAATTATTAGCTGGCTCCGATATGTTGATGACATTCTAATTCTATGCAAAGGCAATAAAAGACAAACTGAAATATTCCACACCAATCTCAATAAAATCCATCCCAATTTAAAATTCACCTTAGAACTTGAACACAATAATAGTATCAACTTCTTGGACATCACTATAACAAAGCAGGAACATGCATTCAAAACATTTAGAATTTACAGGAAACCCACAACAACTGATACAGTAATACATAACACATCAAATCACCCAACCCAACATAAATAACATGCCGATTTCAATCACATGCTCCACCAACTAACAAACATTCCTATGTCACAAGAAGATTACAATATAGAATTGAATACTATAAAATACATAGCACAACAGAATGGTTACAAACACACACTAATAGACAAACTACTGCACAGAATATCAACAAAACCAATCACTCACACCAGCAACAAACAGAATGACAACCCCCATACATTCATCACACTTACCTACCTCAACAACAAAACTCATAAAATAGCAGCTTCATTCAGGAAACTCAAATATAAAATAGCTTACAGAACAACTAACTCACTCAAAAAACACCTGCATTCTCAGACAACATCTCAAAACAAGTACAACAGATCTGGAATTTACAAGTTGAAATGTGATGACTGCAACAAGTTCTATATAGGACAAACTGGCAGGACATTCACCACTAGATTCAAAGAACACACAAGAGCCATCTCACACCCAAACACACATTCCACTTTTGCTGAACACATCATTTCAACAGGCCACAGTTATACAGACATTGACACTAATTTAGACACACTACACTTCACTCACAAAAGCCAGAAACTCAATGTTTTAGAACAATATGAGATTTACAAACATGCAAAGCAGGAACCTGACAACATTTTAAATGATCAACTGAACTTCTTCTCACATACTCTATTTGACAAAATAATCCCAATTTCAAACCTCCCATTATTGTCACTTGCACAAGATGGTTGGCACTCATTGCGTGGGTGGTAGATTCAAATAATCTGGATCCTAATTACAGTGCATATTGGCGGTAACTACATATCTCACTTACCGCGATTAGTATTGGCAGTAAAATACCCCCCCTCCCGAAAACGGGCAGTTTTCGATCCGCATAAGGGAAACAATGGGGTAAAGAAAGGAATACAGGAAGAGGATTGCATTTTCTCAAAATGACTGGCGGTCGGCAACACTGGCAGAGGCGTTGTCCAACAACATAGCGATATGACAAGATGTTCTAGGTGGCGAAGACAGCGGTGACAACACAGAAGACAATAGTGGAGACTAACGGCGAGATGCGGTGTTTGACGACAGAAGTCGGCGGTGATTGCGGGGAGTGTTTAAGCAAGGCAGTGCACTTTATTGATGGCTCTGGTGATGTTTCCAGATGTGCATTTGATTGTTACTACTCTTACAAGTCCATCCTTAAGTAAGGCAACAATTCTACCTAGCAGCCAACTCAGAGGAGAGGTGTTGATTGACTTTACAATCACCAGGTCATTGAGCTGTAAGTTTCTTTCTGCGGTGGTCCACTTGGAGCGGTTGAGCAGGATGCTCAAATATTCCTTTGACCAGCGATTCCAAAAGAAATTGGTCATTTGGTTCAACAGTCTCCAGCGACGAGTAACAAGTATCTCCTTATTCTCTATGGGTTGTGGCGGTGTGGTTAGAGGGCCTTCAACCAGGAAGTGGCCAGGAGTTAGAACAGCGGTGGCTTCATTAGGCTGTGAGGACAACTCAGTAAGCGGTCTACTATTCAAGATGCTCTCAATGTGTGTGAAGATTGTGGTGTACTCTTCAAAGGTGAGTTGACTATCACCAATACAGCGGTACAGTAAAGCTTTAGTGGATTTTATGGCAGCCTCCCAGATGCCACCATGGTGACGAGCGTATAGGGGGGAATAAACTTCCAATTTATTCCGCGATTTGCAAGAAAACAATTCAAGTCAGCGGGAAAAGAGTTCATCAATTTTGACACTTCCTTCATTTTTCTAGTAGTGGCTAAGAAAGTTTTTGCATTGTCAGAGAATATAGTGTGAGGTGTACCTCTTCGGGCAATGAACCTTTGTAGTTCAGTGATGAAGATACCAGTCAACATGGCGGACATGAATTCCAAATGTGTGGCTTTGGTTGCAAAACATACAAAAATGCATAGATACCCTTTAGTAGTCTGAGTGTATTTCAAAGTAGAATTTTTACAAGTGAAGGGACCTGCAAAATCCAAACCAGTTACATTGAACGGTTTATTGACAGTAACTCGTTCTGTGGGCAGCGGCGCCATTCGTTGCTGCAGGTTCAAGTGGTGGAAGTGATTACATACCATACACTCATGTATAGTATGGCATACTTGATTGTGAGCAGACAGTATCCAGTACTGCTGACAGATACTAGCTTGCATAGTGCGGGGTCCAGCATGACAACATTTAAGATGATGATGGCGGATAATGAGTGTTGAAACATGCTCATTTTTGGGCAACAGTAGCAGATTTTTCACATCACTAGAGATGGGCACATATTCCAGGCAGCCTGATAGACAAATGAGATCATTTCCATCTACATAAGGCTGCAATGCTAATAGATGTTTTGGACATTTACCAGCTTTCAATTCGGCTATTTCCTTCTGAAATTTCACCTTTTATACAACTGACACACAAAGTTTTCTAGCAACTTCAGCTTCACAAGTAGCAATATCAGATGATGCAGGTGGATCACAAGTTTCAAACTGTTTGACAATTTTGTTAGAATAATCAAGATGCATTGGTTTAATGTGGGTGACAAAGCGGAGCACATAGGCGAAAATGCGACAGAGCTTTTGAGGGGCAGTAAGGGGTGCACTAGGGGAATTAAGGGGGTGCACTAGGGGCATTAAGGGGTGCACTAGGGGAACACTAGGTGAATTTAGGGGTGCACTAAGTGCGCACTAGGTGAATTTAGGCTGAACTAGGTGAATTGAGGGGTGCACTAGGAGCACACTGGGTGAATTCAGGGGGCGCATTAGGGGAATTAGGGGTGCACTAGGGGCACACTAGGGGAATTATTAGGTGCACTAGGGGCATAAAGGGGTGCACTGGGGGGGCATTAAGTGGTGCACTAGGGGAACACTAGGTGAATTTAGGGGTGCACTAGGTGAATTTAGGGGTGCACTAGGGGAACACTAGGTGAATTTAGGGGTGCACTATGTGAATTTAGGGGTGTACTAAGTGAATTTAGGGGCGCACTAGGTTAATTTAGGCTGAACTAGGTGAATTTAGGGGGTGCACTAGGGGCGCACTAGGTGAATTTAAGGGCACACTCGGTGAATTAAGGGGTGCACTGGGGGCACACTAGGTGAATTTAGGGGTGCACTAGGGAAATTAAGGGGTGCACTAGGGGGAATTAAGGGGTGCACTAGGGGAACACTAGGTGAATTTAGGGGTGCACTAGGTGAACACTAGGGGCATTAAGGGGTGCACTAGGGGAATACTAGGGGCATTAAGGGGAACACTAGGGGCATTAAGGGGTGCACTAGGGGAACACTAGGGGTATTAAGGGGTGCACTAGGGGAGCACTAGGGGAACCCAAGGGGATAAAGGGGCACTAAGGGGAACACTAGGGGCATTGGGGGCTTTAAAGGGGGCATTAGGGGCTTTAAGGGGAGCACAAGGGTTGCGTGCACATGCATATGGGTCAGAGTTTCTTGGAGGAGTCATGCTAGGGGGCACCTAAGTGGGTCCCAAGTAATGCTCAAAAGTCATGGTCACCCATCGATGAGCAGACATAACTGGAATGAGAAGGCTAGTGGGCGGGGCCTTGTGATGGAAGTATGGGTCTCTCTCTTTCTCATTGAAACTAGTCTGTTGGAATTTTTTTAGGATGGTGCGACCATTTTTAGGGAGTGGGGAGCCATTTTTCGGTTGAGGGCGACCACTTTTAGGAAGGGGGGAACCATTTTTTGGAAGAGGGGACTACTTTTAGTGAGAGGGGAACCACTTTTCCAGTGAAGGGGGTCATTTTTATGATGAGGGGTCCACTTTTAGGGTGTGGGGAACCGTTTTTAGGATGAGGGGTCCACTTTTAGGGTAAGGGGGTCCACTTTTAGTGAGAGGGGGACTACCTTTCGGGTATGGGGGCCACTTTTGGGATGAGGGGAACCATTTTTCGGGTGAGGGGGTCTACTTTTAGAATTGGGGGTTCACTTTTCGGTAATGGGAGGCCATATTTCTGGTGAGGGGGGCTACTTTTTGGGGGAGGGAATTTTTGGGGGATTTTGGGAAAGGGGGCATGGGGGAGGGGGAGAAGGGCACGTTTAGGGAGAGGGGGCCACTTTTAGGATGAGGGGGGTCACTTTAGGGTCACTTTTAGGGTGAGGGGACCACTTTTCGGTTATGGGAGCAATTTTTTGGGTGAGGGGGGCCATTTTTCGGGTGAGGGGGGCCTTTTTTCGGGGAAGGGGTCTCTTTTGGGGGATTTTTGGTTGGGGGTCATGGGGGAGGGTGAGGGGGACATGGGGATCATCTTGAAAACACAATTTCGTCTTTCTATCCACTACATGGATGGTGGACTTGGCTTCACCTCCTTTAATGCTACACTAGTGAATTTAAGTTATCCACTCTTCTATTGGTCTTATGGGTTCGTTGGATCCAAGTAAACACCATAAAAGTGTCAAAAGCAGAGTAATTAATTGCTTAAAAGTAAACATTTACATAGCAGATACCGCCAAGAACCACTGTGCCTTCTTTCTCTCTATTCACTCCAACTTCATATTCGCTACACTATTATTCAGAATTTCATCTGTTTTCTTATAAAAGGCTCTTTTCGCTTCTTTTGTGTAACTTAGTTTTTCTTTGGAGCTCTGTAATTATCTCCAGTTATTCAACAGATTTCTAGATGATTAAAATTCACCCTATTTCTTTCTGCAAGGATATCATCAGTTATCCACTCTTCAATTTTGTTTAATCTTTTTTTATGGGGACATTTTTAACTGGACAACTCATAGTAAAAAATTAAACCTTAAATTATTAATAGAATTATCATATTTGTTCAAACTATTGCTGTTGTTAACTCTACTCCAGTTTTCTTGAAGCAGATTATTCTGCTTCAAACGATTGATATTCGTGTGTTAACATTGTTGAATCTCTTCCATTACTCTACTCTTTCAATCGATTTGTGGCCCTGCAACCTTACCTCTAAGATTTTATAGTCATGATCCGAGCTGCCTAATCTTGCTTTGAAGTAATCTATATTTACAAGTATGTTATCAATTATTGTTTGTGATGTTTTTGTGACTCTTGTATATTCATGAACTTTTATTCTCAATTTTATTGTTGTGGATATCCATTTTTCGTGAACTGCAGTAGAACTATTCATATGTATAAACTTGCTGTGCAGAACTGACCTTTTTGAGTCGCGTTTCGAACTATGTCGTTCTTCTTCGGCGCTTGGTTGCAGACTGAGTAGTTTTCTAGTATGTAAGGTCTGGTGATCGTAGGAAGGTAGTGGGAGGAGTTGATGTGGTGGGGGAAGTAGGTGTGGTGGAGGTGTTTTTAGGAGGGGTTTGTGATGATGTTGAAGAGAGTATGAGATTTGAAATTAAGTTGGTCATTGAGTATGAATTGAGGATGTGAAATGGAGCCCTCACCCAACCACAGACAAAATCCAATTATGCTGAACATCTACTCACAAAAAATCATTCATTCACCAACATTGATCAAAACCTCCACATTCTTCACATTGGCCCCAAAATTCAAAAACTCAATAGCCTTGAACAATTCGAAATTTACAAACATTCCATTCCATCCTCAATTCATACTCAATGACCAACTTAATTTCAATTCTCATACCCTCTCCAACATCATAAACCCCTCCTGAAAACACCTCCACCACACCTACTTTTCTCACCACATCCACTCCTCCCACTACCTTCCTACGACTACCAGACCTTACATACTAGAAAACTAGTTAATGGGAAGTGATAGCCGCGAGCCGTAGCAGGTATCTGTTCAATCAGAGAGATAAGCTGCGTTCTCGTAGGTCCTGTTCGTAACGGTGACCGATTAGATTGGCCAGCAAAAAAGACACTGTTCTCTGCTGTAAAATCACTTCCCGGTGGTTCGGAACCCACCTAAACCTGTAGGTCCAACTCATCAATCACCATCATCCTACTCATTACCCACGCACAGGTCTCAGACCTATGTGGGCTTCATCCTCAAAAAAAAAAAAAAAAAAACTACTCAGTCTCAACCAAGCGCCGAAGAAGAACGACATAGTTCGAAACGCGTCCGCCGCGACTCGAAAAGGTCAGTTCTGCACAGCAAGTTTATACATATGAATAGTTTATTCTCAAGTTATACATGTATATAATATTTTTTGAATCTTCTGTCATTTGATGAACAGTATGTCTTTCAGAAAGGGAGATCAATGAAGACAGCCATAGCTTCTTAAGTTGAGAGATACGTTGAGGAAGCTGCTGCAATCTTCTTAAATTTATCGAAGGCATTTGATTGTGTTAATCATAGAACTTTATAAGAAATGCTGCAAAATGTAGGTATAGATGGGGCTGAACTGAAATGGTTTGAATCATACCTTATTAGGAGAAAACAACATGTAAAACTGACTACAGTAGTTGTGAATAGTAAAGTAGAGAATAAATCTGATAAATGGGAGGTCCAAGCTGGAGTGCCTCAGGGATCAATACTAGGCACATTGCTTTTTTGTTATATGTCTACCATTCACGTAAAGAATTAATTAGTGGTAGAGCCCTCTTATTTGCAGACGATGCATCACTCATCTTCAGCAATTCTGTTCTAGATAATTCAGAAATAAATGCCCAGTCTATTTTCCAATTGTTAAATCAGTTTAAATCAATGATAAATAATATAAAATACCAATACCCTCATTTCAAAAACTATGAACATGTTTGTAAATGATAATCAGCTATACCAGGAACAAAACAAGTGTAAAAAGAGTAAAATTATCCAAAATTTTGATATACATGATTATAATACAAGAAGCCAAGAAGATTATCACTAGGTAAGTCACAATAGTAGCTTGTTCAAACAAAAACCTAGTTATATTGGTAGGAAACTCTACAACCAGCTACCGCAGTTTTTAAAGTGTCTTGAAAATACAGAAATGTTTAAAAAACCAATTGAAAAATATTTAGTTGATAAAGTTTTTTATAGGGTACAAGACGAGTTCCTTTCACATTGAAATTAAGCCTCACCTCAACCAATTGATATGATATTTTAGTTTATTTTGGTAACTAGTGTATAAAATTGTATAATAATTGTTGATCTGACTTGTCTTATATGGTACTCCTTAGCTGGAGTCTTCAAGACCTAATCTACAAAATATATATATTGATACAGAATTATCTACTGTTGCTTTGGCTTATGACATAATATTATTGTATCATCTATATTAGCATCAAAGTGGAGTATCATGTGTGTTATAAGCTGTTCTTTGAGCTTCCTGCATCTATCTAAACACATTTTTAAACCGTAGTAGTGTTCATAAGTGGATTTTGAACATTAATTTTGGAAAATGTAAGTAGAAAATCAAAAATTGAGCTTCAAGGTGCATTGAATTGAGTTTAGACAAAGCTTTATGCCATATTTAGTGTTCCAAATCGTTGCTGTTTCTGTAATATCCGCAAGACTGACACACACACACACGCACACAAAAACATCTCTACTTTCTCTTATTATAAGATGACTCACCGTATTGAATCTGCACTCATGAACTTGTCTATCCACAATCGTGAATACTTCTGAAAAGTACTCATGTGTGATTTTAGCATAACTGATCCCGAAGGTTCCAATATCAATCTTCTGATAAATCTCTGGTGTAAATAGTAGTGGACTGACACCTTGCTTGGGATAACAGCTGGAAAAGAGCAGACATTGGAGAGAAAGGTTATGCAAATTTATGCTAAAAATCCGATAATGCAAGAGATCGCCATTTAAAAATGCTGTTAAATGATGATATTTACATGCCTTCAATCAGTAATAGCCTGCACTGTAATTCAACAATGTGAACAGGGGAATATCGATTGTTTGAAGCAGAATCTGCTACAAGAAAACTGGAGTAGGGTTTACAATAGCGATAGTTTGAATAACAAATATGATAGTTTCATTAATATTTTAAGGTTTCATATTATTATGAGTTGTCCAGTTATAAAAGTCCCTGTAAAAAACAAATTAGACAAAATTGAAGAGTGGATAACTGATGATATCCTCGCAGAAAGAAATAGGGTTAAAGATGCATATGATGAATTCAAACTATCTAGAAATATGTTAAGTGAAGATAATTACAAAGCTCTAAAGAAAAACTATACGAAAGAAGTGAAAAGAGCGAAATGTAAGAAAACAGCTGAAATATTGAATAATAGTGTGTATTTTAATACAGCAGTGTGGGATGTAATAAACAAAAATAGGCAAGTAGCTCATGTAGATGTTTATACTAGTGTCCCAGAATAATTAACGAAAATGACAAATATGTCATAAATGACATTTTCAATAAAAATTAAATTTATTATAGAAACGAGAGCCGAGGTGTTTCACTTCAGGCTTTCAAGGCGAGTTATGTTATTAAACAATGATGACGTTCATGAGATCGACAAGTCTGATAGTGGCACGTTCATGCGAATTGTTTGAATGTGTTGATAAATATTAAAGGTATGTAAGAACGTGTCACTATCCAATCTTGTGAATATTAGGCCTCTTTTCTGGCATTGAAAGGAGTGTATTGACCACTTAAATAGAGAACCAAAATTCATGATCGACGAGGAGTTCAACTCGAGAAGCCAGGAGAACGCTTCTTTCGACCAGTGGAGTGTTAGGCTTGCAAAACCAAGATCTTTGAAAACTCAATAAGTCTGTTACAGTCCGGGCAGTTTAAAACTTATTGGGGGATTGAAATTTTGGCGTGTTAGCCGGCAATCTCTACTGGGCGACAAGGGCATGTTCGGTTGGGTTCTGAGAGTTGTTATAAGTGTTATAAGTGTTTGAAGTGGCCATAGACTCCTGGAGATCAAGGAAAGGAGAGGCAAGAATACCAGGTTAGTTTTAAATATAAGTTCCAACTCATAATTATATACACGTCTTACAATAGCAAGCCAAGCGAGTTAAATTTGATATGTTCTTTAATGTGTTGTAATATTATCAGGCGCGGCTCCACCAGGGGGGCGCTCGGACACTGTCCTCCCTGTCAATATGTGATAAATTGCATAATTATTGAGAATACAATAATTCCACTATATTTTATATTTTCCTCTTTTATTTGTATTTGACAAGAGGAAAGAGAGTGTGGAAGTCTGGAAATAGACAGTAAGATAGTTGAAAATGATCAGCCGCATCGTGGTACGAGAAGAGGTTTTCAGCGAGCCTTTGTAACTATGTTGGACATTGCTGGGACACTTCCTCTTGCGTCCGGCCAGTGCAGTGCTGCCATATCGAAAATGCTATTCAATGAAAAATTCTCTACGAGAGAAATGGCAACATGAGCCCGGCTGTAAAATACGCTCTTCGGCCGGCGGCCGCAGCTTCATTACGCATGCGTCAATCATGTGGCGCCAATTATCCTCAAAGTTTTTAGTAGAATTGAGGTTAGAATTCATTGGTTGTTTATAAATTATTGTGGATGCAGTAGTGGTACGTGGAATTTGCATTATTTTCTCAATCATCAAGTTGTCCATTCAAATGTGATTAATGTGAGCTGTGATTAGTATTAGTTGACTGTATTTAAAATAAATTCCGTGGATTATTTGAAAAATAACGTTTGTGATTTCAAAACGCGGTTGGCAGTAAAAAGGCCGGGTCCTCTAAAAATTTCCTGCATAATACCATCGCACAAAATCACTATACTATCGCATAAGATAAAATTCCCTAGCAATGCTTTCAGTCGAGCAAAAATTAATTTCTTAATTTCTCAACTTCAATGAAGTTGTGATTGAACATTTTGCTTCTGCTAAAAACCGTAAAATTGAGCTAACTTTCAAATATTGCTGTTTAATCAAACTGTTGAAAACTTTCTGATGATATAGGCCTTTAAGTAGTGTAAATACATATTTTATTGTCCGATTGACTCTATATTTAGTGTGCCTCATATTCAGTTTTTGGACTGAGCCAATTAAAATAATGCCCCTTTTTAAAGTAAATGACAGAATTATAATGACGTTTATTTAGTAGGGAATTATTAATATCAATTGAATGAAACACTTGTGAAAGTAAGACTTAGTGAGAAGTAGGATAATCTTGTGATAAATCTGAGCATCTGCTTACAATCTGGATAATGTGCTGTATTCAGTGCTAGGTTTCAAGATGGAGCACTTATGCACTCTATTGATATGAATGGTGAGTGAGCCTACACATTAAATTTCCTATTTTTCACAATTACTGTATAATCGGTTTTTCAAAATAGCCTTTATTCAACAGTACATAGAGCCCATATTCAACTATATTTGCGGAGTTGTATGATGTGGGGGGGGGGGGGGGTAGTGACCTCCTCAAATTTCTCTGTCAGAGCCGCCACTGAATATTATAATATTATTGCGGCCGGCCACACACATGAACAGTCGAGGCGAGGCAAATGACTTTGGTCAAGACGCTCGACTTGCCTTTTCGCAAAGCGGACACACACAACAGAAGGCAAGGCTATTCAAGGCCAAGTTTTGGCGCGTTTTCACAGAGTCGTCGCAAGTGTGCTTTCGCAGAGCGAACAGAGCTATCATAGACAGAGGCAGAGTGGTGGAGGTCACGTGACTTCGCGCATGCGCAGAACGCTCCGACTCTTCCCGACTTTCGACGAAACGTAATTCTTGACTGTTTCGCTTTGCGACTAAAGGCGCCTTTTCGCCTCGCCTCTCCACGACTGTTGAAGTGTATGGTGCTCCGTAAGCGCCCATGCTTTCTCTGTCGCTAAAGACGCCTTTCGTCGAAATGCCTCGCCTTTAGTCGAAATGCCTCGCCTCGACTGTTCATGTGTGTGGCCGGCCTAAATAAACAAACTATAAAATTAGAAGTATTTTGTTGTCTATGAGTTACGACCCCAGAGTAATCATTCAGACAAATTGTTGATATTAAGAATATCAGGGTTACATAAATGGTGGAGGCTTATGCTGGTGTATTCATCTGGCACTAACCGTCAGACTTTCGTGGTATCCTCAATTAGGACGTGTGTAGGGTTATGAGTCTGGTTGATATTAGAAATATTCGAATCAAAGAATTAAATTTGCACGAGGCTCTTGGTATAGCTACCCAATACAAGCTCTTTTTACCAGCAAACGCTGATTTAGACTTTATTAGATCTCAAATAAGAATTTTAAAGTTAAATCTAATCAACCCACAAGAGTACATTATTGAACAAGAAAGGGCGTTGAATCACATAATTCAGGGAGTTAAATTATCTGAAGAATTGAAGAATAAGTGTCCCAACTTAGCTTTTTCAGAAACAATGCTAAGAAGGAAATTTTCGATAGGAGAACCATCAATTACAGAATCTACTTCTCCAGTTAAGCAATACAGGGATTCAGAAATTCAAACAGTGATAAAGATGGCAGAAAAGAAGAGACCATTTTTGGCACCAAAAACCTTTAGTGCAAAGAAAGGTGAAGATATATTGGAATTTTTTGAGTATCTTGATAGAGTATCTTTGGCAAATTCTTGGGATGAAAAAGATAAAGTTTTATACCTTCCATTTTATTTAGAGGGGAGTCCTTTAAAATATTTCAAGATGGTGAAATTAATATTAAAAGAAAAGAAAAATTTGGATTATGAGGCTTTAAAGAATGAATTAATTAGATATTTCCAACCAATACAGTTAGATAGGTATGAGATGGAGTTGGGGAATTGTAGAATGAAACCTTATGAGAGTATTAGAGAGTATATGGCTCAAATTTTGTTTTTATGCTCAAAAGTAGATCCTAAAATGTCAGAGTCTAGGAAAGTAAAATATGTACTTAAGGGATTATTACCACATATCTTAGATAAGGTGGTGATGTTAAGAAATGAAACAATAGAAGAATTGACTAATAATCTCGAGAGATTTGAATTGTCAAAGTATTTCTTGGAGGACAGATTGTCGAGTGCAGAAATAATAGAGAAAAAGAGTACAGAGTCGGATCAGAGGATCATGCATATAAGTAGGAATATTGATAAGTTGATTGAAAATCAGCAAATGTCAACACAAGAGAGTAAGGCAGTAAAATTTTTTGGAGGCCACGACACAAGACATAATAATTATAGAAATAATAACGACAATTATAACAGGAGGGATTTCCGTTATAGCAATAGTTTGAATGATGATAGAAGAAGATGGAATAAGGAAGTTAGCCCAGGACCTTGGAACAGAGATGAAAGGAAAGGAGAGGAAAGGAAGTTATGGTGTGAAATTTGTGAAATGAAAAATCATTCAATGCGTGATTGTAGGTTCAATTTAATGAATAAAAACAATTATAAGATTACTTATAGTTTATGTAAAAAGGAGGGTCACTCTATTAAGACTTGCCAATTCAATGGTAGAATAAAACATTCAAAAAACGCGTAACGGGGTTCAAGTTACAGGAAAATGGGGGTCCCGAGATAGAAGAGAAAAATCCCAAGAATAGCGAATTGTTTTCTAAAAGAAAGGAAGAAATGGCAGTCAAAAATGAATGCACTTATAAAGCAGGAAAGTTGGTCGAGGTTGGAGAAATCAGGGCAGATAAAGAAAAATAAATAGAAGAGGAGAGAGTCGAGGAAAATAAATCGAATATTACAGTAATTAATACAAATGAACATAATAACATTCAAAAGAGAAAAATTCATTATAATACGGCATATGGAAATAGTAGGCTTTCACCTGTATTAATTGAAGGAGAAGTAAATAAGTCAAGAGTCAAAATTCTGTTTGACACTGGTTCAAATTTGACACTTGTAGGTGTAAGTCATTGCCATGGTCAGTCATTGACCCAGGTTGATTTTCAATTGTTAGCAGCAAACGGTCTGCCGATTGAGGTATTAGGAAAGGTTTGTTTGGATTTTAAAATTAACAACATTGAATTTTCAAGTCAATGTATTGTTGTAAATACGACCTCGATTGAATTATTATTAGGTGTTGATTTTATGCTGAGGTATGGAGCAAAATTAGATTTTTCCTGCAGAGAAATAAAATTACAAATTAATGATGATAATTTGAGCATTCCGTTTGCGCAATGGACGGACAGCGCTGAACTAGGTCACATAGAAGCAAGAATGATTGAGCAGGCTATAATGAAGCCAAAACAATTTTTGAATGTTTCTTTTTGTTTCGATCAACCTTTGCTCACTACAAATGCAGTGTACTGTGAATTGCGAAAGCCAGAGCTGCACATTGTCAATTTAATAACATTAAATGAGGACAGCTGTGAATTAAAAATTGAAAATCTGTCAGATTCAGTTGTACAATTATTGGAGGGGGAGCCTATTGCACGATTGTCGAATAAGCAATTTAGCCAGGCTAGATTATTGAAAAATGATTCTACACAGAAGTTGTATCAGAATGAAAACGTTTATCTAGTTGATAACATAACATTGTTAATCGGACAAGAAACAGAAGTAAGTTTTGCAGTAGAATATAAGGACAGTAGTTTCGTAGATTTTATTCCTAGCCGTATTTATTTGAATTCAAAAAGAGTATTTGTTGCACTGCAGACTATCAAAGAGAAGGAATTAGGGTTTATTATAAGAAACATTGGTTCTAAGACAGTTCAGTTAAAAAAGAATGGATGCATTGGTGAGCTTGTCATGCGAGGCCAAGGTAAAAAAATTTCTTGGGTAGGAACTTTAGAGGCTAAGAATTCAGTTTTAAGTAAAGTTTCTATAAATGAAAGCTTAGATAGAAAAATTTATAATAAGTTTGAAAAATTAGTTGGAGAATTTGAGGACATATTTGCTAAGGATAAATATGATATACCAGTTTCAAAATTAAACCTTGTTACTATAGAATTAATTGATAAAACACCTGTGTTTAGTTCACCTTATAAGCTTGCACCCAGCGAAAGGCAGGAATTACAGTATTGACGGGTTATTAAAAGCGGGCATAATTGAGAGTTGTGTAGGTCTAGCTACGCATCTCCAGCATTTTTGGTACATGTTAAGAACAAGAAACCTAGGCTTGTTATTTCCTTTGTCAAGCTGAACAAAAAAATTGCTTTTTTTCGGTACCCCTTACCCAACCCTGATACAATTTTGGAATCGTTAAGTGGAGCGCAATTTTTAATGACGTTAGATCTTTCGTCTGCGTTTTATTCTATGCCAGTCGCAGAGGAGTCACAACATCTGACAGCGTTTACTTCGCCCCTAGGGTTATTCAAGTTTAAGCGCTTACCAATGGGATTAGCTATATCGCCGTCCCATTTTTCTAAGGAGTTAACAAGGGTTTTTAGTGATAAAATGTATAAATCTGTATTGTTATACGTAGATGATATATTTATCTTTTCTAAAACTTGGAAAGAACATATTAAAGAAGTTAGAGAGGTATTCGAAGGATTACGGGAGTATGGATTGAAATTAAATCCTGAGAAATCTAAAATTTGTTATAAGTCTTTGAAAATATTAGGGCATTTAGTATCGGACAAGGGTATAGCACCGTTACAAGAAAATGTAGAGTCAATTGTAAACTTTCCGGTTCCTACAAAAATCAGTGAATTGAGACGATTTTTAGGAGCTGTTTCATTTTATAGGAAATTTATCCCATGCATGTCTAAGAGAGCCTATTTGTAACACAGTTTAACAAAGAAAGAATGCAATTTTGAGTGGTTAGAGACACATCAGCGTATCTTTGAAGAATTAAAGCAATGTCTCATTTCAAGCCCAGTTTTAGCTCATTATTGTGACAATAGAGAAACATTTTTATATACAGATGCATGTTCAGTCGGGATTGCAGGTTGTCTAAGTCAACGAATAGATGATGGTACTATCCATCCAGTTTCATTTGTTTCTCGTAGATTAACTAAGAGTGAGGCAAATTGGTCAGCAACAGAGCTAGAGCTTCTAGCTGTATAACTTATTGTATTTTGCATTTTCGCTCATTACTGTTAAATAAGAAGTTCACAGTTATAACAGACCACAGTAGTTTGCAGTATTACAGGAATATTAAAGAACCAAATTGTCGGTTAGCTAAATTAATTACAAAATTAGTTCATTTTGAGTTTGATATTAAGTATCAAGCAGGAAAAACGCTACAGTTAGTTGACGCTTTATCTCGAGCTCCAGGAGAAAAATGTATTGAAAATGAGTGGCAAGATATTACTAACGCAGTGGCGTAACGTTTTCCAATTGGGCCCCCCCGCAACCGTTTTTCCGGGCCCCTCTCCTAAAAATCATATAAATATCCCCCCTCTCCCTTGTCTCCCCTCCCATAAAAACTTGCATGATTTTTTTGGGCAGTTATAATTATGTAAGAGCAAAACACCTTTTTATCTATTAAATTTAAAAATTCAATCATGTTTCAAGTGGGGCTAGTCTAATGATTTTGGCTGTAGCCTACGGGCTCCTGAAAGATGAAAATAGTTGAGTGTTAATTATGTTATAAAATAATCTAATATTAAAACTGACACTGTATTTCACTTTTATATATTGTTTTACTCACTTATATTGGAGATGCTTGAGGGATGCATTTCACTTCTGAAAAAAAGCTTCGTCAGCTTTTGTCACTTTTCAGAAGTGAAATGCATCCTTCAAGCATCTCCAAATGAAGTGAGTAAAACAATACAGTATATAAAAGTGAAATACAGTGTCAGTTTTAATATTAGATTGTTCATTAAGTATTTCGTCATGGAAAACATCACAGATAAATAATTAATCTTGAAACCTAGAAACCTTGAAATTGATGTCTTCCATAGGATTCACATTCACATCCTCCTTGTTAGCACCTTCGCTCCTTTTCCCAGAAAATGTGTTCTCTCAGAATTCGCCTCGTTTGCAGACACGGACACAGGTTAAAATTTGAAAAAAGGGCATTTTATCTAAATTACCGCGAAATTACTAAGTCAGGAAAAGAGGAAAAATTTAAGAAATTTATTCTCAAGAGGCAGAAGAGAGAAAACGTAGACTACTTATACAGTACTTGATCCTATTATAAGAAAAAAATTCAACTGTGTTAGGAAAACTAAAACAATTGAACCAAAACTATTATTTATATACTTATCCTGTACAATAATCACGTAATTTATCCGATATATCAAGGGCATAAATATTCCTTCTGAACATTGTTTAAAAATGTACTAGTCGATAAAAAATAGAAATAACTAAAACATGACTGTACAACATCACAATACCATAAACGCAGCATGTTGAAAAATAGAATAGCAATGAAACAAAATATGGCACTCCAAATAATAAACTTACGATCACGAACTCAATTAATATACATACGGTTTACTCTAGGCCAATTTATGGGACACGTGTAGGGCTACATGCATCTAACTGGACGATTCAAAAGTGACTGAATTCATAATACTGTATGAAGAAAAATATTGACTTTATTTATTTTATTACACAACCCCCCACTTTCCTTTACATCACAATATATGCTAATATACATTGAGGAATTCCATGGAAAAATAATATTAATTTTCTCTAATATTTGCACTTTGGAGACATGATTTGTAACAGTCTAGATAAGTTTGTTTGAAGAGTGTTTTGTCCTCGGTATGTCTCCATTTCCATTTCCTGAAGTCACAACATCCTGCTTCTGAATTCCTTCACTAAAGCTATTTGCGAATTGATAAAGTAAACAATAAACATTGACCTGACAATAATTAGCCAATTCATTATTCTTCCTTCAGTAATTCAGTTTTATTTCTTTTGAAAAAAAAAATATATATAGGCTATCAGTCTTAGCACGGGCCATTTCTTGAAAAAATATATTTTCATTCCGGGCCCCCTTATAGCCCGGGCCCCCCCGCGCCGCGGGGTCTGCGGGGGTGTACGTTACGCCACTGTACTAACGCAATAACCAGTGTTAATATAGGGTTGTTGCAGAAACAGGACCCATTTTTGGGAAAAATTTATAATGCTTTATTAGATTTGGACTCTGCAGAGAAGAATATTGCAAGAAAAGCTAGAAATTATTCATTGAAAGATGATATTTTATACTACAAGGAAACGCAGGTTAAAGCACAATCTGTTTATTTATTAGTAGTACCTCAGAGCCTAGTACCCACGATTTTAAAACAATTTCACGACTCATTGCAGTTTGGTGGTCATTTGGGTATTGATAAAACGTTCTCAAAGATTAAAGACAGGTATTGCTGGCCTTCAGTCAGGAAAGATGTGATCGAATATGTAAAATCATGTGAAGTTTGTCAAAAAGCAAAAGTTTCACGTTTAAAGCCGTCTGGGTTACTACATCCTATTTCAATTTCTGAGGAACCTTTTCATACTATATGTGTGGATGCAATTGGACCTATATCGAAGAGTAATAAATATCAGTATATTCTGGTAGCCGTAGATAGGACGACTCACTTTGCGTTTTGTAAACCTATTACCAGTGTTGATGCTAAGAATACAGCGAATTTTATTTTAGATTTTGCGGCATTGTATGGATTGCCTAGAGTTATTCACACAGATAACGGTACTAACTTTAAAGCTGAAGTTTTTAAAGATTTTTGTGTTTCATTGGGAGTTTCTCAAAAATTTGGTTCTCCTTATATGCCTTCAACACAGGGTGTCACGGAACGTTTTAATGATACCATTATAACAATGTTGAGATGTTTCATTAATACAGAACAGTCTAATTGGGCTAAGTGTATCAAGCATTTGGTTTTTGCATATAATATCTCAGTGCAGGATTCGTTGGGATATTCACCGTTTTATTTAGTGTTCGGATATGTTGCTCGTAGTCCGGTAGATATTGCTTTCTTACCTTCATCTGTTTGTAGAGATAGAATTGAAGCACTAAAATTATTAGCAGGAATTCGTGAGAAGTTACCAAGTATATTACAGGAGGTTCAGGATAAGCAAAAGAGTAATTTTGATAAGAAGCATCGTGAGGTGAGTTATGAAAAGGGAGATAAAGTTTTAGTATGGTATCCCAGGTTTCAGGTGGATACTTGTAAAAAATTTAATAATCCTTATCATGGACCGTTTGTAATCTCGAGAAAGATTTCGGATAACAATTATGAGGTTTTGTTGGAGAAATGTGGGAAAATAATTCCTGAGGTTGTTCATGTGCGAAGGTTAAAGCCTTATCACGAAAGAAAACAGTGATAGATGAGGAAAACGCAGAAAGGTAACCGCGTAGCGCGGCAAATTTGAAATTGTTGGTAAGGTCGTCCTTCAGTACAAGAGAAGTTTTGATTTTTTTCGGTTAATCGAATTATTTTTCATTTTCTGATGTAAAATGATCAATAAATATTTTTGAAAAATTTGAAGGTTTTTGAGGAAAGCGCAGTTCTGTGAAGAAATGGTAGGAAGTTTTACTAGCTGCACTATTAACGTCAAAATTCAGCCAAAACTAGAAAGTTCAGCATAAAAAGACAAAATTTTGTGGGTTTTTAAAAAAAATTTTTGGCAATTATATTTATTAGGGTAAGATCAATCAACTTTGTTCAGTGAACATTTTTATTGGCGTAATGGGTTTCGAAATAATTGGCTCAAAAAGGAAAAAAATTTTTTTTTGGGGTTTTTGATTAAATTTTTTTTTGACATTTCGATTTGTTTTGATGTCATTGTGTCTAAAATAAAAATTCAATGAAATTCACCGAAGGGGACGGTTACAATTCGATAATTTCGAGCGTAAGTGGCTGAAAGCATATAGCTACAGTACAAAGCGTCCGTTTTCAGCAGAAAGCCAAACATTTTTGCAGCGAAAGTTGAAATTTGTGAAATTTATTAATTTTGTTTTGGGCAATTATATTTGTAAGGATAAAACAGATCAATTTTGTTCAATAAAATTTGTTGATTAGGGTAAAAGGTTTTGAGATAATCAGCTTTAAAAATTTGAAAAATTGAGTTTTGTTGGTGACCTTGTATTTTGTTGTAATTTTGACTTATTTTTTAATGACATTCGGTTGTTGAGTGAATTTGTGATGAAAATTATCAGTAACAGTTTTTGGTAAACTCAAGGGTTTTTGAGGAAAGTCAGGAAATAGTAAAATTTTCTGGATGAAGATAGAATTTTAGATTTATACCTTTAAATTTTAGGTCCAAATGAGTTTTATAAGAATATTTGCAGTAATTATTAAATATCGATATATTGCTAATCAGTTCTACGAATAATATATTTGATTTTATTGTTCATTGATTAAATAATGAGGGTTATATTGTGAAAATTCCTTATCTGAAAGCAGAAATTTGAGTTTATATCTTTATATTAGTGAACCTAAGGGGTATTATAAAAATGTTTTCAGTAGTAATTGAAGACTAATGTATTGTTAATTAGTTTTGATAAAAATATAAAAGATTTCATTTCCCGATGATTAAATAATAAGTGTTATATTGTTAAAATTCCTTATCTGAAAGCAGAAATTTGGGTTTATATCTTCATATTAGTGAACCTAAGGGGTATTATAGAAAAGTTTTCAGTAGTAATTGAAGACTAATGTATTGTTGATTAGTTTTGATAAAAATATAAAAGATTTCATTCCCCGATGATTAAATAATAAGGGTTATATTGTTAAATTTCTTATCTGAAAATAGAAATTTGTGTTTATATCTTTATATTAGTGAACCTAAGGAGTATTATAAAAGGGTTTTCAGTATTAATTGAAGACTAATGTATTGTTAAGTAGTTTTGATGAAAATATAAAAGATTTAATTTCCCGATGGTTAAATAATAAGGGTTATAGTGTAACCCGAACACTTCTCTACCCTTAAATCTCTAACCATATATGTAGCCGGACATCTTCTACCTCTACACACCTGAACACCCTTTATGTAACAATGAAGTACCTTCCTTCACCCACACATATGACACCATTTTTGTCCGGAAATTTCATCTCTTTACTAAACTGTATATGCATTCAATAATTCCAAATCTATGATTGGGAGCTTTAGGTTCGTTTACTCAAATGCAAAGATAATCTTATATATTTCTTGTCTTTCACCTGTTTAGCAACTGAACTAACAAGAGAGCAAGGAACGAACTGATTTTTTGGAAATAAAAGAGTTGGTGCTATTTAACCCATATTTATTTTACGATCCTAAAATTATTTTCAACATAAAGAAGTCACACAATTTTCATTTAAACTACTTCATTAATTTTCTACAAGATTTTGCTAACTTATGTCTTTTGCTAACATGTAAATTAATGAATTGAGGGCCTCGGTCAATCAATAGGGTCTTAATTTGAGCTTTATACTAAGGATTAGGCACTCACCAGTGTTTTTTATCTGTCCATGTTCTACGAATTTTATTTCAACGCCCGCCATAACATCACGTACAAAAAACTTTCGAATTTCCTTCAAACTGAACCCGCGATTTTGACTTAATATACTTTATCAAAATTTTGACCGAATAAATTCACAACTAAGTTCACCGACTTGATCGCTCGCCCCTCCTACATGGGCCGCAGCCACACTTAGAAGGCCCGAGGCTCCTTCACAATTTTTCTGCTCTTCTCGCGGCCACGTCTCGATTCGAACTCTCCGCTTTTCCACTTCAATTATGTCCCCCTCCAGGTGACCAACCGGCCTCACCACGTGTGGAGCACCGAACATAATTTCAGCAGAGTCGCCAAAATTTCAAGAGAGGTCATTGCACGTTTCAAGCATTCCAAATAAATTTGTAATTTCATCACAGATGAAAGTTCAGTACTGTGGAAATGCTTGAAACCTGCAATAATTTTGACTACTTCAATGCAAGTTAGCAAAACCTTATATGCAAAAAATAGGCAATTGTGAGACAGCCATTTCTTTAAAAAATTAACTTTCTCACAATTACGACAACATAGCAATCCAAAGTTCACTTGAGTCCATATTTGAAAATTTGTCAGCTTAATTCTAATCAGTTCAATGCACCTGGAAAAAACACTAAATCACTAATAAATTTCAATAATATAACATTCTCAATATTCCCCATATTACAATAGAATAAATTTGACCGTCTGATAGTAGAGTTTTGGGATTTATACGTTTATATTGGAAGGTCTAATTCATTTCATGAGAATCCTTTCAGTAATTGTTATAGATTTAAGCGTGGTTCATTAGTTCTAATGGTAATATGAACCGTATTTTCAATCACAAATTGAATAATAGAGGTTTTAAGTCGGATCGACCTGTCAATGAACAGCAGTTTTCTCTTTTCAGTGAATGAGGCATTTTGTAGCTCAGTAAATATTGATGCTGGTTTCAAATATCTCTATCATAAAACTATTTTTTTATTGTAGAACTATTTCAATAAATTAGTGAAATAACAGGTGTGGCGTACTTGCAAAGTTCAGCTATCTTTGTCGTTAGTTGTCATTTTAGAAAAAAAAAGTTTTCACGACATTGATTTTTTTTGTAGCCTATGAATACTTAAGTGACGGTTCCAAATATTAATGGGACAGAAGAGTGACAGTATTTCATAGTTGAGAAAATTTGAGTATTTCATAGTGGGAATATTCCATATTTTAGTCATGAGTGTTTCATGATTATTTAAACAAGTTTAAAATGATACGGTTCGAATGTCAAATAGCTGTAAAGTTTACAGCTTGGTAATATTTGTTTAATACTTTTGTGAATTCTAAGTTAATATTTTGTTCTGATTTCAGAGAGTATTACAACTTGGAGAATCTGCGATTTTCATTGCAATCAATTAATCGTTCTTTCTCTAACAAAAGCTTAAGTCAGCCAACCAACCAAATTTTTTTTGTATAATTATTGCTCAGTTGAAAGTTATAGTGGATTTTGGCGGATTCTAAACGTAGCATATTTTGTTTGTAAATTGAGAGGTATCCCTTCCCAGTGAAACATGTACGTTTCATTAATCCTTTATGTGATTGTTCTCACACCACATATGCATGTCAACGCAGTCAAAGTCTTCGCGGGAGTCTTCTTCCAGCCACTTCGACATGGGATAGTCTACGAGTCATCCGTTCCATTGGTCTACGAGTCCAATTACCCACAAGCTCAGTTGGACATTTTGGAAGCAGAGAAAGTTTTTCTACCAAATTGTCAGCAAGCAGATTGTCAACTCTCGAGGGCAGTCAAGGAGTTATACAACGCTACGAACAACATACTGATGAGTAATAATCAGGCTTTTACTTCTGAAGTTCGTGAAAAGGGACAGTCTTTAACACGAAAAACGAGAGCGGTTGAAGCGTTTGGAGATTTTCTACATTTTTGTTGCGGGACAGCTACTGATGGAGAACTTCATAAGCTGCAATTCAATGAAGAAAGGGTCACAGATCACTTGAATGCATTCCAAGGTCTAGTTCAGGATGATCACAAGGACTTAGTAAAGATATCAAGAAATTTAAGATTTGTTGGAAATTTTTCTCAACAATTTCATGAAGCCTACAATAATTTAAAGGTCAGTGTGGAATCCATCATCCAAAAGAATCGTAAGGAAGAAAATAATGATGTTATGGACCAGCTATTAGCATATGTGTTTCATATTTACACACATGTGAATATTTTAGCACGACAAGAATTCATATCTACAGCAAAGGAGCGATGTCAGAAGAAAGTATTATTCTCTTCTGTAGTCAACTCAGATATTTTAAGGACTGATTTATTTAAATTGGAGAAAATATATAAGCTAAAAGGATATCAGTTGGCTATTTCTCTAAGTGAGCTTCAAAGATATTATGAGCTTCCATTGACAACGTGTTTCTTCAAAGACAATTCGGTTGTAATGAGTGTAAAAATTCCATTCATTTCGTCAGGAGGGCAGTATGATCTTTTCAAGTTCATACCTACACCGCTCTACTGGAAGAACCAATCGTGTATGCTACAGCAGGAGGAGTTTGTGCTAGCCAAGCACAGTGACAACGATATGCAGATTATTTCCGGAGGTCATCTTCGAAACTGCAAGGTGCAGGAGGATTATATGTGCTATTTACCTCGACAGCTGCATGATAGGCATATGTCATCCAGATGTATGCATCACATACTTACTTCCGCTTCACTACAAGTCTTGCAACATTACTGTACATTCCAATGTTCGGCCACAGGAGACATACTTTCCATAACGGAGCAGTCACCTACAGAATACATACTTTCCAATGTCCAACCCAATACGAGTATCATGTGTGAGGATGGATCAAACCATGGATTGCAGCAGCAGCATCCTGGGGCGTCGTTCATCAATCATGCAGTTGCTCACTGGTAGAGAACAATCGTATCCTTATTAGAAAAACTTATCCTTGCGATTTAAGATCATCAGATAATCCAATTATCCAACATTTTTTACCTCTTCAATGGTTAAAATTTAATTCTCTAAAGATTGATGTGTTAATTCCGCATAGAAATCCGCATTTTAGTGAATTATCAGATATTTATAATGACAAATGGAATGTAACAATGCCAACCTTATTTGTTCATGATAGGATCGCTTCAGATATATTTCAGAAGATTGAAGTTCCTAATGATTGGCAGAGTATTGTAAAGTCAACTAGTTTTGTTTTCTATGTAGTTTTCGGTTGGTTGGGAGTTTTGACATTATTATGCACATATTTGGCTATAAAATTGTATATTTTTAAAATAGTAGCTTTCAAGTCTAAGCCAGCAGTGCATATATCAGATACGTAATTTCATGTAAAATATTAAAAGTCTAATTTGATAAGCATCTAGTAATCTTAGGTGGAATAATTGTTAGTAATTTAAAGATGAAAATTGTTATTGTTAGCTTTCTTGGTTTGTTATGGGACGGAATTTGTTTAGATTATTTTTTATGACAATTAGGTGTGGCGTGTGCCCGAGTCATAATAAGAATGTATTGTTTAATAATTGTTTTCAAATGACCAGAGCGATGCAAGGCCGTGTCCTACTTTTGTAACGTGATCAAATGGGAGTTAAAAGTTTTGAACTATGTGCAAGTTCAGCATTATTATTGCTATGAAAATTAAACAATGCAACGATTGTTCAACCAGTTGTAAAAAAAGAAGAAAATAAATTAGGTCACATCCGCTCTTACTTTTAAAATGTAAATTAGGTTATATATAATAAGCTTAGTAAAATGAGAAGAAAAGGGGAATTGTAAAGGCATGTGGGTGATGGCGTCATCATTGAAAGATTAAAAAAAGAAGAAAAAAAAGAAATTTTTTTTTTTTTCTCAAGTATGTAGAGTTACGACTGAGGGTCCAGTCTTTTCAGCTGGGCGGGTGATATGTCATAAATGACATTTTCATTAAAAATTAAATTTATTATAGAAACGAGAGCCGAGGTGTTTCACTTCAGGCTTTCAAGGCGAGTTATGCTATTAAACAATGATGACGTTCATGAGATCGACAAGTCTGATAGTGTCACGTTCATGCGAATTGTTTGAATGTATTAGTAATTAGTTTCATAAACTCATTCATCAGACATCTTAAATCTAATTTGAGCAATCAGCTATCTCGAAAATAGATAACACAGCCTTGTTAATGTGATACAGAGTGACCTTTTGTGAAAAACAGATATGAAATAGACTACGCGAATTGAACCTAGTGTAGTGCGCCACCAAACGGCCAAGAGCTGTGCCTAAGCTGGTTTGTCATGGTAAGGAAGGAAATAAAAAGGACGAGAGTTTAGAGAATAATTATGTTGATTTACTGAAGAGCGACTTACATGTCGGTGCGGATGACTGATACTAGGTGCGACCTCCGTAGTGGTGTGTCCCTCTCTGTGTGTCTCAAGTTGAGTGTTGGATCACTACTGATGTCTTTTGCGGAGACAGCCCGCGAGGAAAGCTATTTTCCACTAGCCCCCTCACTATGATTACAGGGGAACCCCAAGTGGGTGACCACGAGTTGGTGTTAAGTTAGTGGGTGGTATATATCATAGGATATGTGGGTATCATAAGATATTGTATGCATGTGTGTGTGTGTGTGTGTGTGTGTGTGTGTATGGTATGCTTGTGTGTGTGAATCAAGTATCCTGTCTGATTATTGTGTATCAAATGTCGTTTGATTATTGAAATATCCTGTTTTCCACTACACTAGGGTAAGGTCTGATGACTTTGTTTAGATTTGCGATGGTGATTACCATTGAGTACATCAAGTATGTTCCTCTTTGCAAGCAGCCTTATTCTTGGGCGTGAGGTCTACTGTTCACAGAACCAGTGGCGGATCCAGAAAAAAATTTTGGGGGTGGCTGGTAGCTACTGATGATAGGGAGGGGGGGGGGGGGTGCGGGAGGTGTACTGAATAAAAGTAGTATTGTGAAAGCTTTTGAATTATCATTTTTCATAATCAATCGGCATTCCCGAACTATATTTTTTGATGATATAACCTGTAAACTGGTGATCACTGGTTTGTTGACCACTGTGATAGAATGTTGAAAAAACATTGGTTGATATGTTAATGCAGTTCCTCATTACTTTTCATTAAAAGAAAATTTGTACTGCCGTGATTCAATTACTGCAATTTTATGTTGCACAACTTTTTCTATTCAACAAGCACTGTTTTTATTCAGCATAACTCGACTTGACTTGATTGATCGAGGTAGCAGTGATACTGTGCATACGTTGTCAGAACAGGCTCTACGAATTTTGAAGAATAGAGTATTAATTCGAATGAATAAGTAGTATTTTTGTTTATTATCATTAGTATTCATGATATCTTAATCATTTCCATTGGTAATTTGTCTATTATAAATTAAAGTATCTTAATAAAAAAATTAAATCCCATTTTCGAGGTTAGGTGTACCAATATTGATTAATTTTTTTGTAATTAAATAGTCTTAAGTTGACAAGTATAATAAATCAAGTAATATTTGATTAAACATTCAACTTAAATCGATTGAAAACAATTTTTAGCTAGGAAAATGAGTCCAAACAAGTCATCTAAATCTAATTGTTTAACTAAAACGCAGGTAATCAAATAAAAAATCTGTATCAGCTCTTAAAGCTACTGTAGATGTAGAAGAAAAGGTTGCTGAACTATTGAGTGATTACATCGAATTAAAAACAAAATTAGAATCATAACTAAAAAATTCTGAGGAAAAAAAGATAGGGTTAGTAGTATAGAAATGCCGTTCCTGGCGCAACCTTGAGATTAACACCCCCCTTCCTCACCCTGCCACAAGTCCCCCCCTCCTCCACCATCACACTCCCCCCTCCCCCCTTCCCCCCTTCCTTACCCTTCCCTTCACCATCGGTCTAATTCGCTCTAATTCAGGCTAATTCAGAGGCCAAGTTTTAAAAATTTTTTCAAGTCCCTAATTCCGTCTAATTCAGGCTAATTCAGAGTCCAAGTTTAAAAAATTTTTCCAAGTCTCTAAATCCGGCTAATTCAGTCTAATTCACTCTAATTCAAAGTCCAAGTTTAAAAAAAATTTCTCCCCCCCTCCTCCATCATCACACTCCCCCCTCCCCCCTTCCCCCCTTCTCCCCCCTTCCTTACCCTTCCCCTCACCATCGGTCTAATTTGCTCTAATTCAGGCTAATTCAGAGGCCAAGTTTAAAAAAATTTTCTAAGTCCCTAATTCAGTCTAATTCAGGCTAATTCAGAGTCCAAGTTTAAAAAAATTTTCCAAGTCCCTAAATCCGGCTAATTCAGTCTAATTCACTCTAATTCAAAGTCCAAGTTTTAAAAATTTTTCCAAGTCCCTAATTCCGGCTAATTCAGTCTGATGAGTGTGATGGGAGTGTGATGGTGGAGGAGGGGGGGGGACTTGTGGCAGGGTGAGGAAGGGGGGTGTTAATCTCAAGGTTGCGCCAGGAACGTCATTTCTATACTACTAGGGTTGGTGAATCAAATAAAATCTTTGGAGGTTATTGTAAAAATACAGCAGGATAAGACCATAACATCGAAATTTTTAATCTAACGAGTCAATGTAGGTCTATGTCAGAGGAAATCGAAATATTAAAATTAAAAATAAACTTAGCTAATGTAAGATCTCAACCTCTAATCAATACAAAGAAATTAGAACCTAAAAAAAATGGGGAAATCATGAAAATTGGTCAAATTAAAACGTATAGTCAGGTTTTGCAAACAGCAACTAAAACTAGAGTGGGAGGAATAACGATAGGAAAGGTAGAGTACTGCTCTTGACATCCAGTCATTGACGAGACTGCAGTGACCTACTAAATAAAAGATTGAAAAATAAGTATGAAGTTCAGAGCTTTTTCAAGCCAAGTGCCCCTATAAACGCAATCGTAGAGTCAGCACAGGAACAAAATAAAGATTTTGATAAAAATATTTTCTAATAGTACTGGGTGGCTCAAACAATATAAATGAACCTAATCTAAAACATCTTCCTGAAATAAATGAAAAATTAAAGACATTGTGCCACTCAGCCAAAAAACTAATGTAATAATAAGTAGGCTGAAATTCCGTATAGGTTTGATAGGCCAGAGCTAAATGAAACCATTAAGTCAACAAATAAATCAATTGATAAATTCATATCTTCAGTTGTATCAAAAGACATTAATCGATCAAAAAATCAGGATAGCATTAGTGGAAGGAACTCTTGTAACAATCTGATAGGCTCCCAAAATTCTAAGAGATTAAGTAGATCTACTTCAATATGCAAAAGCAACAATAAAGTAATAAGGGATGATAGGGAAGTACCGGTACTCACTGTGTTCCATCAGAATATCCAATACATTCGTAACAAAATAGATAGAATTGAAGTATTTTTGAAAGAAGAGGCTCCTGATATAGCCATTTTCACAGAGCATGATTTAAAAGGAGATGAATTGTCACAACTTAATATTCCAAACTATTCATTGAAAGCATTGTATTGCAGGACATCTCATCGAAGTGGGGGAGTAACTATCTTCACTAAAAATGCTAAGAATATGCAAACATATAATTTAGAATATGTCGAGAAATTTGCTCTGGAAATGGATTTAGAAGTTACTGGTTTGAGAGTAAAAATCGACAATAAGTGGTGTTAGGTATTTACAGGTCACCAAATGGGGAATGGAACAATTTTTGTGAACTATTCAATAGGCTTTTAGATCTATTCATATGTATTATCTTGCTGTGCAGAACTGACCTTTTTGAGTCGCGGCGGACGCGTTTCGAACTATGTTGTTCTTCGTCTGCAACCAAGCGCCAAAGAAGAACAACATAGTTCGAAACGCGTCTGCCGCGACTCAAAAAGGTCAGTTCTGCACAACAAAATAATACATATGAATAGTTCTACTGCAGTTCATGAAAAATGGATAACCACAACAATAAGGCTTTTAGAGATTACTACTACTCATTTTACAAACGTTATTGTAGCAGGAGATTTCAATACAGACTTTGCAACACAGAATAAAATGACAGAAGATTTAAGGGATATTATATGCATGAATAACTTGGAAATAAAAGTTCATGAATATACCAGAGTCACAAGAACATCACAAACAATAATTGATAACATCCTTACTAATATAGATTACTGTAAAACAAGATTAGGTGGCTCGGAACTATCTGATCATGACTATCAAATCTTAGAGGTGGGGTTGCAAGGTCATAAATCAATTAAAAAGAGTAGAGTAATGAAAGAAATTCAACAATGTGAACAGGGGAATATCGATTGTTTGAAGCAGAATCTGCTACAAGAAAACTGGAGTAGGGTTTACAATAGCAATATGGTAGTTTAAATGACAAATATGATAGTTTCATTAATATTTTAAGGTTTCATATTACTATGAGTTGTCCAGTTAAAAGGTCCCTATAAAAAACAAATTAGACAGCATTGAAGAGTGGATAACTGATGATATCCTTGCAGTAAGAAATAGGGTTAAAGATGCATATGATGAATTCAAACTATCTAGAAATATGTTAACTGAAGATAATTACAAAGCTCTAAAGAAAAACTATACAAAAGGAGGGAAAAGAGCAAAATGTAAGGATACAGCTGAAATTTTGAATAATAGTGTGTACTTTAACACAGCAGTGTGGGATGTAATAAACAAAAATAGGCAAGTAGCTCATGTAGATACATGGGGATATGAGGATACTAGTGTCCCCAGAATAATTAACGAAAATAAAAATATATTGATGATAGTGTAGAAATTTGTAATTTCTTTAACAGATATCATCAACTAGTTGCTAAGAATCTTTGAAAATCTCTTAATACAGGTATTAGTGATGCAAACATGTGGAATACTGAGGGGATTAAGAATGGATTAAAATTCCACCCAGTATCCCAAGTCGAGTTGGCAAATATCATTGAAAGTTTGAATAATAAAAAAAACTGAAGGAATGGATGGGGTATCCAGTAAAATTCTGAAAGAATGTAAAGATCAATTGTTAGACCCTTTGATTCATCTGATCAATCATTCATTAGAACAAGGTGTTTTTCCAGATAATTTAAAAGAGGGGAAGATCTTGCCAATCTTTAAAAGTGGTGATAGATAAAAGGAGGAAAAATATAGGCCCATTGGTATTTTAAATGTAATAAGTAAAATTTTTGAAAGAGTTGTTCTAAATAGGTTACTGTACTTCTGCACCATCAAGAAGCTAACTTTATCTGTGGTGAACAGCATGGATTCCAGAAAGGGAGATCAACAAAGACAGCAATAGTTTCTCTAGTTGAAAAACTAATAGATATAATAGATTCAGGTGATAAAGCTACTGCAATCTTCTTAGATCTATGAAAGGCATTTGATTGTGTTATCATAGAACTTTATTGGAAATACTGCAAAATGTAGGCATAAATGCGGTTGAACTGAAATGGTTTGAATCATATCTTATTGGGAGAAAATAAATTGTAGAACTAACTACAGTAGTTGGGAATAGTATAATAAAGAATAAATCTAATAAATTAGAGGTCCAAGCAGGAGTGCCTCATGGGCCAATAATGGGTCCATTGCTTTTTTTGTTATATGTCAACCATTTACCTAAAGAATTAATTAGTGATAGAGCCCTCTTATTTGCAGACGATGCATCACTCATTTTCAGCAATTCCATTCTAGATAATTTAGAAATAAGTGCATCACCCATATAGGTGTGCAGTCCATTGTCCAATTCTTAAATCAGTTGAAATTAACAATAAATAGTAAAAAATGCAAATACCTTCAATTCAAAAACAAACATAATTTGAATGGAGATTCACGTGAATAACTTGAATGGAGTCTATAAACGTGTTTGTAAATGATAATCAATTAGACCCGTGATGTTCAGTCACGACCGCCCAAGACTGCGCTTGGATGGGTGACCGTGCTTCAATGACTTGATGTTACAAGCTTTATTATCACTTACTCGGTGGTTCGGAACCCACCTAAAATAGTAGGTCCACCATGTTCCCCGTAACATGGCACAAACGGCGAGGTGGAACTACCCGTAAGGGTCTCCCCACCATTAAAAGCCATACGCTTATTATTATTATTAATTAGACCCGGAAGAAAAAATTTCATTTCTAGGAGTTTTGTTGGATAGACGATTGACCTGGGCTCCATACATTGAGAAAATATGTTGTAAAATTTCATCTGGGGTATTTGTCCTGTGACAGCTCGCTAGATTGAATGACAAAAAGTTACTTTTTACAGCTTACCATGGGCTCTTACTGTCACATATTTTAGGTATGCTATCTTTTTATGGAGTAATTCATCAAAACAAAATCTTGATAGGGTATTTAAGATCCAAAAGAAAGCAGTTAGGTGTATAGAAAGAGTAAATAGATTAGATGCATGTAGGCCGTTGTTCAAGAGACTTGGTCTCCTAACTGTACCCTGCTTATATGTGTATGAAGCTTCTTTATATGTAAAAAAGATTGATATTAACAAAAATCTTGATGTACACAATAATTATAATACAAGAAGCCGAGGAGATTATCACTTGGTGAGTCACAATAGTAGCTTATTCAAACAAAAACCTAGTTATATTGGTAGGAAATTCTACAACAAGCTACCGCAGTTTTTAAAGAGTCTTGAAAATATAGAAATATTTAAAAAATAATTGAAAAAATGTTTAGTTGATAAAGCTTTTTATAGTGTACAAGAGTTCATTTCATGTCAAAATTAAGCCTCACCTCAACTAATTGATATAGTAATTATGATATCTAGTGTATAATTGTTGATCTGACTTGTCTTATACTCCTTAACTGGAGTCTCTAAGATGTAATCTACAAAAAAAGCAAGTACAAAAATCTGAACAGTTGATTGGTTGTAGGCAATGTCAATGTAACTAAAGTATTAAAATGTTTCCGGATTTCATACAATTGAAGGGTAAATTAGTAGTGGAATTAGGTAATTCTTGCTAATGAATATTCTAAGAGTTCCTGGGTTTCTTGTTCCATGACGAACTGCGTTGTTAATATTAACTTTTAATGACAACTGCAAGTTGTTGAATTCACTTTAAATTTGGCTGCAAGTCGTTGAATTCACTTGACTGCAAGTCGTTGAATTCACTTAAAAAGTTAATATTTCACGAGCTTCAAACTGATTATATTGCTAAAAAATTTACACTCTTCCAAAAAACTTTCTGGAGGTTTTGGGGGGGCTTCAGCCCGAAAGCCCCCCTCCCCCAGTAAATCCGCCACTGCACAGAACTACTATAGTTATCATGATGTTAAGTTCCAACTTATTATAGAAAGCAGATTATGCATGGAAAAAGATACAGTATTATAATAGCTGGTTATAATAATTAATAGAATATATTATTGACCAAACAAAGGATCTCTGTTTCAAGTCGAACGGTTAAAATTTTTCTGTCTATCTGTCTGTCTGTTTGTAACACAATTATGACTAAATACATGGACCAAATTCTATGAAATTCTGCATCAATATTCCGTGAAGGAATACCCAACAATGTAGGCTATGTCTAAGGAATTTGAAAATTTGCTTGCATTTAAAGGATATTTGTAAGGAAAATAGAAAAGGCACTTGGGCCTTTATCTATAGGAAACATATTAGTTTGGGGTTACTCATCAGAACAAAGCCTTGATAGCGCGTATATGACCAAAAAGAAAGCTGTGATGTGTATGTAAAGAGTAAATAGACTAGATTCATGTAGGCCGTTGTTCCATAGACTTTGTCTATAGTCTACTAACTGTACCCTGCTTATAATGTGTATGAAGCTAATTTATATGTGAAAAGGAGTGATATAAACCAAAATCTAGATGTACACGACTATAATACAAGAAGCCGAGGAGATTATAACTTGGTGAGTAACAAAAACCTAGTAGTTATATTGGTAGGAAATTCTACAACGACCTACCGCCGTTTTAAAAGAGTCTTAAAAATCAATTGAAAAATATTGAGCCTTCAAACATATTAAGTTATCATTCATAATAATAACATACCTGTATGTTATTATTAACAAATAACTCCCAATATTTCAATTAATTACTAGTGAGTACTAAGTAAATAATGCTAATTATACAAATTTAATTAGTATTATTCTGTAAATTTATTAATCAAGCATGTAAAATCTTATCTAATTTGAGCAATCAGCTGTCTGGAGAATAGAAAAGAAGCCTTTGTGATGTGATACAGAACGACTCTCTGTGGTGAATACTTTGAAATTGAATCAAGGGCCAGGTGTAATGATTGTGTTCAATGTTGTGATGGTGATCATCATTGAGTACATCAAGTATGTTCCTCTGCGCATGCACCCTTATTCTTGTGGTTTTTGTTCACTGAACTTATAGTCATACTATAAACTTTATTTTGAAAGCAAATTTATTTTATAATATTGTAGTGTATGCGGCCCTGCCCACTGTTCATTTAGTCCAAATCCACATTCTAGGAAACCGAAGTTTCAATAATTGAGCAATTACTGATCATGAGCAAAACCTATCAAGATTGAAATGAAGGTTTCAAAAGTCTGAAAATACAATATCACTTACTCATATTTGCCTTTATTGTCCAATTTATGTAACCGCTCAGTCTTCAGAATGGAACCAATTTTTAGTGATACTCCTTTATCAGAAATTGTTTTGATGTATTTTTCTCTAACAGAAACAGAAGCATCTTTTTTGTCTATATCAAGTTCTCTATGGTTTTCTTTTTCAGACATAACAAGCTGTTCTGCTAGACTGCAAAACAAAAATAGAATATGGTATGAAAACAAAATCTACTCTATTTCTTCAATAGATAAACATACATTAAAGAATTGAAAACAACTTTAAAACATAGTCAAATACGTTTGTATATATTACTGTTACAGGTTCTAAAACTTAATTAATGCTGAAAACACTTGAACTTCATTTACACATTTAACTAACAAGAGACACTAATCAGTAATTATCAAACAAAAAAATCAAACAAGATTGACCACTGTACAAAACTAATTAGTAACTGTCAATAGGCTGATCAATCTCTTAAATCGATGTATGTATGTATGTTCCCAGTGAACTCTGAAGCCGCTGATCCGATTCTTATGAAATTTTCAGGCACAACATAGAATTGTCCCAAGATGATTCCTGCGAAGTTTGGGAGTTCAAAAATCCTTGCTGACGGACACAAAAAGGAGAAATCTATCCTTAAAGGATCAGCTGACAGAAGTCAACAGTCTTTTAGTGGCTGATGCAGCCAATCTTATCTCAATGAGATAGTAGCCACCTGCCCCAGCTCTGAGCTTCCCTCTCGAGTCAGTTTATCTCGGTCAGCCATAGCAGACATTGCAATAGTAGTTCAAAGTTGTAAAGTCTCTGTACTCGAGTGCCCGAACGCAGTTCCTCTATTCTATCTCTTCCTCACTCATATATCCTCTCATATACCACTACAGCTTTACCAGACTGGACAACAACTATCAGCAGAAGGTAACATTCATCACTCCTACTCAACTCAACGTCTGGTAAGTTCGCAGCATTTATTACTCTTACTCATATATCCTCTTTTATGATCCTCCACTGCTCTCCTATCTCCTCAACCCCTCTAAGCTACCTAAAAAACACCACATTCGGTCTCTCACAAGCCATACGCCCTCACATTTGCTCCTCCCAGGCAGAATACTCATCAGGCCCCAACATTTGGTCCCACAAGCCAGATTATGCTCCTACATTTGGTCCTCCAGGCTGGATATTGATTATCATTTGGTTCCCCTTGATACTCAAAAATCCGGTGGATTTGAATCAGTTAGAACAGTGAATAATAATTTATTCAAAAACACTCTTGTCAAGCCATTTCTTAATTTGCTAAATTTTGTGCATTTTTGAAAGGAATATTGCTGTAACCTGCAATTGTAGCTAGCTCTTATCTCTCAGCTCCTTGATTAGCTATAGCAGGCTCCTTTCATAAAGTTGAAAAATGTTATTCTGAATTCTACTCGTTATCTCACTCTGTTGAGCAATCTCTCTCACTCGACGCACTCTCAGTCTCTTTCTCTCTTGCACTCGCCGTATTACAGACAATCTTTCTTTGTCTTTCTATGCTCTACTAAAAAGGACGTTCTATCTCCCTATATAGTGATGCAGTGCTTTATCATTCTCTTTAGCACTTCCTTTGTCATTCATCAATTATCAAAAAATAAATGCAACCATCAGCTGACTTCTGTTTACAGTTTCGACTAGGCAGAATTTTCTCTTTTACTCCTCTTCTACTAATTATCACTCTACTTGCTAAATACTCTCAAATATGGCTTTATCACTGCCTGTTATAGACGCAAAGGAGGATAATGCTTTCTCACAAATCCAAATAATGTTTTATGACATGACGAAGAAAACAGCAGATAAAGAAATACTTGGAAAATTTATGATTTGTTCAAAATCAGTTGACAAGCTTTGCAAAGAGTTTGCTAATGCTCTTGACTCATATCACGAGCTCAAATTACAAGAAGATAAGAAGTTTGTTCCCAATTATGCACCACTCAAAAGTGCTGATGAACTGGTTGATTATATTAACTTGCATCTTGAATTAATGCTGCTAAAAATGAGACTGAATCCTCTACTTCTCCACTACAAGACTCTATTGCTCACTTACCTAAACTCGAATTGAAACATTTTAAAAGAGATATACTTGAATGGGTGTTATTTATAAATATGTTTGATTCAAATATTCATAACAATGCATCCATGGACTCTGTAATGAAATTCCAGTATCTACTTAGTGTTCTCTCAGATGAACCACTAAATTTAATTAAAGCTCTACCTATCTCAGCTGCTAATTATCAGGTAGCCTATAACCTGCTCAAAGATAGATACCATTCACCTCGATGACTCGCTTTGCTACATCTCAATCAACTCCTAGACTTACCCTCAGTCAATAACATTCCTTCTCAAATGAGATATTTTCTGAACTCTTATAATGTGAAAATATCCAAGCACTCCAAGGTAGTAAAGTTGATATAACAACTCAAGAAAATCCTCTCTTGTCGGCTATGATCCTGAGAAAAATTGATATTAATCTCAGAAGAAAATATGAACATTATCGCTCAACAATTCACTCTAGTGAAAACAAGGACACTGTGTCTATTCCAAAGGCCGATGAAATAATAAAATTCATAAATCAAGAATGCTTTGAAATTGAGGAAGCATCACCTCTGAATTACCCTCAGCTCTCGGCTGTCTCTCCTCTCAACACTCAATCTCATGGTCTTGGTCGTGGAATAATAGTTGATGCCTTGAAACCTCTGCAACAATTTAGATTTCAACAATCTACTCCTTGTGGCCATGGATATTTTCGCCCTATCTCACCACCGGCCTCATATGCAAATATTGTCTCACAAAATCAGACCTCAGTTACAGAAAACTCAACTCAACAGGTCTCTAAATCTCCAATGTCTGGAGCAGAACTTCAGCGACCGTTTGGACGATCTGGCCCAGTATCAGAGGAGAAACAACGTCCAGATATCTGGGGTTGCGAAGACGGACGGCGTTGACGTGACGGCGGAGAGGGTGGCAGACCTGCTGAACAGTAAGCTTGGCTTGTCGATTGTGCCGGCTGACATCGACCGGTGTCACCGCGTCGGACGCAGGGCGACTTCTGGAGCGGTGGATGGTTCGTGGCTGCCACCGCCGCCTAGACAAGTTCTCGTCAAATTTGTGAGCTACCAGAACCGCCATGCTGTTATCACAAATAGGCGTCAGCTGAAGGGAACTGGTATCTCAGTTCATGAAGATTCAACTCATAAAAGACGCTTATTTTTGAAACAAGTAGCAAGTAAAGTTGGCTTCAGGAATGTGTGGTCACATGATGGAAAAGTATTTTGGAAGCAGAATGGAGAAATCTTGTCTCAAACTTCTAATATCCCCAATGATGCAGAGCACACTGAATGAGCTTTTGTTGGTTTTTTTAAACTGAGCAGAATGTGTTACAGTACTGGGTGAGTAGTCACTTTTCTCATTTATTTTTTGTTTTTTTCCTTCAAGAAGTTTACTTTATCCAATAATTTTCTTTTTCTAATCGATTAAACTCTTCGCTATCTTATTTCTGTGATCATGAAAAATAGTTTTCTGTCACTTTCATTTCTTTTTCAAGGGGGCTTGATGAATGTTGGGTTTTCTTTCTTTCTCGGTTTCCCTTGGCTTCTCTGGTGCGGACTGTTTTTTTTTATGTTTATATATATGGAAGGGGCGGTCCGTGTTGGAGGGGCTGGGGGGGATTGGTGGGGGAGGAAGCCAAGTATTTATAATAATTGATATAATAATTTTAATAATAATAGGCTATATAATATAATAATAATAATAATATTATAGTTTGAAATAATATGGAAATCTTTACTACATTCTGTTTGTTTTGTTCTGTGCGTCTTATCTTAGAAGAGCTTACACTAAACTACTAATTTTTACATTTACATTTTAGTAACTCTCTACAGAATGATTAAGTTTATACAGCCTCTCTTAAAGCTCACTTATTATTTTTCTTTTCAAATGGTAAATTTTTCTACAGATAACTTATATAAAATTCTTCTTTACTAGCAAATCGTTATCCTTTATGCTTTCGCCTATTTTCTCTGTTCTCCTCTTTCCTTTGCTGCTTTTTCCTATCAGTCCGACTGTAATAGTCTGCGCTGTATAATAACCTAAGTATCTGCTCAGTTTCAGTGTTATCGCTCGTGCTTCTTGTTATTTCTTTTTTTTTCGTTATCAATTGGGGAAGCTCTGCTTCATATTTGGCTCGTTTTGATGCCTGTTACCACCAATTTTCTTTCGATTTAATCTTTATCATAAAATTAAGGTATAAAATCACCAGCTTTATTTCACCTCAATCTTTATTTTTCATAACTTACTAATTTAACTTTAATGACACCCTTTTATAGTACAGTACTGAACATTTCATTACTTTCTTCTTCTTTCCTATCCCATACTTCTTCCCCTTTCTATGGTTATTCTTAATGATTTTGATGATGAACTTTCAAGAGAGTGTTATGATACTATATTGGTTGATGATATCACCACTTTTAATCCTTATAGTTATGCAAACAAAACAACCATAAATGACATAAACATAATCCAGATGAATATTCGTAGTATGAACAAGAATTTTGACGAATTTATTTACATGATTCAACATTGCAGAATCATTTTTCATATAATTATACTTACGGAGACATGGATAACAGAAGAAAATTCTTTTGATTTCACTATAAATGGGTATTCAGTTATCAACCAGCCTAGCAATTTAAATAAATGCGATGGAATTAGTGTATTCTTCTAGGATTCACTAAGTGTAAAGAGAATTGATTATTCTATATCCCAGTCCAATAGTATAATACTTGATATATTACAGCCCTTTCAGAATATAGATATAACTGTTTTCGCAATATACAGATCCCCATCATCTGACCTCGAACTCTTCCTGAATGATTTGAATCTTTGCTTGCAACATTTTAGAGAACATAAAAATGCTATAATTCTGGGCGATCTGAATATAAATTTAAATTCCAACAACAAAGCAACAAACGATTATTTCAACTCCATGTCCTCAAATGGTTTTAAGTCATATATTAACAAGGCGACTAGAGTAGGCTACAGCTTAATTCAATGTCTTGTATTGATCACATCTTCTTGAAAACCTGTGATCTCAATGAAAATGACATCCAAGGAATTATTTTCAAAACCAATGTTACAGACCACTACTCTACTTGCATACATATGAGCTCACCAGCAGCTGTCGTTAATAATAAGTCACCTAGACACAGAGATATTATAAATTTTGAAACACTTTTTAAAAAGTTAGAATCCGAAACCTGGAAGGATATAAATAACCCCAGTATTAATGCAAACGAAACTACTAACATTTTCATAAACAAATTACAAAGTTTTATTCGGAATGCTTCTACCAAACAGGTCATACCGCATAAGCTCAAGCCATTGAAAAATTGGATTACAAAGGGACTGATTCATCTTTTGAGGTTAGCTCTGTTGTTCAGCCATTAGATTAGATATTTGTCTATTAGCCAATAAATTGAGAGTTAGTGATATTCGACTCAGATTCGGCAAATAAATTATTGATATAAATCTCTTTGAGACTAGTATTCTGCTATGCTACTGAATGCTATCACATTCATTATATTATGCCAACAAAGAACAGTACCAATGAAAAACTTCAATTTCAATTCCCCAATAACATTACACCAAATTATTTTTTACTAAGTGTGGGAATAGAAAGAAAATTAAACTTGCAAACAGAGATTTCTATGATATACTTTCTTCAAGGTATCTAGACCTAGACTATGAGGTAGGCTACATGTTTGAGGAATGGAAGGTATTCATGGTACTTTCATGGAACTATTGCTCTAACCGGTCAGGAACTATAGAACTATGGAGTCTGTGTCCAGAACTATCGTTTTTTTATGTACTTCGAAGTAGGATCCAACGAATTCACTGCTCACTTTCCTAAAAATGAAAAGCACTTTTTAAATAGCTCAAAAATGGAGGAGAAGGTCGATTCTGATGCTCTCTCACCACCTCAATTGAAAATTATGTTGACCTCATTAACGACCAACAATATTGATATCAGGAATATGCCTAGGGAACTTCTGATAGGGTTTCAAGATCCATATAATATATTGATTAACAGATGAACTTTTGGGAAAATTGAGTCTCATATTTAACTCATACCTCAAGAATTGAGAATCTAACACTTGATTTGTGTAATGTAAGGTGTAGGTTGTACTTAACTTCAACTAGGGGATCTGAGAGTTGCTAATATTAATAATACTTCTATCATTCATTCATATACATTGTAAATTTACACAAATAAAGTCATCTGAATCTGAATCTGAATCTGAATCCCTGTCACTATCACTTTGTGACACCCAACTACTACTATGGGAGGGGGGTTGGAAAGGGGGGGTTGTTGGGGTTGTCTAACTTCATTAACCGGTTCTTTCTCTTCTTCCTCCTCTTTGTCTGCAAGAGGAGGATACGTTTTCATGTCTTTGATGTGCACTGTCACCTGCTTCCCCAGGCTAACCTCTATTAACACCACTGTTGGGCTTAAATGCGAATGACTTTATGTGGCCCACTATATTTAGGTGCCAGTTTTGCGGCAAACTGATTTGTCCCCAACGAAAAATGGTGCTCTTGTTTGAACACCAATTGTCCAGGTGACAACTTTAATGGCCTCCTTTGCAAGTTATAATACCTACTTGTGTTTTTGTAGGCTTCATCCAAGTTGTTATGTACTAGTTCATGCAACTGTGCTAGTACGGTATTTTAGTTGTTTCAACTGGGTACTGATACTAGTATGCTCAGACTTGTCTTTTGGGTTCTCTGTCCCCTCAAACGTTGACTCCCCTGGGGCTTGTAGCTCATGGCTAAAGTTCAGGTAGGCTGGGGTATATTTTGTTCTGTGGTGTACTGCAGTATTCATGGCAAATGTAAATTCACTAATGTATTTATCCCAATCCGTATGCTTCTCCCCTACATGCTTATCATTGTTTTTAAAACTCTGTTCACCCATTGGGTAGGGATGCATGACAGAGTGTAGGGTGGGGTAAAAAATTGACTAATTCCACAGTCCTGGCAAAATGACTGAAACAAGTTGCTAGTGAATTGGGTTCCATTATCACAGATGAGGAATCTGGGTACCCCGAATCTGTTGATAATTATCTCTCATAGGGCCGCCATGACTGCTGTACTATCGGCATGGGGAAGTACCTTAGCTTCTGTCCACTTTGTAAATTGGTCTTGAAAGACAATAAGGTAGCAGTCTCCACATTTAGAGCATGTGAGAGGACCTACTAGGTTGGTGCTGAGAGTCTTGAATGGGTGGGATATTTTCCACTGTTTCTGGCCATAGGGTGCTCTACTTTATGTTTTAGACATTCTTCACACTGGCGTACATACCTTGCTACATCACCTTAGAGGCCAGGCAGAAGTAATATGGATGGGGCGAATTTTCTGTGTTATTTCATTAAATTTGTGTCAGATCTTTTTTTTAAGATGATGCTGTTCTTAAGATTGTTGTAACTTATGAAAATACTGTTTGATGATTTACAATGGGACTCTCTGCATTTCAAAGTTGATTACAAGATTCTTTTACAATTGATTGACTTAACCCTCATTAGTGGTTGTATGCAGCAATGTTTTGCACTTCTAAAAGAAAGAGTGCTGCTCCCTCTGTGCGGATTTCATGAAGACAGGATCTTCATGTATTTTCAAATTAGCACCTTAGAGGGCGACAGAGCATAGCAGCTGATGAATTAGGTTGGTCTGTTAACTTCAGTTACAAACGCAAACTCAGAAAGTGCCAGATTTGTGGCAGATTGCCTACAAAACCACTACCGTACTTTGTTTCATTTGTAAATCAAAGTGTAAGTAAATTCCTCTATTTTTTGCTTTAATTTCTTTTTTTATGTATTTCTATGGAGATTTTTATTTTTAATTGAGGTGAGAAAATATGTTCCACTTTATTGAAAATTGAGTAGACGTGGTTTAATTCAATATTTTTTTGTATAATGAACTTTTCTATATCCATATTACTTTGGCTTATCTATTTTATATGATTTTAACTTTATTTCAGTTTTCATGATATAGTGTTTATATCTACTGTTTTAAAAGACTAGGCTATGATATTGAGTTCCTTATAAGCTAATTATGATTAGCTCTTTTATAATGTTATTTTTCTGAATATAATTATGAAAATTGTGATTTGATAATGATTGTGACAAATAAATCTTTTAAAAGCATTTATTTCAACAGAACGCACCTCTGAAATGACATTAATAAAAATTAAGATCCAAAAAAGAGAAAAAAATATGGTCGCAGCAAATTGCCACCCATGACCGCCAACATGAAAAAAAATTGATGACCACCAATGAGGGTTAAAACTCAAACAACATTTGTAAGATTAGTTCAAGCAGAGTAACAAAGAAAATTCAAAGGAAAGTTGCTATAAACGTGTTGAAATTAGTTTCGAATCTATTTTAAGGTTACAGGGCATAAAATGAAACATCTAACTTCCTAACATTAGCACAATATTAAATTTTGATCATGTATATGTAGAATATGTCAGATATTATACTCCATATGTGTTGCATCACTTTAAAAAAAAAAATGTATTGTAGTGTATATGCTATCCATTTAGACCGAATCTGTGTTGTGGGAAACTGAAGCTTTGAGATGATCCCTGCCATCATATATCTCCAATAGTAATACTTGCCTATGAAAATACATGTAGTTTTTAATGCAACACAACATAATATTATTATATATAATACTTTTAGTTTTTTGTAGCATTCATAATCACTCACTTTGGTAACAATGAATCAATATTCTTTTCATTCTTGTAAATAGTATCTGGCTCTGCAAAACAAAAATACATGAAAGTTTTCACTGAGCAATTTCAAGCGTTTTCCTTAAAGTCTAAGGGCAGTATTTATTAACTTTCCATCAGTTTCTCTTGATTCAAGGAACTCTTGAAATGCCTCTTTTACTCTGAACCTGACTTGCCAGCAAGTCATTATCAATGTCGAACCTAACCTAAAATATGTTTTCATTTTTCAGACACAAACAACATAATTATTATTACCATGGATGAAGATAAAGAATAAGTATGGTAACATTATGTAAATTTGCAGTTACTACCCTAGTAGCACAAAAATATTTTGAAATTGTTTTTAAAATATTCATCCAACATTGGCACAAACTTTGTCAATTTAATATTGTAATAGTTTTCTAAAATATTTTCTAAATATTGTAAAAACAATATTGTTCTGCAATATTTTTAAAACTTTCTCAAAACCTTGCAGTGGTAATATTGTAAAAACAATATTTACACAATATGTTTAAAATATTATGAATTACCCATATTATTACCCATATATTATATTACCCATAAGGCTCTTTTTACATTTGCGCATGTGCAGTATAGCATGGCTCGGCGCCTGCTCTCCCAGAATACCAAGGTCATTGAAATCATCCTATTGTCCTACACACGGCCACCATCTTATTACTCACTTTCAGTTCCACGTTCCACTTGTTGTTGCTCTTGCTCTTGTTGAAGTGTTTACCATCAGTTGGGAGTCCTAATGGTAAGTAAATTTTGTTTTATTTTATTAGTTGTACCAGTAATTATTATTAGAAACGTGCTTATGCTGAAGGAAAAACCCTTACATTAAATCAAAATGTTTTCATCATAAGGGACATTTCAAATTCACATCACTTAAACTGATGCCAGTTTTACTATAACTTCAATGTAGTTGTATGTTTGTATATTGTATGTTTTTATATTATATTATATGCTTAAAAAAAATACCTAAACACAAGTCTCATTCCATTGGTACCATAGATAAACATAAGTTAGGTTAGTTTTTAAGAACATTTGAAACATTCTGTACAAAATAATTATACAATATTTTGAAAACATTTTAGTTATTTGTAGTAAAGATTGTGAAAATTTTGCTAAAACATTTTTGTAATATTATTCACAATATTTTTAAAACATTTTACAATATTGTAAGAAAAATGTTCAGTGGTGCAAAACAATGTTTTGACAAGATTTTGACAATATTTCCATAAAATTTATAAATTGTTTTGACAATATTTACAAAACATTTTATATAATATTTTTAAAATATTGTTGTGCTACTAGGGATAATAAGTATTATTACAATGCCAATATCCAATATCTACAGGTGAAACACTCTAGACCACATCATGCTTATGATACATGCCTTTCCTAATACATGCAAAATGATACTATTCTCTTCCCCAGTTACAGAAACGCACTACTATGATGATGTTTCATCATCTGTAGTCTACTATATACCAAGCTGCTACGTGAAAGCATACGATTGATCATACATGCTAGCATTTCTATGATCTGCATTTATAATGGCTGCATTTATAAATCTTGAATGGTGGAACAGATACCAATGTATATAGAATGTATAAAGATGGCTCCTTCATTCATACACATGCACCATTTGTTGCAAACTAAACTTGCCAAAATCAAATACAAGCTTGATATTAATGGTCAATACTAACTAAACTAATGCATGTATTTTATAATTAGAAAAGCTAGTACTCTATAAACTATATGATTCATTCACATTATTAATTTTATACTGAATTATTCGACTAATTTATATACTAAATTTCAAACTCAGCTGATCTCAGAACTTGAAATTTATAGTTGGCTCTCTTGACTGCATTGTAATCAAGCTATCATTGCCTAAATATTACGAAATTGTCATGGACGATGTCTTAAATTGTAGTTCTAAATAGATTACTTTACAAAACGTTTCAGGTAGAGTACCCTTAACACCCTTTTTTTTAAATTGTCAAGTACAATACCCCAATCTAGTAAGATGGAGAATCAAAAATAGCAAAGTGAAAGTTTCAAGAAGGCCTACTTTTACTAATTCAATGAGGGTTCAGATCTCCCATTTTTTTTCTGAAGGATGAGGCCCACATGAGTTTAAGACCTGTGCGTGGATAATGAGTTGGACGATGGCGATTGATGAGTTGGACCTACAGTTTTAAGTGGATTCCGAACCACCAGGAAGTGATTTTACAGCAAAAAACAGATTATTTTTTGCTGGCCAATCCAATCCCTTACAAAGAGCGCCCAGGAGCACTCATCTAATCTGATTGAACAGATGCCTGCTACGGCGCACGCGGCTATCACTCCCCCAATAATGCTTGAAAATTTCAGTACCTACATCATTGATATTGAAATATCTGTGCAATGTTTGTATTTCGCCAAGTCTATGAAAATTTTTATTTTGCTTGTGAAAATACCATTGAAAAATTAATGAATAAAAAATCAAGAACTAGATAATATATTACTTTGATACATACCGTTGATTGAAAAATATGAAATTGGATGAACTAATGTCTAGAATGAGTGGCTTAGGGAGGTGAATTGAGGTTTGTTCATCTCAGATGCAAAAAAGGCTATAGACTAGCAATTTTGTAGCTTTCCAAACCTCACTGTCCATTGATGGCTTGGACGCCGGGAGTAGCTCTCAGAGATGTGCTAGACATGGACACTCAGACCCTGCGTAAAGGTAGGAGTGGATAAGCATAGAACTCCAGAATTTGTTTAGTTGGTCTTTCCTCACTCAGTGAGGGAGGAAAGTAGTCGCAACCTATCTCACTTCTCGTTTGCGTAGTACGCTGTTTGGACCAAAACATAATGTTGAGGTCTGAAGAGTCACCTGCAGTAGAAATCATTTGTGGTACTATAAATACATAGGGAGGCAATATTTCTTGAACACTTTCGGGGGGATTATCCTCAAACACCTCGAAACACATCTGGTCGTTCTCTCGCCCTCCTCATTTTAATCCCCCCACACGCCTCGTATTCACCACCCCCTCAACCCCAATGTCACTGCTGTTTAGTCAGATACTTGAATACTCTTAATTTGTATTGCACGATAGAAAATTAAATTTGACCACCATAAGATGACGTCATTTGACGGAGCCAGTGCAACAACTTACCTAAAATACCTATTGAGCTACCGTACCTATTGAGCTCTGTACGATGACGTCATCTTACCACGGTTAAATTTAATTTTCTTTCGTGCAAATAGCCGAAATCATTTAGTTAATTTTCTCAAAAATTTAAGAGATCTACTCTTTTGGCTTTAATTGTTAAAAAAATCTTTATTGAATGTTTAATTAAAGTTGCATGGATTTCAAGTTTCTAAATAATTGAATAAATTCCACTTACCACATTGCACCTGCTTAAATTGTTCGTCTCCTCTCCATGCTAAGCATTTGGTTTCCTTCACTTTAATGCGTATTTCATTCTCAAAATAGTTTACTAGTGACACATCAACTCCAGCGTAGTACTCTACATCATAAATCTCTTTGAAGCTCACCATTTCGTTCACTATTCTGAGGTAATTGAGATTTAAATCGTCGAATACCTTTTTTTTGCATTTGAAGAAATAAATGAAGGAAGTTAGATTTTCCTACAGTAGCTCATAAATTATTTAATTAATTATTTTTACTTTTTTGGTGAATTTAATGACTTGCAGCCATTTTTCAATTAAGATTAAGTAATATTCCACTTACCCTCTGGGCCGAAAGTTTCCGAGTTATTGAAACACATCTTCAAGGCCTCCTAGATCGGCGATGTTGGTTTGTTGGTTAAAAGAATTGTGGTTTTGAATAATGTGATCAAAAAGTGTGTGTGATTTAAAATTTAATTGTTCATTGAAGATGGTTTGTTTATTGTGTGTGGTGTGTTTGTAAATTTCAAATCGTACCAAGGTGTTGAGCTTGTGTCCTTTAGATTTTATATGTCGAATTTGTAGTTTGGTGATGTCAGTAAAAGTGTGTCCAGTTTAAATGATATGCTCTGCAAAAGTCGATTCTGGTTTTGTATTTAAGGCTTGTAAATGTTCTTTGTAACGTTGTTTGGATGTGTGGCCTGCTTGTCTTATGTAAAATTTGTTACAATCAGAGCAGTTCATTTTGTAGATCCCTGAGAGATCGTATTCGTTTATTTGTACAAACTGAACTACTCTGATTGTAACGAATTTTACATAAGACAAACAGGCCGCGCATTCAAACGTTACAAAGAACATTTACAAGCCTTAAATACAAAAACAGAATCGACTTTTGCACCTTGGAACAATTTGAAATTCACAAACAAACCACACACAATCAACAAAACTTCCTCAATGAACAATTAAATTTTAAATCACACAATCTTTTTGACCACATTATAAAAAAACTAGAATTTTTCTAACCAACAAACCAACATTGCCGATCTAGGATGCCTTGAAGATGAGTTTCCATAACTCGAAAACGTTTGGCTTAGAGAGTAAGTAAAATATTACTTATTCTTAATTAAAAATTGACTGCAAGTCGTTAAATTTACCAAAAACGTTAATATTAACAACGCAGTTCGTCATAGAACAAGAAGTCCAGGAATTTGATTGTTTACTTTAATTTGAAAACGGAGTTTTAGGCCCATATTCATGAACGCGTACTTCCTTTTTTCAAGGGAGACTTAAAAAACTTTCCATTTGGAAAAAACTTTTCAAGCCTCCCTTGAATACAAGAAGGTAGGTTCATAAATATTTAATGTTTTCCATGACGAAAGACTTGATGAGCAATCTAATATCAAAACTGGCACTGCATTTCTATATATATATTAATTTTTACTCGCTTATACTGACGGAAAGCAATCACAAACTACCTCACTCCTCGTTTTTGTAGTACGCTCTTTGGACTAAAACATAGCGTTGAGGTCTGAAGAGTCACCTACAGTCGAATTGGCTATGGTACTATATACATACATACAATGTATGTACAATTTTTTTTTTGTACATACTGGAGGGATGCATTTCGCTTTTAAAGAGAGTTCTTGTGAAGTATTAACTCTGCTGACAGGCAGGCTGACGAAGCTTCTCTTTAGAAGCGAAATGCATCCCTCCCATATAAATAGAAACGATGTCAGTTTTGATATTAGATTGTTCATTAAGTATTTCGTATAGGAAAACATCACTGATAAATTTTTTTATACGTGCTGGAAAGTTATCACATAGATATTAAATTATAAGTTATTTTTGCCTTATAATTCATAGTTATACAGTAGTAGTAACTGCTGATTAATTATTATTGAGTTATAAGTTGACATTATAATGAAACATCACAAAATATTGGCAGTACTTATATTTTTTTAAAAAGAATGTAAACTTGCATTCGCAGAGGGAATAAAGTTACAGTTACAAAGGAGAAGAAGCAAAAAAAAAGAAGGAGAAAAAGAACTAGGAGGATGAGAGGAAATGATGATGACGGGCAGGTGGTTGATGAGCAAGAGGCGGGTTGGGTGGGGATGAACGAGGAGGTGGAGGAAGAGGAAAAGGAGGAGATGATGATGATGGAAGGAGAAGAGTGATAAGAAATAATAAACGGGTGTATTTCAGATCATCTACTTTTCAGAGCCTCCAAAGCTCACTTCGTCCATTTCTCAGATCGTCCAATTCACTGTCTCAATTCGTTCAAATTTCAAACACTCCAATTCCGGCGCGTGTCAAACTGTCCACTTTCCACTTCGTCCAGGTACTATTAAAATTGACCCCGTTCGCAAAGCCTCGGCATTCTCAGTTGCTTATTAACAGTTGCTCAGTATTTCCCGTAATTTATGTCTCAATTAGCATTATACAAGCTAATAGATTGTTCTGTCAATGATTTGATTACATTCTAATGAATTGAAAACCATCTTTCTGACGAAGTAGTCTCTACAGTTCTTTTAATTACTCAATTGATTAAACCATACAAAATAGATTATTTTCGTAAAAATTGTGAGAGACGAAATGATTGAAAATAACTACTGTATTATCAATATGTGCTATTAGTTTTGAAATAGAATACAGTTTATTATAAAATACAGTAGGGCCTACCTATTATTAACTAACTGGTTTCTATAGATGAAAAGCAAACTGAATTGTGTCATTTTATTCCTCATCAGTTAATTATTTTTACAACCCGTTTATTTGGAATTTTAGAGAATTCGAAAAAGTATCATATTACATAGATCGAACTTCAAACAACACGAAAGAGGTAAAAGAAAAACCATTCATGAAATAATAAATACTGTGGAACTTGTTAATTGGAAATTTGTATAATTCGACCAAATAAGCATTCACTTGAAAATCCTATTGTGTTAATGGTAAAAATTTAATGCATAATTCGAAGCTCAATTCCATTCATTTGGATAATTCGAAGTTTTTCTTCTCAAATTGTGAACTATACTATGCTCATGGTAGAAACTGATTGTTAGTGTATTTCAATATATAAGATCGGAAAGTTTTATAATCACATTTGCTGTGATTTCTACTGAATCAATGATATGAAATTTTAGTTCGGAAATTCCCAAAATCAAACTTTCGTTCAAACTTAACTGTCAATTTGTACAAAGCTAATCTCAACAGTTACAGCTAGATTACAGTATGTCGAGAAAAATTCAGTTCTGCCAGTGCCGTGTACATGCCTGCAGTAAATTTTCACAAATCACAGCGATTGGACGCCTGTGAACGTTGGCGGTCAAGAAAAATAGTTCGGGAGTTCGACACTCGTAGCGCTGAGTGTAGTGAAGCTCGCAATTCAGTCTCACTCATCCCCCACTCTACCAACAGGCCACTTGCCCCTCTCGATCCTTCTCTGTTGACGCGCCTATCTTTATCTATCAAACCTGTTTTGGTAAGGCCCTGTTCACATGTGCAACTTTTTGCGGCGCTACAGCTGCTCCACTAACGCGCGTTAGTGGAGCAGCTGTGGCGCGACGGTAGCGCCACAGCCGCACGTCTGTTGCTCCACTACGCGCGACTAACGCGCTGCAGCTTGCAACCAAAACCATTTTCATGGTAGTTTTATGATTACTAGCCGGCAAGCTCGCCTCGCTCGCCCCATCCGTTTGGACAGGGGTTGCACCCTCTGGATCGTAAGAGAGAGAGAGAGAGGGATTTTTTTATCGAT